>CM050165.1:448332235-448334735 GCA_027410445.1 Discoglossus pictus | reverse complement strand
GGTATATTATACTGACTGTTATGCACTTTTATTTTATTTATAAGTACTTTATAAGATCTGATTTAGGCTGTAAAAAAAAATAGTCCCTCTCTTGGTCTGCCCACTGCAGCATATGAAGATACAGACTCTGTAGGACTGGATGTGCAGTGCTGAAATCTATTAGGGACCATGTCCCAGCAGCATCTTATTGAGAGTCTGTAACTTCATGAGCTGCAGAAGGCAAATCCCTACAGGGACTTTTTGTGTGATTTTTAGGCAGAGTTTATAAGCACTTTGTAATAAAGTACATATGGGTAAATATGCGCAGGGGTATTATATACGTAGCACTCACTCAGACCATTATCTATTATTATTATTATTATTATTATTATTATTATTATTTACATCATTTTGATGCATAACTTCTAGTGTTTCAGACGCGCATCTTGGTAATATCGGGTTCTGCGGTTGTTTTAATGATCTACAGAAATACAACAAACCTCCATTATCTAAGCTGTATATGTCCTTTCTACACAGGGGCAGATCGTGGCCAACCTGAAAGCCATGGAGTCCGACTGGTTTGCGCAGAACTACATGGGGCGGAAGACAAAGGTAACCGTATAGTATTGGGCAGTCCAAACAAGCTCCGCCTATGACCCTAGATAAAAACCAGCAGACGCTTCATGGCTGCTCATTCCAAGAAACCTTAATACAGCCGCCTGAATATCTCGTATACATTGGAATTAATTGCTATATTTACCTCCATTACTAACTATATATATATATATATATATATATATATTATATTATATTATATTATATTATATTATATTATAAATATATATATTTGTTATATATATAATAAATATATATATATATATATATATATATATATATTTATATATATATATATATATATATATATTTATATATATATATATATATATATATATATATATTTATATTTATTATATATATAACATATATATATATATATATTTATAATATAATATATATATTACATACATACATACATACATACATACATACATACATACATACATACATACATACATACATACATACATACATACATACCATAGAGAATTTGATATTGTTTATGCACCTCTCCTACATTACTGGCCTGTTTTTTACTTCCTTGTCCTTTAAAGGGCCCACACAGTGATGTTTGGCTAGTGGTAAAATCACTGCGGGTGAGATAAAATGGACTCTGTCCTGTTGGAGGGGCATGTCCCCCCGCCCGAGAAGGGGCTCTGGTCACCTGGGAATGGTGTAGGGGCCACATGAGACCTCCGGACTCCTTCATTTGATCCGGAGCTTATTAAATGGACACTATACACTATATAGACCTACATTTAGAAGATCACATAGCTATATGAAGCTCCACAGCTGAATCTGATAGGGATAAAGTGCATTTAAACCGCAGAAAGTGGCTTCATCTTCATGACAGCTGCCTACACATTGTATTAGCCATTCGAGATATTGATCATTGTTTGTGATGTTATGGTAAATGGAAGCTGAGTGCTTGATGAGTGTTGGGGACGAGCATTATATTTGTTACTAATAAGCACAACACAGTCATCAATTGGCATTTTGTGAGCCATTCATAGATAATGTAGCACAAACTATACTGAATATCTCATGAATGATGTACAACTCCCCTGTCTTGCAGGTCGGGGCCCCAGCTCTGGACAAGTTTAACTCCTGGGGGGGCTCTTTGTCTCTGGGACACCCCTTTGGAGCCACAGGATGCCGCCTGGTCATGGCCGCTGCTCACAGGCTGAAGAAGGAGGGAGGACAGTACGGACTGGTAGCAGCCTGCGCTGCCGGGGGGCAGGTAATAAGATCCACACACCTTAATCCTTCACTTCTGTAACTCCTTAAGGAAATAGCAATGATTGGCAGCTTTGATTCTGTATGAATACACAGACTTTGTAGGATGTGCAGTGTAGTGTCCTAGCCTATCAGGGATCATGTATCTGCAGCGTGTTACGGTGTGGTCCATGATAGGCTAGGACACTACACTGCACATCTAGCGCTACTGATTCTGGGTCTGCTTACGCTGCAGTAGGCAGACCCATACAGGGACTATTTGTGCTGATTGAAGGGTTAAACATAAATTGTATTGAAACAATAAAACACAGTAATATGTTTCTCTCCATATATGTGTGGGGGTGGATGCCCGTAATACCGTGGACTCCTCAGCCAATGGGATAACTAGTCTGTTTTATCTCTTCTGTGAGGTCTTTCATGTCACAATGGGACAGCTCTACATATCATAGCACAAATAATACTGAATATCTCAGGATTTGTAAACTTTTATAACAAATGGCTTTTGCAGTGTATAGCCTGTTTCTCGTGCAGGTTCCCATGATTTGCGCAGCATTACGGCAGCAGGCGCATTGGCGGTTGTGTATTGTTAGTGTGATCCTGCACCTGCGTCCCAGATGGGTATTTTTACACCATGATGTAACCTTAGTGTGCGCACCGAGAGTGAGAC
>CM050165.1:448262235-448329735 GCA_027410445.1 Discoglossus pictus | reverse complement strand
TAGCAGAAAACAAAATGGTAGCTACTACAGCAGCATATTTAAAAATGCAAAGTATTTTGTGTTTTTTTACAAATATTTGCCCCTATACAAGTGTAATACATAGTCCCAACTATACAATGATCTTCCTGCAAACAGAAGAGGGGTTTTATTATAAGAAATAAACTCTCCTGTTATTTAACTTTTTTTTTACCATAAGGTGAAACATTATCCTATATCTTGTTATTTATGTTGGGATGTCATCATTTGGAGGTCATGATCCATCCTTTATACATTGAGAATTACATCTGAAATCGTATGGAGGTCTATATCTGCGTATGGAGGTCTATATCTGCGTATGGAGGTCTATATCTGCGTATGGAGGTCTATATCTGCGTATGGAGGTCTATATCTGCGTATGGAGGTCTATATCTGCGTATGGAGGTCTATATCTGCGTATGGAGGTCTATATCTGCGTATGGAGGTCTATATCTGCGTATGGAGGTCTATATCTGCGTATGGAGGTCTATATCTGCGTATGGAGGTCTATATCTGCGTATGGAGGTCTATATCTGCGTATGGAGGTCTATATCTCCGTATGGAGGTCTATATCTCCGTATGGAGGTCTATATCTCCGTATGGAGGTCTATATCTCCGTATGGAGGTCTATATCTGCGTATGGAGGTCTATATCTGCGTATGGAGGTCTATATCTGCGTATGGAGGTCTATATCTGCGTATGGAGGTCTATATCTGCGTATGGAGGTCTATATCCGCATCCCAGGAGTATTTATAGGATGGCTCACAGATATATCCCTGCAAAATGCAGATCCTGAAAGTTTCTGCTAAATCTTTTACTGCTTTATGGTAAAAACCACTTTACCTCCATGTTAAATGACGTTGTGACAATGGGCATGATACCGCACACCAGGCCTATGACTTTTCCATTGCTTGCATTGCCGTAGTTAATATAAGGGATGAGACTTGCGGGCACCATGGCCCCTACTGATATCTGTATCTTGGGCCTTGGTTAATTAGTGGATAATGACTCGAGTGGGAGGGAGGTTTAAGTTGGGAATGTGGACATGTTTGTTCCTGTTTTATAGGGGACTGATCAAAAGGTCCCACCATCCCCCAAAATATCCGTTCTGGTCAACAATTGTGTGAGAGCTGTATTTCGTTGACCAGGGAAGATATTTTAGGTAATTTTATCTATTTTCACAATAATCTCTGTACTCTGTCTGTGGTCACTGAGGATCCTCACACCCACCCGACACAAGGACCTGACCACTAGGACCATGCATGGCCGGCTGGCTGGCTGTCACTGTGGGCAACATCTAAAGCACTTCTGCTAAAATTGTCCAAATGTATTTTGTAAATATGACATCAAGACCCGGAACACAGATATTATGATCAATAGGTGAACAAATAATTTAATATAACTGCATTGACCAAGGACACAGGAAGGACGTCTTACATATTGCACGAGACCCAGAGAAGGACTTAATTTTTATAATTTATTTAAAAGATTTATGTTGTAAATTCTCAATCTAATGAGTCCACAGCGGTCTGGTAGAATGGACGTCCTGATTTGGACTTAGATCTACATTTTGATAACACCTGATGGAACAAGTCGCCCAACTCTCTCTGGTTCGTCTTCAAGTCGGCAATGCCTGGATGAAATCATGGCCAAGGTCAATGGTAACTGACACTGGAGCATTATACACGTTTTCACTGCCATTTTCCATTTGTTTTATAAGTCTCCACACAATGTTGTTCAATACTCTGATCCTGGAACACAGAATTAAGGGAAAATATGAATCTGTAATACAACCTGGCGCTATAGAGTGTGCTTGTGATATAGAGGCTGAAGAGTATTACTAAATGCTGACAAAATACCGTGCCTTGCAAAAGTATTCACCCCCTTGGCATTTTTCATGTTTTGTTGCCTCACAACCTGGAATTAACATGGATTGTTTGAGGATTTGCATCATTTCATTTACAGAAAATGCCACACCTTTGAAGATGTTTTTTTTTATTGTGAAGAAACAACAAATAGGACAAAATAACAGAAAAAGTCCCTGTGCATAACTATTCACCCCCCTAGTCAACACTTTGTAGAGACACCTTTTACAGCAATCACAGCTCCAAGTCGCTTTGGATAAGTCTCTATGAGCTTGCCACATCTTACCTCTGGGATTTTTGCCCATTCCTCCTTGCAAAACTGCTTCAGCTCCTTCAAGTCGGATGGTTTGCGCTTGTGAACAGCAATCTTTATGTCTGACCACAGATTTTCTATTGGATTGAGGTCTGGGCTGTGACTCGGCCATTCCAACACATTTACATGTTTCCCCTTAAACCCCCCAAGTGTTGCTGTGTTTGGGGTCATTGTCCTGCTGGAAGGTGACCCTCCGTCCTAGCCTCAAATCACGCACAGAGTGGTACAGGTTTTGCTCAACAATATCCCTGTATTTAGCACCATCCATCTTTCCCTCAACTCTGACCAGTTTCCCAGTAACATCCCCACAGCATGATGCTGCCACCGCCATGTTTCACTGTGGGGACGGTGTTCTTTGGGTTATGTGTTGGTTTTGCGCCAGACATAGCGTTTTCTTTGATGGCCGACAAGTTCAAATTTAGTCTCCTCAGACCAGAGCACCTTCCTCCATACATTTTTGGAGGAGTCTCCCACATGCCATTTTGTTTTATGCTGAAAGTAATGGCTTTCCTCTGGCCACTCTGCCATAAAGCCCAACTCTATAGAGCGTACAGCTTATTGTCGTCCTATGTACAGATACTCCAGTCTCTGCTGTGGATCTCTGCAGCTCCTCCAGGGTTACCTTAGGTCTCTGTGCTGCCTCTCTGATTAATGCCCTCCTTGCCCGGTCCATGAGTTTTGGTGGGCGCAGTCTATTGGCAGGTTTGCTGTTGTGCCATGTTCTTTCCATTTGGTTATGATAGATTTGATGGTGCTCCTGGGGATCATCAAAGATTTATATATTTTTTTAATAACCTAACCCTGACTTGTACTTCTCAACAACATTGTCCCTTACTTGTTTGTAGAGTTCATTAGTCTTCATGCCAGTGTTTGGTTAGTGGTGCCTCTTGCTTAGGTGTTGCAGCCTCTGGGGCCTTTCAAAAAATGTGTATATATGTAATGACAGATCATGTGACACTTAGATTGCACACAGGTGGACATCATGTCACTAATTATGTGACTTCTGAAGGTAATTGGTTGCACCAGAGCTTTTTATGGGCTTCATAACAAAGGGGGTGAATACATACGCACATGCCAATATTCTGTTTTCTATTTCTAAAAAATAGTTTTATGTATATATTTTTCTCATTTCACTTCACCAACTTAGACTATTGTGTTCTGATCCGCCACATAAAATTCAGATTAACAAGACATTGAATTTAAGGCTGTAATGTAACAAAATAGGTAAAAAGTCAAGGGGGTGAATACTTTTGCAAGGCACTGTAAATCCAGAACTAGAAGTCTCTAAGGTAATTATTTCATCTGTTTTACGACTTTTTCTATCTAATTTACCTTTACTTCACAAATTGATCTATAAGCAAACCAACCTGCTTACTGCTCTTGCAACATTCCCAGAACATCACAACACAACCTCTCCATTAGACGGCTCGCTCATTTACTGGTGTGCTACCATTATTTAGTTAGGCCCTCATTCTATTGCGATTTGGCCAATTGAATAGGGGTCTAAATAAGCACATAGCATATATTTTTAAAAGAAGTTTTTAGTTAGCAAGCATCTATCCAAAATCAAGGTTTTTACTAACTAAAAACTTCTTTAAAAAAAATATGTTGTGTGCTTATTTAGACCCCTATTCAATTGGCCAAATCGCAATTAAATGAGGGTCTTAGTGTGCACTGGGATAAGTGGGTGTGTTTGTTTGTTTGTTTTAATAGAAATCCTTTTTATTACACTACAAAATATTGTATTGGAAATATTTTAATTCTGCACTTACTAATTAAATCTCAAGGCTGGAATGAGTTATTTGTTATGTGGTAGATTTAAGAAAAAAATGAGTCTCTCAAAGTATCATTTTTTTTTTTTTGCCACTCTCCATTTTAAATCCTGATCCCTTTCACCGATGTTAGACGGTCACGTTTACATCACCCTTTAGTGTTCTTATAAAGGGGGATCTAAAGAAAAATAATATAAGCCTCAATAATAAAAACGTTATGAAGCAAAATGGCTGGCGTGAAGCTGCCCAGTGGGAAATGCAACATTGTAACCACGTTGTTAGCAGTTTAACCAAACACCACCCAATATCATACTGCAGCCAAATTAGATAACCCTATCTCCTGAGTGGCTCCACTCCAGACACAATACTTCATTGAGGAGGTGGAGAGAATCCGAGCTTATACAGCCTGGGGTCATGATTGAAAAATTATTTTTATAAATGCACAGTAAAAGTTTTAAAGGTATATTATTATTATTATTATTATTAGTATTATTGTTTGTTTGTACATCTAAGTTTCCATTTCTTACCCCTTTTTTTTTTATTATTATAAGTTTGAATCGCACATCATACAAAAAAGACAAGAAAACACATACAAATCACACTCTTCATTTTACCCCATAATTTCTGTTAAATCCATTATTTTATTTTTATTATTATTATTATCTTTTATTTGTATTGCGCCAACATATTCCGTAGCGCTGAACAGGGGAAATACAAGTTTAACAGATTCAAAAGTTTTGAGCTTAGAATCTTAGCAGAAAGTACTTTATCCCAAAGAAAGTCCAAGGCAATGAATATCATTTAATTTCTTATTTGAGGAAAAAATTTACCAATAATTAAAAAAATATCATACAATACCAAAAATACATACAATTTAACATCCACATTCTACCACCTGGTTTCCCTAAAATTCATATATAACATTTCTTATTTGAAAGAAGATCTCTTGGGCATTTTAATCCTTATCATTGAATTACACAACACCATGTTTCTTTACATATTCATCCCAAATAAACCATTTATTCATAACCAGTTTATTCCTAGTTCTTACTTGGCTCCAGTTTCTCTCTATTTCTCTATCACATATTATAATTGTCTAACTGCGAGTTGTCGTCACACTTGCGGCCTTGCAGGATGACAACTCGCAGTTTGACAACATCCTCCCTCCTTCCCCTTATCATCCTCCTCCCTCCCCCTTATCCTCCTTCTTTCCCCCCCCCCCCCCCTCTCCTTTCCCCCCTCTCCTTACTCTGATGCGAGCACCTTCTCTCCCTAGCAGCATGTCTTCTTCCTGTGAGCTGCCGGCATATACGGCATATACGCGGGGCCTCTCTCCTCTGCTGTTCACTTAAGGTGGATTCCTATATATTGAAGCATACATGCACTTTTTCTCTGCTATGTGTAAATTATCTCCTGCAGTGCTACTGTAGTAAGAGATTCAGTATCCAATCAGATCCTGTATCCTCTGGGACCAGCATTCAGAACAAGTCCCACCCCTGCCTCTCTCCTCTTCTTTTCACTTAAGGTGGATTACAATATATTAAAAGCATACATTCACTTTTTCCCTGCTACTGCTATGTGTAAATTATTATATAAGTTGTGAGCATACGAGTTGTTGCTAACGCTTGCGGGCTCGCACAGCGAGCCACGGCCCTTGCATTGCGAGGGCCCCAGTTGCTGGCAAGGAGCACCAAAGGTGCTCCTTGCCAGCAACTGCGACCCTCGCAAAATTTACGTCGGAACGCAAAAAACATACGACACACGGCGCCAAAGGCGCTCCATGCCAGCAACTGCGACCCTCGCAAACTTTATATCGAAACGCAAACAACATACGACACACGTTACCACACATTACGACCTCGCAAAAATCGTCTGCAACCCGCGAACATGAAAAAATTAAAAACACAGTAAATACACACAACACATACATAAAAAGCTTACCTACAGCAAGAGGGGGCATCCAGGACCTCAAAAAATGAAGTTACACCTCAAAAGAGTTTAGACACTCATAAATTCTCTAAGCGAGAGAAAAAATGCAAAACACCACAAGAAACGCAAAACACCACAAAAGACCTACGGATATTCCGCAAAGACGCATACCACACATTACCCGCCATATTACAACAATGCGGAAGTACACAGCTACGCTAACGGATTTGCCTCGCGCACGCACACTATTACACTGCACACGTTCAGGACGCTTACACAGCAGCTCCACACCACTAATGCTGCAGCAACATCAAAACAGATTGCCAGCTCTTCAACACAATGCTTCCTGCATATATTACTTAAAAATAGGTAAAGTATATTAATTTATTAATGTATTATTACACACCAAACAGCATTAGCTCATTTACAATTTCATTGCCGTCATTTTTTGACGGGCAATACTCTAGTCTCTTATAATCCTTACTTCAACATTTCTCCATGATGGGACTATTACTGAATTCCATTGTTTTATCATAATCCACTTTATTATCAATAGGATATGCGTTATCAAGTATTTATTAGGTGGAAATTATTTTTATCTAAAATTATTGATAATTGTTTTGTGCATTGTTTCCAGAAAGGTTGAACATTCCCACACTCCCACATTGGTGTAACAATGTCCCCTCTTTGTCGCAGCCTTTCCAACATTTAAGTTTTTTATTGGTATTGAAACTGTTCAACCTCTCTGGAAACAAGTACCACCTTTGAACAGTTTTAAAGAATAATTCCCAGTAGGAAATATAACACACCAAATTTTGTACTAAAGAGAATGATTTATACCTATGTCTACTTTCCATTTTCTCCCAGCTAACATTCTGTTTGATTTTTCAATCTGAACACCAACCTCTATTCCCCTGAAACATTTAGAAATAATATGCAAATGTTTCCTTGATTGAATTAATTTTTCGATTAGAGTTAGGTCTTTATAATTGTTATTATTATATCCCAAATATTTCAAAGCTATCTTCAATGATATATAGCCCTGCCACAAAAGATTTCTAATAGTAAATTTGTTAATTATCTGTTCATGCTCCAAAAGAACTTCATTATAGAATAAATCTCCTATTCAGTTAATATCATGCTTTATCAGTAAAGGCATATTTAAAGATTTTGCTCCTTAATTCAATATCTCTATTGGTGCCCCTAGGGAAGGGTAACTTGAAAAGTTTCTCTTAATTCTGTTAATGTACCAAAATTTAATTAACGATGTTATTCCCTTCGATAGACTCAAACATTTTGAATAGTCATATTTTGGTTGCCATATAGCCAATTTAATAGACATTGTTTCAATCAGAGCTTCTTCAATCTCTATCCATATAGTTTTTGGACTTTCTAAATTCCATCCCAATATCTGAGAAACAATAATATTATCATGTATGTCTATTAGAGATGTCGCGGACAGTTTGCCCGCGGACTATTCGCGGCAATTTTGGCATGTTCACGTTCGCAGCGGACGGCGAACACATGCGCTTTTCGGTTCGCCCCCTATTCTTTATTATTGAGGAAACTTTGACCCTGCACCTCACAGTCAGCAGACACATTCCAGCCAATCAGCAGCATACACTCCCTTCCAGGGCCTTCCATCTGAAGGACAGGCTAATATTCTGCTCTGTTTCACCAGTCATAGTTGGTGTACCATACATTGAAAAAAACAACCCTTTTTTCCTTTAATCTAATTTCAGTTTCCTGCCTGTATCAGGCTCAAAGCTTATATTGTGCTCAGTGAAATAAAACAACACTTTTTTGACTGTAATAGATTAAATAGCAATTGCCTGCCTACAGGCGTGTGTGTGAAGCCTATTGCATCTACTCTGCCAACTTTTGCCAGTGCACAGTGACACTCATATCTGGTGGCACCTTAGATTGCATGCGCAGTGCCCTAAATTTGAAGTAGGAGGTCTGACCAAGCATCTTTTTCCATCTCCCTGTTCCAAAAATTAATGCCATATACACGTCCCTTAATAGTGGACGTAACAGGAATTAAACCGATAGGAATAGTACTACTTAACAGTACACACCTTATAATAACGCAGACAGAGGCAAAGCAGAGAGAGGAGTCTGAAGAAGAGGAGTCAGAGGAGGAAGGTGGCTTTGAAGAGATGGAAGACCAAACACAGCAGGCGTCCCAGGGGGCTTGTTGTCACCTTTTGGGGACCCTTGGTGGCTGGGTGGAGGAAGAGACCTTCAATGACATCAGTGAGGAAAAGGAACGGGACATGGCTAGCTTGGTATCCAACCTTGTGCAAATGGGGAGTTTGTTTGCGGTGCGTTAAACGGGGAGTTTGGTCTGTCACTGTGAAGCGGGTGTAACCCTTACACTACCTGATCGATACAACATCATACCTGATGTTTTAAAGCATGTTATTCCAAACAATTTAGGAATGTTAGGTGAATTATGCCTTTTATGGCTCAAAACCAGACTCTGCATCAACTATGTAATTTTCCGTGGGAGTTTTGCCATGGATCACCCTCCAGCATGCCACAGTCCAGGTGTTAGTCCCCTTGAAACAACTTTCCCATCACTATTGTGGCCAGAAAGAGTCCCTGTGGTTTTTGAAATTCGCCTGCCCATTGAAGTCTATGGCGGTTCGCCGGGTTCGCCCGTTCGCGAACATTTGATGGAAGTTCGCGTCCGCTATTCGCAAACCGAAAATTTGATGTTCGCGACATCACTAATGTCTATTAATTTAGGATATGCCAATCCTCCATTTTGGAATTTCCTTCATGTAATATTAAAATTAGTTCTAGCTTTTTCCTTTTTAATATAAAGTTATCCAACATACTCTGAAGATCCTTCAGAATGTATTTTGGTACTGTTTCCGGGATAGACCTAAAAACATAAGAGATTTTAGGGATAATACTCATTTTTATAATGGCTATCCTTGCCATCCATGAGAACCTTATACTCTTCCAATCTTGGAATTTCGATTTAATTTGGCTAGATATTGTCTTCAAGTTTTCTTTCATAATTTTAGCCATTTGAAAGGATATCTTAATTCCTAAATAAGTTATAAATCCTGAACCCCAGTTGTAGGGGTAAGTCTGTTTCAATTTCAGAATTAGTTCTTTTTTTAATCCCCTACAAATGGCATCTGACTTGGAATAATTTATTCGCAGATATGATATTTTGTTAAATTTGTCTAAAATGTTATGTAATTTCTGGAAGGACTGTTCTGGATTAGATAGTGTTAGCACAACGTCATCCGCAAACATAAGAATCTTATATTCCTTGTCTCCAATTGTCACTCCCCCCACTCCTTATGAGGATCTCAATAGTTCCCCCAAGGACTCCAAATATAAAACAAAAAGCAGTGGAGATAGAGGGCACCCTTGTCGAGTACCGTTTTTAATGAAAAAATTCTCAGATTCAAACCCATATCCTAATATTTTAGTACTAGGGTTCACATATAGTGCTCCTATTGCTTTAACGGCAAAATCCGCCAAACCGAACTTCAAAAGTACCGATCTTAACAATTCCCAGCTGACTCTATCACTAGATGCTGAAAAAGCATTTGATAGAGTCAGCATGGGAATATTCCTTCTATTTGAATATGATAATATACCCATCAAACGTCTTATATTGTATGGACCTTGTCGTCCTTTAATGAAACCAGATTGATCTGGGTGTATTATTTTAGGCATTACGATGTTAAGTCTATCTGCCAAAATTTTTGAATAGATTTTAATGTCCGAGTTTATAAGCGAGATTGGCCTATAGTTTTTATAATCCTTAAATTTTTTCCCCTTTTTAGGTATATTCAGTATTTTAGCCTCTACCATTTCCAAAATTATCGTTCCGTTTTTCATTATCGAATTAAACATTAAGCATAAATGGTCGCTTAAAGTCAATGAGAAACATCTATATTATAAATTATTAAAGCCATCCAATCCTGGAGCTTTTTCTAGTTTAAGTTTATCAATGACTGTTTCAATCTCTTTCCTGGTAATGGGACTATTTTAATACTGATAGTTCTTCTTCAGTTATCCTCGGGAGATTTATCCCTTTCAGAAAATTTTCTATGGCGGCTTCTGAAGATTTATTAAAACCAAATTATACAGTTTACGATAGAAGTCTGTAAATATTCTGCAAATCTCTTTGGGGTGTGAATAATATATGTTGTCAGGACCTTTCATTCTATCTATCCTATTCTGTATATTCTGTTTTCTTATTTTATTAGCCATATATTTCCCAGTTCTATCTCCCATAAAACAATGGGTTTGCTTGAACCTCCAGTTTTGGCTGTCATTTTTAAATTGGATAATTTTTTTTATCTGAGCCTTTACCTGATTTATTTCTTCCAAAGTCTGGTTGTTCGGATCTATTTTATTTTTACTTAAGCATTGATCTAATAATATATACAATTATCTCTGAGATTTACCTCTCTCTTTCTTCATTTGGACAGATTTAGATATCATAATACCTCCTATATAGGATTTGTGCTCGCACCACACTAGAGAGGGGCATGAAACTGATTCCTTATTTAAGTCAAAGAAAGTCTGTATGTCTTCTCTTATATTTTTTCATTTGATCCTCGTTTTTAAGTAAATTACTATCCATTTTCCATTGACTTCTTATCGGGCCTCCTCTCTTATCAAATAGGGAGATGGACATCATGGAATGATTGGACCATAATGATGTTATTATTTCTGATGATTGGGTTATATATTCAAAATATGTAAATCCGCCAAAAAATAATCATCGAACAGTCCGTTATCCAAAACTATCTGGGTGAATTTTTGAGCCTGATTTTTAACTACCTTTTCAGATTTTAACCTGTTTGCAGAAGATCTATCCATTGAGATGTTCATAATCATATTGAAGTCTCCACAGATAACCGTGGGTCCTTTGGTATATTTTTGAGTCATTTTGACTACTCTATTAAAGAATAATATTTGTTTTATATTTGGTGCATATATATTAACTATTGTAATTTGGGATTGATTTATTATGCCCGGACTACATTATATATCTACCCTGTTGATCGATTTTCTTAAACTTTTCTTCTATTCTTAAATTTTGTTTAAATATAATTGATACTCCTCTAGCTTTTAGATGAGTATGTAGAGTCAATGCTATCCATATAGATTTTATTCTTCAATTTATTCAATGTGTCCTTCCACCAATGCGTCTCCTGCAAACATCTGCTTTCAGCTTAGTTTGACATAGCTGTTTTCCTTTTAAATGGTGTATTAAGCCCCTTGGAGTTGTGTGTAATTTTAATTGTCATTTAGATAATAATTAAATCTAAATCTTTCCCTCTTCTTTCCAATATAGAAACCATACTGATTCATCCCATGTTGATTTGCACTCTCTTGTATACTTCCTTTCCTTTCATTCCTTTTGAGCCTTCTTGTTGTCATCTTCCAGGCTCACACTTAACAGGGCTATCTAGCTATTTATGAAAATACTAGGTCTTTTCTGGGGGTCCGATAGTCTTGACCTCCCTATTAGGGGGTAAACCCCTACCTTCATAACTATCAATTAAAATAAGTTTCTTGACTGACTTGCAATAATTTCCACATTTTCTCATATACTCCGCTTTTCCTCCCCTTTCCAAATTTCCCAACTTAATACATTGGTTCCATTAATTATAATAGAGTTCTCATTTATTTAAATCTTTGTCTATTTTTTGCTATATATTCAGAGCGAGAGAGAATAATTTATTCTGTCCTACTAAGGCTTTTCCCCCCTTCCTTTTTCCTTCTTCATATTCTTTCCCTTTCTTCTTCTTCTTCTTCTTTTTTTTTTATCTTTCTTTTTTTATGGTTGGAAAATGATTTTTATAAATGCACAGTAAAAGTTTTAAAGGTATATTATTGTTGTTTATTTGTATATCTAAGTTTCCCATTTCTTACCACTTTCTAATCTCACACCTGCCACTTATATCAGACACACACATGACATGGAGTCATTCTATACACATGCAGATTTATTTTATTTAAAAATAAAACTTGTTTCCCACACCCCAAAGCTGCTTACATAGGCACGGTGAACCTCCCAATAGAAACACTGCATTCGGGTTCAGATTTTTACTAACCTTTAAGCCAGCAGCAGCACAATGCAGAGATCTACAGAGCAGTGTCTGACTCCTCCTACTTCCTTTTACAAGAAGACTACGCATCATACCATTCCTTCCTGTACAAACTGTCATCATTGATTATTAAAATGTATTCGTTACCTGTGATTGGCCTGCTAATTTTATCAGGGATTTTCATGTGTGGCAAATTCACAGGATTTAGCAAATATCAAGGTGAGTTTGTAAATGTTTATTCTTATATTTTTTTATGCAAAAAAAAATGTTTTCATACACTACTTATTCTTCTCTATCAGATGCTTCATAATCCAGGAAACTTAGAAAATGCTTTTAATAAACGGATGTAAATACATTAAGAGAAAGTAGTGTGGTTCAAAATTGCAGAGCCCCATCTTATGCAGTGCTGTGAAAAAGTGTTTGGCCATTCCTGATTTAATTTAATGTATATTTGTCACACTCAGTGTATTTATATCTCTAGACAATATCACATATATCACACATTTTCTTACTGACTTAATTTATTTAATAAACAAAGTTATCCAATATCCAAATCCATATCTACTTTGAGACAAATTGCCACATTTGGCTGTAATGACTGGAACCAAATGCGTTGTGTCGTTCCATATCAGGGTCCATCATCTCTGTGGAGGAGCTTTAGTATAGTGTTAGAAAATAATTTTAGTAGAAATTATATATTTTAATGGCAAAGTTAGGCATTTTAGCCCACTCTTCCTCACTGCTTAGTTTCAGAAACATTGTAAGGTTTTCAAATATGAACGTCTTGTATCAGGCCCCTGAGATTTCTTTTGGGTTTCGGTCTGGACGTTGACATTCATTTTTAGTTCTTTTTTGTCATTCTGATGTGGACTTCCTTTTGTATTTTGTATTCTTGTCTTGTGATGTGGCCCAAATATACTTCAGCTTCAGCTCACGAACAGATGATCAAACATTCTCCTTAAGAAATTTCTGATACAAAGCAGAATTCATGGTTTCGTCAATTATGACGTATTTTAGGTGTTGTGACAGCAAACCATCCCTATCACACTACCACCACCATGTTTGTTTGTTGGTATGATGTTCTTACTATGGACACTGTGATCCAAAGCTGAGGTAAGAGAAGTGTTCTCTGTTTGTAAAGTATGTCCCTCAAAAGGTTTGGTGATAGAACATTTTTTTTTTTACTGATTTCTTCAAGAATTCCCTTTGATCTTGACAATGTGTTTGTGATGTGGGGAGGGGGTGCAATCAAATTATTTTTTTTTATTTGAATTGTATTTTTTTGTATTGCAATTTTGTTTCTTAGTGAGATTCGGAGCAATTCATTGTTGGTTCTCTATGGCTCCCCTCCAGGGAATCTTGAATAACGTCATGTGGGTGTGACGTCATTGGGGATTCCCTGCCCAGGGAAAAAGACAACGGGACCCTCCATTTACTAGAAGTTTATATAATGTAATTAAGCCAGGCTTACTCTATTTATCCCTTTAACTGGGTTGATTTATCTAGGGAGCAATCACCTTTTCACGGAGTACCAGTTGGTGCTAGACAACTTTGTTCGTTAAATAAAATAAATGAAATAAGTAAAACAAAAGTTCATTTTATCTCATTTTAAATTTTGTGTAAAGATTTAAAATCATTCAGTGTTACAAATATGCAATGATAGAGTAAATATAGATGGGCTAATATGATTCACGTAATGTTTAGGGAATCCTTACTTACCAGGTTGTATGACGTTTTTTCACATCCACAGGATGGAAGACCTGGGACCAAAGCCTTGAGTTTCCTGAACCTCCTTGAAATAATGTCCCTCACCTGCAAACAAATAGTAGACTCAATTGATGTTCTTTAACACACTACAAATTGAAGCTACAGGTCTAATCTGAAAAACTAGAACTGATAATGGGAAACATTCTATAAGATTGGTTAACAAAACCATCTGGATCTCTGGTGTGTTATAATGTTTTTTCTGAAATAGCCAATTCTATTTTTTTAACATTAATTTATTGGTTCAATAATTCAAGTTCTTCATCAGAACGTCTAGACGGCTTAACTTGTTCTAAAAAAATATTTATTCCCTGCTTAGTTGGCTCAATACAATTATAATTTTCTTCTTACTTATAGAGGGAACTATAATAATCCGTAAATACTTCTGCTAGTTCTTTAGTCTTAGAAATACATTTTTCGTTGGCATTGAAACATTCTTTAATTTGTTAGCTATTATTTTCCCAGGACTATTACCCCAGTAATAGTGTTTTTGCAGGCACTTGTAGATTACATCTGTCTGGTATTGTAATATGTTATTCTCTCTGCTTTTCTTAGTTGAATTTAAAGGACTCTCAGTGGTTGGCCTCTGTTTCTTCCAGAATGCGAAGATCCCTCTAATAAAGGCTTTATGTGAATTTCAAAGAGTTGTTTTAGATTTTACCAAATTTTGATTTTAATAAAAAAGTTTGTAGTTCTATTTTTAATTTTTCCATTTTTTTGAGGGTCTGAATAAAAAGGATTCCATGCTCCATATATTGCTATTTGTTACCTTATCCTCATCTTTTAAAGCAAAGCTAATAATTGCTTGATCTGCCCAACGGAGTTCACGTAATTCTACACTGGTTATCTTACCTAGGATATTTTATTCAACTAAAAATAAGTCAAGTCTGCGGTATACTTTGGGGGGGGAAAACGCATAGCATACATCTCCAAGTCCATTGGATGGTAAGTTCTCCAGGCATCATAAAGTTTATATTCATATATTGATCTTTTATTGATCTTGGATTTCTTTATAGTTTGGTCATCTAGCTATATATGCAAGTTTTCTGTCTAATTTTGGTATAAGAGTCCTGTTCTTATCTCCACATATAATAAAGGCGCCTGCCTTTGTCTTACAATGTGCTTCAACACTTTATTGAGAAATAATTTTTGCTTATAATTTGGAGCATATAAT
This sequence comes from Discoglossus pictus, assembly GCA_027410445.1. NCBI lineage: Eukaryota > Metazoa > Chordata > Amphibia > Anura > Alytidae > Discoglossus > Discoglossus pictus. Next base: position 448,314,811 of record CM050165.1, on the reverse strand, counting down.
ATATCACCCAGTAACATCAATATCTCCATAGTTCACACCATAATTTCTCTATTATTAAATTAAATTGCAACTCCTCTAGATTTAGTCTTACATTTTGAATTAATCATTGTAGTATAGTTTTTTTTAAATACAAGTTGGTTCCCGATTATGTTTCCAATGTGAACTTTGTGAGCTCTATACATAGCAATTCCTTAAATATATCTCTATGACAGGGAAGAAAATATAGTTTCCTTAGTGAATCCCCAGGTCATTACATACTAAAAATGTATTAAACACAACTATATGTATTATAACTTACAAGTCCAACCAGTGATAAAGTGGCAAAACATTTATATGAAGTGTAAAGGGCTCTCTCATTCTTGTGAATCTCTCTCCAATTATTATAGACTACACATATTTGACATTCGTAATGATTAATTTTGTGTCATAATATCTCTCTAAAACTTGCTGTTAATTTCCCTTTAATAGTCTTAATATATTAAAAATAATAATTTTATATATATATACCTAAGATAGTCAACTATATGCTAAAGTGTATATTTCTCACAAGTGAAAATCATTATGAATTAATTGAAATTAGAACACAATCAAATTAATTATTGTAGTCATATCTTGCACTCCTTACATTCTCAATTTGTCAATATAAATGAGACATATTACTTAAATGATTTTTCCAAGGGTCCCCTCGGGGCTAGAGGTTGGAGGTAAGTCTTAAACTCCTTTGTAACAGGTATCTGTATCTGAGACATACTTTTTAATTACCTCCCTCCTTTTATTTTTTTATGATTTCAATGTTTTTATTAGAACCTTGTGCCTTATATATAAAAATAGAAAAACTGCTAGTAATGATGCGTACAAAATGCTCACGTCTAGACAAAATTTCTTACATTTAAATATGGGTATCTCTGTTTGTTTTATAATACTAGTTTATATGAGGTTACAAGGGGGTTTAGTTTTCTATTTGAATGTTTCATAAACCTATTCTATTACTTCCTCTGTAAATTGTTATACTATTTGTATTTTGGCATTCTTGCTAGTTAATAAAATTGATTGAATTTTTTTTTTCCAATTTTCTAGTATAAATCTCAGTTTCTCGCTAATAAAGATTGTGTCAACTGCAATAATGCAACTTTTAAAAAGTTTTCTCCCTCTACTGCTGAATTAATTGTGTATTTCTGACTATATCTTAACACATCTAATCTTGGAGGTAATCCCCATCAATACGATAGACCTTCTTTTCTCAAAGCCGTTGTAATATTGATAAATTCTTTCCTCTTTAACAGAGTAGCATTATAAACACTTCAACCTCTCATAGCAATGTCTTCTTATCCATAGAAGCCTTAATAATTGCTTCTTTGTAGGAGACAAAATGCAGTCTGTTGTAAATATATGACAAGGTAAGCAATTTTACAGCTATGATGACCCACTAGCGATGAAGTGATTAATGTGCATGGCGTGTACTACTTGTTGATATGCAAGATTCCTCCCAGCAACATACAGTTATCCAGGAGGTATTATCTATCACAAAGAACAATGGAAGGAGCCTTTCCCGTCGGACACCCTGCTGTGATCAGACATGAATAGGTCTACCAAATAAGCCTCAGGGGGTGGGTTTTCAAATTATGGAAACAATACTAGAGTTAACATTCACCCAAAAAACGTTGAGTCGAGCAAAGGTGAAATGAATGATCACTTGGACTATGGCAACATCTAGTGGTTATTTACTGGTGGAATTTTCCAAGGATGACTGAACATAAGGTTAACATTTGATTGGCTGGAACAATCTTCAAGGTTTGGCTATGGTTGGTATAACAGGACAACATCTACTGATCTAAGAGGTGGAGTCATCTGTAGGGAAAGGAACATGAGTCAGGTAGAAAACTCTACACTCTTGCTTGCACGCACTCACAGGCATGTGTATACAGGTGTAAAATAGGTAAAGCTTTGTATTTCAGACTTTTCTCCCAAAACTCATTGTTGTATGTTAAACAACATTTTAGTTTAGATTTGGAGTTTCTTGCAGTCAGCTGTAAGTTAACTGGTGGTCAGGATATTTAGTTATAATTCCAGTATTTGACATTACATTTAATACAGTCTGGTAATGATGTCAATAAATATGTCAATAATGATGAAAATAATTCAGTAACAGATTTGTACAAATCAGTTCTTGACTCTGGAATCCCTCTGATTCTAATATTAGTCCACCTAGAAGGTTCCTGTTGAGTTATTCAATTCTCAAGCAAGTTTAATTCTTCTTTTAATGATGTAACATATGCAAGTATAGGCAAGTGTAATTTCATGGTTGGCCCCAATATCTGCCATCCTACTGGACAAGCTAATAATGTATTTGGGGTTATTCTTAATATCTAGATTCACTTCTGTTTTTAGAGACAATTGAAACTCTTTTAATATTTTTTTCATATTGTAAACTGTAAGCTTATCATCATCAGGAGGCATATAATTCATATTGGGATCCATTGTTACATCTTCTGTATCATCTAACTATGGCGGAGAGATTTCCGCAGGCATAGAACTGTCTAAATGAGCTTTATTAGGGGTTATCTCTTTTTCTTTAGGTGAGAAATAACTGGGCATTTATTCAGAACTACACTTTTATTTTTGTTTACGTTCCCTCATTAAAGGTTCCATAAATTAAAAGCTTTGTCAACTTTTTGGTTGCAAACGTGTACTGCCATTTGAGTGTGTTTGTGATTTTTTTACCTTGCAGTCTATGGGCCTCATTCTATTATCGGCCGTAAGGCTGCGATTCCTTGCGGGGGTTCAGTTAACTCGCGATTCTATTATACGGCCCCGCAAGGATCTCCCCTTACGGCCGGCCGCATATCTTGAAACCGGCCGTAAGCTCAGAAATCTAAAAACGCAAAAATAAATTCAAGCCTGCACTGTACAGCTCTGTAAATACTAGGGATCATATTGGGGGACATGAGGATTAAAAGTAACCCCCTCTCAAGCTTGCACATCAGCCCAAACCCCGAGTTCAAATTAACTATTTATTTTCCGGCTGCGGCGTGGGCGTGTCTGAGGTGCTCCAAGCACTCTGGACTTTTTACATGGATATTTTATGTATATTAAAAAATATATATTTTACGGATTTGAGTATAGGGTAATTATGTGCTATTTTTGCTAACACCGAATATCACTTTATAGACTCAGCAAAGTGCAGGATGGATTTATTTTCTCCCAAAACTCATTGTTGTATGTTAAACAACATTTTAGTTTAGATTTGGAGTTTCTTGCAGTCAGCTGTAAGTTAACTGGTGGTCAGGATATTTAGTTATAATTCCAGTATTTGACATTACATTTAATACAGTCTGGTAATGATGTCAATAAATATGTCAATAATGATGAAAATAATTCAGTAACAGATTTGTACAAATCAGTTCTTGACTCTGGAATCCCTCTGATTCTAATATTAGTCCACCTAGAAGGTTCCTGTTGAGTTATTCAATTCTCAAGCAAGTTTAATTCTTCTTTTAATGATGTAACATATGCAAGTATAGGCAAGTGTAATTTCATGGTTGGCCCCAATATCTGCCATCCTACTGGACAAGCTAATAATGTATTTGGGGTTATTCTTAATATCTAGATTCACTTCTGTTTTTAGAGACAATTGAAACTCTTTTAATATTTTTTTCATATTGTAAACTGTAAGCTTATCATCATCAGGAGGCATATAATTCATATTGGGATCCATTGTTACATCTTCTGTATCATCTAACTATGGCGGAGAGATTTCCGCAGGCATAGAACTGTCTAAATGAGCTTTATTAGGGGTTATCTCTTTTTCTTTAGGTGAGAAATAACTGGGCATTTATTCAGAACTACACTTTTATTTTTGTTTACGTTCCCTCATTAAAGGTTCCATAAATTAAAAGCTTTGTCAACTTTTTGGTTGCAAACGTGTACTGCCATTTGAGTGTGTTTGTGATTTTTTTACCTTGCAGTCTATGGGCCTCATTCTATTATCGGCCGTAAGGCTGCGATTCCTTGCGGGGGTTCAGTTAACTCGCGATTCTATTATACGGCCCCGCAAGGATCTCCCCTTACGGCCGGCCGCATATCTTGAAACCGGCCGTAAGCTCAGAAATCTAAAAACGCAAAAATAAATTCAAGCCTGCACTGTACAGCTCTGTAAATACTAGGGATCATATTGGGGGACATGAGGATTAAAAGTAACCCCCTCTCAAGCTTGCACATCAGCCCAAACCCGAGTTCAAATTAACTATTTATTTTCCGGCTGCGGCGTGGGCGTGTCTGAGGTGCTCCAAGCACTCTGGACTTTTTACATGGATATTTTATGTATATTAAAAAATATATATTTTACGGATTTGAGTATAGGGTAATTATGTGCTATTTTTGCTAACACCGAATATCACTTTATAGACTCAGCAAAGTGCAGGATGGCTTTATTTGAGCTATTTTATGTGCTTAATTGGTGCTAGCGAGACCTGTTTGCTGCAAGTAAGCTGCGGCTCGTTTTTAGCTTTGCAGAGAGGTTTCCCGGAGCAATAGAATAGCAACCAGGCTTTTCTTACGGCCGATTTCCTTGTGGCCGTTTTAGATCAAAGGCTTTCCTCCGGCGCTTGCGGCCGCAAGAGATAGCAAGGCGCCGGCCGCAAGCCTGCCGGAGTCCCCGGCCGGAGAGGAATAGAATAGCCGGAAAGCTTGCGGCCCCGCAGCGGCTGCGGACGATAATAGAATGAGGCCCCATGTTTGAGGATTAACTAGGTGATAAAAATATACATTTTAAAAATTTAAAAACAAATGTAATTGGGTTTCTGTTCTCTGGTGGTGTAGAGCAGTACTGATGACTTCCATGTTCCTTTTGAGTTATATGGTTTTCTCAGTTTAAGTAAATTAATTTCATCTTAATGAGTTAACACAATATTTATTAGAACAAGATTCATACCTTTTTATCCATGAGGCATCCACATATCAAGATAAATACACCCTGCAGGAGAGAAAGGAAAGACAGACCTTTAACCCAATAAATTACAATATTTGCAATAATTTGCTATGCATCTGTTTAGACATGGTTGCTGACAGCTTATTTGTGTTTACTTTAAAATTATATTACTTTATAATTATTATTTTTTTCACATGCTATTGCTATGTTATTTAAGTTGTATGAAAAACAGGAAGAAAAACAATAATAATAATAATAGTAAAAAAATAATAATAATAAAATGAAATATTTAATACATTAATAATAAATTAATAATAAAGCTGATAATTAAGTAAAACAAATATTCTTTCATTTGATACTTCTATTAAAATCCAATATGATCTGTAAAAGTGTAGCTAATAACCAAAGTCCTGGATCTCCTTAATACACTGATAAATACATTTGGGTAGTATTAAGTTTATTTCTGGCCAAGACAGGTCAATAAATCACAAGGGCACAAAAGGCTTTTATTGACTTTATAAGCTCAATATACAGAACATCTACCTAAAAAAGTTTAGGTACCCCTGTACTTCTACATAAACCAATAAAATTATATATTCTCTGAAAGTACGGATTCTAGACAATTAAAAATACTCAACAGGCTTCTTTCTCTAAATATATCTAATTAATAGTCTACTAAAAAGTAGAATATTTTAAAATTAGAATTTGCCAACAAAAACGTAAGATGCAAGTTAAATATTAATTATATATCTGTACTGTTATATTTAACAACGGCCACATACAGTTACTGTAAGGTCAAATATTACAGAAGAGTCTGCCTACATCCCTCTCAATTTACCCCTCTCTTCCCTGCATAACCCTATGCCACTGTTCATCCCTCCCTTTCTCCCCATCCCCATTCTCCCACCTTCATTCTCTTTCCCCCTCTCCCTTGCATACACTCTTATTCCCCTTTCCATCTATTCCCATCTCCCTCTCTCATAAATCCCCTCTCCTTTCTCCACTCTCTTTCCCCATCCCCTCTCTCCAACATCCTCCTGTATCTCCCCTTCTCTGTTCCTTCCCCCTTTACTCTCTTCGCACCCTTCTCCTTCACTTTTTCTCTCTGTGTCCACTTCTCACACCCCACACTTGCATTTAAAATCCCCCCATCCTTCACATCTCTCACCATCCATCTCACCCCAACTACCACCCATCTCTCCCCATACCCGTGACAATATAGTAATCTGTTCTTGTATTCACAAGGAAATGCCTTCTCCTTAGAGCAGTTAATACAGAGTATTGCGTTTGAAATTACCATACCATTGGCAAAATAATTTTCTTAGAAAGCTAAATAAGATAATATAGAATGTAACTGAAATAAATATTTTGTTGTCGGGGCGTTGACTTACCTGGAAAGAATTTAGCAGATTAAAGACATAATGGAAAAACTTGTGAACTTCTCTTATCAGTGTTGCGATTCCAATTACCCATGTCAAGCCAAACACTGGTGTTAGAATAAGGAGTGCTTTCAAGATAGCTATCAATGCTTTTTTGTCTTCTCCTTCTGGCCCTTCTGACAAAGATGGTCTAAGCAGTTTGAAGATCACCACCACAAGTATCACGGTGTTAACCACAATAATAATCAGAACTGGTACAGAAAAGGCATATATGGCACCATTTTGGCCATTGAGAAAACAAGCACCCTCCTTAATGTATGTCCTCCTTGGATAATATATAGCAAGAGTCACCAGGGAAATTAAAAGTGGACAAATGTAACCAATGGCCGCCATGATGGGTACAACAGTTCTTTTTCTTAGCTGGTGAAAAACAAAGACTATTTGATGGAACAAAATAAGACCTTGGGAGAGCATCCAGAAGAATGTAGCGAGATAAAACAGGTGATTAAAAAAGGCTGCCGCAATGCAAAGTTTGTTGGTATGTCTCTTATTAAAGAAGGAAGATGCCAAGAACCATGAGTCCGCAATCAACAGAGACAGGGCAATATTGATCATTGATGTCTGACGGAAAAAGGAAATCTTGTTCTTAACTACTGACTTCCATTCAACAATGTATATAATGAGGCAAATAATGAGACTGATAATGGAACAAACAACTCCAAATTGGCTGAGAAGCTCCAAAGAAAAGTCGGTCAAAATGCTGGCGATAGACATCAATACAGAAAATGATGTTAAATGCTTGCATGTGCAGACTGTGCCATTGCCTATAGAAAAGGAGTGACATCCTTCAGTTGACCAGCCACCAACTCCTTCAAATGAGCTATAATCCCAATATACACATTGAGAAAATCCACTAATGGTATCATTACCATTCCAGAAAATCATATCTACTGATGCATTGGTCACACTTCCATTGTTTGACATAACTGTATTAATTAGGATGGGGTTTTTCATCATATGCTCAGAGCCCTCAATGTCTTCCCCAAAATGTAATGGAAGAATTCTTGCTAGATTATTAAGCACCATGCTTGTAACTGTGAGATTGCTCTGCTTAACAAGTTCCTCGAGCATGTTACCATACATGAATAATTCAACTTTTGGTGTAGAATTAAATGTCCTATTATAGTCCATAACATTGAGGGGGTTCAATACATTCACACTAAGCTCAATGTTTGGCAAAATGAGGCTAAAGCTTTCCCCATTTGGCTCTAGTAATCGAGTCATATTTTCAATAGAATACATGAGAGTGGCTCCAATGGATGGATTGTTATGAAGAGCACCGGACCACAGAGGTCCCATGTCCAGAATCTGACTGCATGAGGCAACAAAATCCTGAAAGAAGAGAGGAAGTAAAATGCAATTAGTCAGTATTGTTTTATGTCCCATTAATTGATACATTTATTATTTTTAAATATGCATTCATGAAGTGTATCATTGTATTACTAAATCAATGTTACATAGCAAGAGACATAACATATATGTGATGGAAGATAATGTCCAAATGTCCACATTACATCTACGGAAACATTTAGCTTATACTTTATAATTCCAGAAGAATGGTGGTATGTTTCTAACAATGGCTAAATGTAAAATCTTCCATGTGGTAAAATAAAAAATGTGGTCTTGAAGGACAAACGGTCTTATATTCAACTAGCGACTTGCCCGTCAAAAAATGGCGGCAATAAATTTGTAAGGCAGGTAATGCTGTTTGCCACAGACAGTAAGTGTTTTGCTCGTCTGAGATCCTTCGGCGCTCATTGCGAGCCTCTTGGTTGGTGTATTTTTTGTTATCATAGGCGCTTTTGCGCTAATTGTAAGGTCTGCGCTGATCTCCTTTTGGGGCTTATTGCAAGGCTCTCCTCTGGTGTACTTTGTGTCGTATGAGGACCGTTGGCGCTCCTTGTGAGGCGCGCAGTGATGGTCTTTGTGGCTTTTTGCGATACTGTGGTTCTTTGGGGGGGGGTTCTGTATAGTTTTTTTTAATGCTAATTAATTAATGAGATCATAAATGAATATACTTTACATATTTGTAATTAATTAATATATGCAGCAAGCAGTGTGCTGAAGAGCTGACAATCTGTTTTGATGTTCCTGCAGCATCCAATGTCGGTTTGCACTGTTGTTGAGCTGAGGTGTAAGTGTCAGCAATGTGTGCAGTGTGTAGTGTAAATAGGCTGCGTGCGCGAGTGGAAGCCGTTAGTGTAGCTGTGTACTTCCGCATTGTGTAAGTTAGTGTTGAAAAATGGCAGCGAATTTGTATGTGGTTGGCGGGTGTGGATGATTTAGCGTCCTTGCTAATGGTGTATGTTGTAGATCATGTAAAAGTCGTATGTGCTTGGCGGTCTTTAGCGGCTTTAGGGGTCGTGTAGCCTAGTTTTCATTTTTTTTTCGGCGGCCAGGGGATTTTCGAGTGTCTAAACTTTGTAAATTTGACTGAAATCGAGGTGTAACCTGTCTTCCAGACGTCCTGGGTGTCCCCCATTGCTGTGGGTAAGTTTTTTTTTTATTTTTGTGTGTATTTTGTGTTTTTTTATGTTTGCCGCTGTGTGCGGGATGTTCGTTAAGGTCGTATTTTTGCAAGTCCATAATGGATTTTTTCTAAGTCCCGTGGCTCGTATTTTTTTTGTGTAAGTCCGTATTTAGTCATTGCGTGTTTTGTGTTTTTTGTCAAATTCCCGCTTCTGTGGGTGTATGTAACCGCTTATGAGGCGCCGTAGAGTCTCCACCTCCGCAAATATTTAAGGTCCAAAAGTCGTGAGGGCCGTAGGGATGAGCGCCTATGGAGCTCATCTCCACCAGCGCAAGGAGCGCCTTCGGCTCATTGCAGCCCACGTGGGAGCCTCCACCATTGCAAATTGGGATTCAGCCAATTGAATAGGGCTCTATATAAGCACACAGCATATTTTTTTACAGAAGTTTTTAGTTAGTGAATACCTTGCTTTTGGATAGAAGATCACTAACTAAAAACTTCTGTAAAAAAATATGCGCTGTGCTAATATAGAGCCCTATTCAATTGGCCAAAACGCAATTTAATAAGGCTGATGATCTCTACATGAAGTTACTTTTTGAACCATTGATCCGAATACATTTTCACATGACACAACAGTCATTGATATCTGAGGTAAAGGTGATTTTCACAAAAAAGGATTCTTTATACTAAGGGGCAGTTATAGATCTTATAATGGAAGTTCTGACCTTCAAAGTCATGTATGATTAATTTTCATTAGATAAGAACAAATATATGATTTACTTGGTGCGTGTGACCACTATTTCACAATTATTTTATTTCTAAGTTCCTTTTTTTTCATGATAATGACATCCGCACTTACTTGCATAGTGCTAGAGTTGATGTGTACGTTGTTGTCCATGGCTGTTTGAGAGATGATTTTTATTGTTTCCACCACCATAATGATATCGCCCGAGTCACTGATATATTTTTCCTGCAGGAGAGTGTTGTTTCTTAACATCGCAATAATCCAAGGAATTTCCATCTCAGGTATCCCAAGCCCAGCATGGAGCCACTGTGGGAGTAAGGCCAACATTGAAAAATAAGAGCACTGAAACCCAATAAATGGATACTTTCAGTAAATGATATCTTGCTTTAGAAATAATACTGAACCCTAAAAGAAGTTCCAACCATTTACTAAAATGTATAAGTAAAACACTTTCTAATAAACACTTTCTTCTCATAAGTCTTGTTTTATAAAATTATTACATAGATAACTGAGTTTTATGACAAGCCAAGCAAGACCAGAGCCAGGAGCTCTACTAGACTAGACTCTGCCACCGGGATAGCTTCTTACACCAGCTAGCTGGAGCTGCCAGCAAACCTCAATATCCTCAGGATCCAGGAGAACACGTGCCTTTTGTAAGAGGATGTAACACTTTGAACATGATCCTCAGAATTCAAGGAAATATGTCTCCTCACCAAATTAAGTTGTAAGGGTAGACTAGATTGTGGCACAGAAAATGTTAATTCTCTAAATGATTACATTTTAATATATGTCGCACCGAAACCTGGAGCCTACCTTGTATCACCATGACATTTATCTCTCCTAGTCAGTCTCCTAATATCATCCACTAATAGAAAATCCTTCAATGAATTGACTACTTTGGAAGGAGTGTCTCACTTTTTTTTCAAGCAGTATATTCATCTCTCTTTAGCTCACCATACCTTGGCCTGCTCAAGTGTAGACAGCAGCTGAATATCCAAGCATCCACTTTGTATCTCGCCCCATCGCCCATCTGTATTACATCTCCTAGTTAGGATTCCTTGTTTACCCATGGGGCATAGGATTTCTGCCACCTGCCCAGCCTTCGTGGCTTTCCAGTTATTGTCAAAAACATCATCAGGGCAAAAAATGTCCGTGGCTGTTGAAGAAAACATATTTAGATGCATACGTGCTTTAGCCATGAATTTATATTCTACACTTCTGTAGAGCAGGACAGGTCCCTGAAATATGTATTTATAATGAACAATTTTCCATATTATTTCTTGTCCATACAGCTATTTATTTACCACATCCCATTCACAATGTAGACAAAAGACCTGGAGGACAACATGTTGTTCAGTTGAATCATGAATGAAGTGAACCAATCTTTGTGCTTAAAATGTAATCAAGTGCCGCAAGACCATCTATTGATCTCAAGACCATCTATTGATCTCAAGATCAGAAACCTGGAGCCTACCTTGTATGACCATGACATTAATCTCTGCTTCTGCAAACTGGTTTCTGTTATCTTGAAACACACATTTGCACTTGGTGTCCGTCTCTGGAAGACTCGTTATGGTGAATGAATAGCAGAGCTGGCCATTTGCCTTTTGAGCAACTGAAAAAAATAATCAGTGCATCTTGTGTTTAGAATTAATTTGATACAAACAAGGAGGAAATGTAGATTAAGTATACTTTTAATAATCACAAATATTTTGTCTTCAAATGAGCCAAGTACTCGATGAAGAAAATTCAATTCTTTGTTAACCTACGCATCATCCCTTGGCTCCTTGAGCAAACTGAGTGACCTCTGGACATACAACATACAAGGCAACATACATAGATGTGCACTGCTCTGTTGATAAGATGAATGTGAGCCATGGAGCCAGTAGTGGAAACCGTTTATTAGCTTAATGCAATAGTTTCACCCCAAAACACACTGTACGCACACAAAAATTACCCTAAAAATTAAAAATGTACCTAGAGATCTCTAGACTCATATGATCTGGTTGAAAGGGGCCTGAGGGGTCCATGGCACACAACATAAACACAACATAAAAATTCAACAAGTGATAAAGTCATTCAAAAGTGACCTCTATAATACCCCTTTGGTTCACCTGGCTATATGGCTAATGTCAGAGTCCAGTGGCCAGACCCAAAAATCCAAGTGTCCTTGGGTTCATGACAAGGAAGCTTATATGATTGTTAGAACAACCAACAAAAACAAATAGTCTATGGCTGAAGAAAAGTCCTCTGATTTTCACATACATGTTGGGGCTCTGATGGGCCATTGGTTGTGGGGTAAGGGGAGCTCCACCCTGTCCCCAAAAAGAGGGTTGTGACAAGCTCCTGTACATTATTCTGAGAAGGTTCTGAACATAGTGAGTGTAGTTGTTTCAAGAACAAATGGCCAATGTTGTTTTGGACATTCCTAGAATGTGATTGCAGATGGCTTGTATAATGTCCCTCCTTACCGAATGTGCCCTGACCTGCTCTTCAAATCTTTCGGAACAGAAATCACTCCTGCTAGTGGATTCAGAAGTCATTATCCAAACCTTCAAGAGTGTCTTTATTATAATCTTGGCCATTACTCAACTGAATTAGCTGTATTTGCAATTTAGTTGCCATAACTTGTTATTACTTACAGGCATCTTCTATCCAATACTATAAGATAAAAATTGATCTACTAAGACTGCACAGAAGACCGAACTTATATGTGAATCTATTTAAGAGGGACTGATTGTCAGACAAGCAACTAAAAGGAGAAACCGCTTGATATACACTATGGTCTGTGCCCCTGCTATGGTATCAGAGGGCATTTTGTGTGCCTCATCCCAAATAACTGAGGAAATACTGAAGCTCCAATAATGAGCACATCCTTTCATATCAATAAAACAAAGTCCAACATTAATGCAAGCCATCTCCTATATCCTATTGATCTCCATTTGGAGTGTTAATTCCTCTACACACAAGTACTTATAGGTTCTGTAGCAATATAGATTAAAAACCATAATTCCAAGGGTATTGTAATATTCCTTTCAGAAGCAAGAAAATGTCACTAGCCATCTGCTATATCTGTGGTAACACATTGGGTCTTATATTTCCTGTAATGTTATCTTCTATAGTTAGGGTTAAATGTGTCCATCAGGAAGACATTATCCCTCAGTCATTGCCTTCTGCCATGCTTATTGCCATACCAGGCCTTCTCTGGCTGTGCATGCCTAATTCTGGAATTAACAAGATGTCGGACAGATTATGGGGTCCTCTCTACGTCTAATACGTCTCATACAAATTATTTCTAATGAAACCCAGACTGGGATTTCCACGTCCTACCATCAGATCTTGGAAACCATTGATAAGAAGAGTTGACATTTTAGTTTCTCATCCCTAATGAAAACATTTTACAGCTTGTACAAATGTATATTTAGGAAAATCATAGAAAAAACATATATGTATACTGTATATTGCATTCATACATAGATAATCTGACCTGAAGGTGCACGTCCAGGTTCCCAGAACACACTGTAAGACTGACCATCATCAAAGATGCAGCACTGTAGGGTGACCGCCGAAAAACCCATTGAACGGTTAATAATTGAGACTTGTGTAGGTTTCCGGGTGATATCTTCTTGGTGTAAGGGCAGCCTAATAATATCACTCACTTGCCACTGGAAGTTTTTGTGCATAAATCTGCAGACATATTTCCCTGAATCATAAAGAAAGAATAAACAAATACTGTCAATTATAAGACATTTTAAAAGCATTTTGAAACATAAAAATGGCTGTCAAATGTGCTCCTTGTGTAGTAGTTTCATTGTAGGAAATTAAAGGGTTTATGAAAAAATTGTCAAATGGATCAAGTAAAAAAAAAAGTTCTATGTAGGGAAGTTAGAAGAGCTCAGGGTTTGCAAAACTATAAGTCAGATTTACTAAGGTGAGAACTTTGAAGAATTATTAGAGTGTTCAAATTAAAGCCGAGATATGAAATTAGATATTATTTAACACTTATTATTATTTATTATTATTATTTATTATAATAATGTACCAACCAGTTCCATAGTGTTAAATACAGGAGTAACACACCTTGCAAAAGAAAGTTTAGAAGGACTTGCTCTTGTGAGAACTTATAATCTAAGTGGTTAAAGACAAAAGAAGAGACTTGCTTGATGGTGGTAGGATCAGATGTCATGACCCATAAAGAGGAGGAGTGTAATGTGTCTTATAGGAGGGTATATTTAGTATATATTGGGGAGCAAGGTTGTGAAAAGTACTCAACAGAAGAGAAGTATAAGTCATTGGTAGAAGTGGATGGCGTATGCTCTGAGAACCTTATGCTGGGAGCCTTGGTCGTTCACTGACAGAAGTAAGTGGCCAGCCCGGCCAGCCCAAGAGAGACAGATATGGACAATGAAGCAACAGAAGAACAGGCATATAGACGGAGGAGCCCAGCAGCTGAGGAACCTACCCTGATGACCTGCCAAGAAGGGGGTCTGGCTGACATATCAGCCCAGAACAAGCCCACTGGGTGATCACAGGAGGATGCAAGCCCTGGGAGCTGGACCACAAGTATGAGAGTAGAAGCTATGGTGGAGGAGTCTCCACTAGGAATAACAATTCAAGAAAGGTGACAACAGGGCACAAGTTCTCCAGTCCAGAGGCTCTGCGGGTAGTCAAGTCAGCTGGGTAGCCAGGGGGTGAAGAGGCGGGGATCAAGATCAGAGGGGAGAATTTAGCGATAATATGAGAGAGAAAGGTTTGAGAGCACTGTTGAGGGTTTTTAAAGATATGTGAAGCCAGGGAAGCAGCAAATGATGAATAATGTATGAAACTGATTAATCTAGAAAATGTATTTATGAAGGATTTGGAACCGAGAAGCGAGCAGAAGACTAGTTAGGAGTGACCTGCAGAAATCAAGGTAGATAATGAGCGAATAAGGTATTTTTGATACACGTATGGATTCTAGTTGTATTTGTCAGATGAATCAGCAAGATTTGGTGAATGATCAGATGTCTGGACTGTCAAGTGTTTCTGTTTTATTATCAGCCTACATGTAAGTTTACATTTGGGGAAGTTGCAGAATTTACAGTAACAATGAGCAGGGACACAAACGTAAAACCAAATATCAATTCAGTAGAAAATGGTCATGTTTAGGGATTTAAAATAAATTAAAAATAAATAAATAGTAATTGAAAGTGAGTTACCTGCCCAATCCCTAGGGATATCCGTGACCGTGAGGAGAGAATCTACACGGGATGTTACCACTGACACCTTTGTACCATTATGAAGCTCCTTTGTAGGGTTCCCAAAAAAGTTAATCAGATACCAGCTAATATCGGTCACTTCTTGTGTTGAAGAGAATAGCAGCTGGATGGTTCCCCGATCGCTGTCCTTATCTGATAATAATGACATACGTCCCGGATCTAAAGAAAGAGAAGGATCTTGTGATCATTTTTAAATCATTTAGAGTTCTGTATAATATTTTTGACTTATACGTACTTTGTGGAGGCTGCTCACAGTAGGCCACCATACTTGTTGTCCATGTCGTGCATTTGCAGTTAGATGGATTATCAGGGGAAATGGAGCATGATGGGTATGAGAGGCACTTTGTTTTATCAAACAGGTACCCAGGCACACATGTGCATTGAACCGCACTCTGCCATTTTGTACATTCTAAGAAATAAAACATTAAACTTTGTTAAGAAACTGGCATTTATATTCTAGTAAAATTCACATTAAATGTACTTAATAAATCAGTGTTTTACTCGTCATCATTCTCTCATGAAGTTTCATATTTCATATACAGACCATTTTATTAAAAAAATAAAAATAATAACTGCATGTAGCCATGAGCAGGTCCTCCGTCGTCCACTGTCAATTACGTTTTCTGGATTATCAGAACTTCAGACTCCGAGACCAATTTATTGTAAGATATTTATTTTCATTTTTCTAATAGAGATAACTGACTGTTTGGTTAAAGGGACAGTCATGGCAAAAGGAGGCTGGTTTATACTAATCTTTTATCTCTAAACAATTTATAACATACTTCGCGTCATTTTTGCAACTTCTTTATGCTAACGTGACGGGAGATTATGCTTTTAAGTTTGCAGCTTACAGTACTTAAAGGGGAGGGATCTCATTGCATGATAACATTGAGGGATCTCATTGCATGATAACATTGAGGGATCTCATTGCATGATAACATTGAGGGATCTCCTTGCATGATAACATTGAGGGATCTCATTGCATGATAACATTGAGGGATCTCATTGCATGATAACATTGAGGGATCTCCTTGCATGATAACATTGAGGGATCTCATTGCATGATAACATTGAGGGATCTCATTGCATGATAACATTGAGGGATCTCATTGCATGATAACATTGAGGGATCTCATTGCATGATAACATTGAGGGATCTCATTGCATGATAACATTGAGGGATCTCATTGCATGATAACAGTGAGGGATCTCATTACATGATAACATTGAAGGATCTAATTGCATGATAACATTGAGGATCTTGTTGCATGATAACATTGAGGGATCTCATTGCATGATAACGTTGAGGGATCTCATGGCATGATAACATTGAGGGATATAATTGCATGATAACATTGAGGGATCTTGTTGCATGATAACATTGAGGGATCTAATTGCATGATAACATTGAGGGATCTCGTTGCATGATAACATTGAGGGATCTCGTTGCATGATAACATTGAGGGATCTCATTGCATGATAACATTGAGGGATCTCATTGCATGATAACATTGAGGGATCTCATTGCATGATAACATTGAGGGATCTAATTGCATGATAACATCGAGGGATCTTGTTGCATGGTAACATTGAGGGATTTTGGTTTGCAACCCCATAGACAGAATGGAAGTTTGTGATACTAATTAACACATCAAACCAATTGGGAGATGCTCATATATATACAAATGCAGCACAGACAATACCGAATATCTCAGGAATTATTCATTTTAGAAAAAATGGCTTGACAGAGTCCCTTTAAGCATGAAGGAGAAAATGGTGTTTTTTATGCAAACTAAACATAATTCGAAATAATATTAAAAAAATTAAAAAACATTATATGCATTAGTTTATTTAGTTTCTAAAATTCTAAAAAGCTTGTTATCAGCACAAGTTGTTCAAAATACTATATAAAGGCCACATTCAATTGCAAGCCCGCAACTTGATAGCAGACGGCCGTATGTCTGCAGGTGTGTTGCGGGCTTCCATTCGTCTCCGATTGCGATGCTATTTAATTGCTTAAGCCCGCAAGGTACTGTCCCAAAGCCGAAACCGTAAACCATGCAATGGTTCATAGCAGTTCAGGGCGGGAACATTATCAAATCAGCAAGCTTCTAACCTCCCATTTTGAATCAGCCAATAGAAAATGAGACATGGAGGTTACATGTCAATCAATTAGATTCCGGGGGCTGATATGCGACCAGACTCGCAAACCCGCAAAATAAAGAATTATGAAAATGAATATCAATACTGTTCTAGTCCATGTGGGTGGCCTGATATGTATTAATTCATTGATACCCAATATTGATTTAGCCCCGAAATTAAACATAAAAATAAATGTAATTTCCTGCTGATTTATGAGCTTGAGACTGTTATGCAATTAATTCTGTCTGCCAACGCTTTCCACGTTATTTACAGTGCAGTAGTGATTTTTTATTTGCATTTACAGTTCTACGGACAGGGGTTAAACTCCCTTGCGGGTCATCTCTAGGACTTTTAGGATTTTCCTCTTTTGCCAGGATTTTCTCCTTTTGCCATTTACGGGTGTGAAACCATTTGCGGGCTTGAGCAATTGAATAGCAATTTTCAGTGGTCGAGTTTGGATTTTATGGGAGATCTTAAAATTATTTTTTTCCAGTATGCTAATTCTTATAATTATTAATAAACCATTACATAGTGAAATGACATATCTATCAATAAAACCAGTATATACAAAGCCTGCTGACCAGTGGTGGTTTTAATGCTGGTGATCTCCACATCAGGGTCCAAACTGGGAAGAACTTGGTTATTAATAATATCCTTAACAGTATCAAAATTTGCTGCAGATGTTGCTGTAGGGATAAATTGTAAATAGACAGAAACTGGAGATTGACCTGAAGAAGAAGAAGAAGAAGAAGAAACAGGTTAAACGTCATAAAATAAGATATTCTGAAAAAGAATAAAATCAGAGAAGACGTTTTGGAGCTAGAGATGGGCGTTAGCCTTAGTCACCAAGAGGGTATTTTATGGGTAGGTTGGTCAAACATTAGTGCTTACAAATGGATATCCCTAAAACCTTATCGGTTACCTGTCACTAGATTGATGAATAGTAAAAATTATGATCTGGATAATAATAATGGCATGACCAATTTTAGTGAAAGGGTTCTTATTAAGCAAGCTTTAAAGCCTCAAGAAAACCACACCATTAATATACATAAACTATACAGCTATATATTTTATTCCAAATACTGCACATTGTTTGCTTTCTGCCATGGGCTCCCAGCTATAAGTCCCAACTTATAAAAAAAATTCATATTGTCTCCTGAACAAGTTGTACATTCAGATGACCAAATGAGTGAAAGACCTCTTCCTCAATCTCCAACTATCAGTGAGAAGAAAGCAGCTCCAATAATATGTGTAGACCTCCCATCCAAGATCTTGGTAGACCAGCAATGGGACCTGCTACTTTTTTTTTTAAAGTAACTTTATTCCTAATCCATAAATCAATCCATCAATTTTGCGTGACACGTATTGTTATATAAAATCAGCGATTACGGTTTCAAGTCGTTTGTGACCAGGGCAATGGCAGAAAGTCCTAACATTATTGTAATTACATGTATATTTTCAATATTTTGAGTTTTTAAGCCTCTTTATTATTATAGCCAGACAATTTATGAGATCCATGTCCTTTACACAAATATGGCGATCACTTATTCATGTTGTATCCAACACACTATATCATGTAAGTTATGTTGACGTATACTTACCAGGAGATTTCTTCACTCTGCTGCCAGTGTTAATCCTACCAGGCTGAAATGTAAAAAAAAAGTCCAAAGAAAAATAATATAAAAATGACATGAATAAAAAATAAATAAAATAATAATATTAATGATTTAAATGTAAAGCCAGTGATATATTTATGTATAGATAAAGGCCTAGGGCAGCAAGCAACCATCTAGGATTGAGTCTAAAAATATTGGGCTATAAAAAGTAGCAGTAAATTCACTCTCTGTTCAATAAGAATCAAATAAATGTCACAGTATATAAATAATAAGGTAAGAAAAAACTATTAATTATTCTAATAATAATGAAGAATAGGAAATTACATACATTATGAGATATCAACCCAAAAAAAATAGAGGACAGGTGAAAAAAATATACATATAGATGTCAAAATGTAATTTCGAGTGCTTCTCCTCTTCTTCATTTCTACAAAAAGTTGTATATTTGTATATCTGTTATTTATTTGCCACTTTATTTGTCTATATCTCAATCTGTTATAGTTTGGGTGGCAAGACCTTCCTATAAGGCACGGTGCTTATGGAAAGTACATATGGCAGCACTGCTATTGCATTATTTTTAGTAAACTTACTGCAGGTGGGCAGTGGATATGGTTCATGGACTTAAAATAAGAAGTGGAACAAGACAAGGATGTCCCATTATTTGTTTTTGCTCTTGATATAAATCTTGACATATCAGGTGCTGAATTAAAAAAATAATCAGTCCAAATTAAGTTGATGTATTATTAATAGTATCATGTTTAATAATTATTTTGGCCAATTTATATAAACTACTTACCAGTTGTGCAAACACGACAGGGCTAAAATAAATTCTGAGAAATTATAAGTCTTAATACACAAATATTTAAATTATTAAATTAAACTTTAACTTCAATGACAAAAAAATGCATATGTAATATCTAAAATCTCCTGCATTTAAAATATGTCAAAATATGACCACAGGATCAGCATATAACAAAGAATCAGGAACTGCTTTTATTTTGGTGGAAACTTCATAACAGGTTCAATGGGTGAATATTTAAACTTAAGCTGATAACATTCTGCAGTAGTCTGTGAGTCTTCTGGGTTTTGTATAAATTACTATTACAGTCATTGACAACGTTTCATCTGCACGGCATCATAACATCATCTTCACTGATATCTTCTCTAGGGATTCTGACACATACATATATCTTCTAGATATCTCATTCCATATGTAAATTAATCCAGCCAGACATTAATAGCTGGTACCTCACTCTTCTTAGGAGCATATACACACTTCATTAATTGTACAGGACCTGCTCATTAATTGTGCAGTTCTACTCTAATTAAAATCATTCACTCCCCCAGACTACAGCAGTCAGCTCAGATCAGTAATTCTTGCTCTGTTACCACAAGATTTCTGTGCATGGATCAGCCAGACCAAGCTTTACAGATGAGACGTCATGAATCTTATAAAGAGTGGGAAGTGCAGGAACAACTGCCCATAACAAGCTACAGTAAGGGAATATATATATATATATATATATATATATATATATATATATATATATATATATATATAGTAAATATAACGTTTGTCCAATACAGAAGGTATCAAATTATAAAATTACTAGATTACTGGACATTCACGGCTGCTTCACTCTTCAATATATATATATATATATATATATATATATATATATATATATATATATATATATATATACCCCCCTTGACTTTTTACCTATTTTGTTACATTACAGCTTTAAGTTACATGTTTTGTTAATCTGAATTGTATGTGATGGATCAGAACACAATAGTCTAAGTTGGTGAAGTGAAATGAGAAAAATATATACATAGAACTATTTTTGTAGAAATAGAAAACAGAAAATTGTCATGTGCGTATGTATTCACCCCCTTTGTTACGAAGCCCATAAAACGCTCTGGTGCAACCAATTACCTTCAGAAGTCACATAATTAGTGAAATGATGACCACCTGTGTGCAATCTAAGTATCACATGATCTGTCATTACATATACACACCTTTTTTTAAAGCCCACAGAGGCTGCAACACCTAAGCAAGAGGCACCACTAGCCAAACACTGCCATGAAGACCAAGGAACTCTCCAAACAAGTAAGGGACAATGTTGTTGAGAAGTACAAGTCAGGGTTAGGTTATAAAAAAATATCCAAATCTTTGATGATCCCCAGGAGCACCATCATATCTATCATAACCAAATGGAAAGAACATGGCACAACAGCAAACCTGGCAAGAGACAGCCGCCCACCAAAACTCACGGACCGGGCAAGGAGTGCATTAATCAGAGAGGCAGCACAGAGACCTAAGGTAACCCTGGAGGAGCTGCAGAGATCCACAGCAGAGACTGGAGTATCTGTACATAGGGCGACAATAAGCCGTACAATACTTAGAGTTGGGCTTTATGGCAGAGTGGCCAGAAGAAAGCCATTACTTTCGGCAAAAAAAAAATGGCACATTTTGAGTTTACGAAAAGGCATGTGGGAGACTCCCAAAATGTATGGAGGAAGGTGCTCTGGTCTGATGAAACAAAAATTGAACTTTTTGTCCATCAAAGAAAACGCTATGTCTGGCGCAAACCCAACACATCACATCAACCAAAGAGCACCATCCCCACAGTGAAACATGGCGGTGGCAGCATCATGCTGTGGGGATGTTTTTCAACAGCCGTGCATGGGAAACTGGTCAGAGTTGAGGGAAAGATGGATGGTGCTAAATATAGGGATATTCTTGAGCAAAACCTGTACCACTCTGTGCGTGATTTGAGGCTAGGACGGAGGTTCACCTTCCAGCACTTGGGGGGTTTAAGGTGAAACATGTAAATTTGTTGGAATGGCCGAGTCACAGCCCAGACCTCAATCCAATAGAAAATCTGTGGTCAGACTTAAAGATTGCTGTTCACAAGCGCAAACCATCCAACTTGAAGGAGCTGGAGCAGTTTTGCAAGGAGGAATGGGTAAAAATTCCAGTGGTAAGATGTGGCAAGTTCATAGAGACTTATCCAAAGCGACTTGGAGCTGTGATTGCCGCAAAAGGTGGCTCTACAAAGTATTGATTTTACGGTGGTGAATACTTATGCACATTGACTTTTTCTGTTATTTTGTCCTATTTGTTGTTTGCTTCACAAAAAAAAAAAAAAACATCTTTAAAGTTGTGGCATGTTCTGTAAATTAAATGATGCAAATCCTCAAACAATCCATGGTAATTCCAGGTTGTAAGGCAACAAAACACGAAAAATGCTAAAGGGGGGTGAATACTTTTGCAAGTCACTGTATATATGTATATATATATATATATATACTGTATATATGGTAATTGTTTTTTTATTTATTAATGTATTTTGGTATTAAAAAGATGTGACAATTATATTTTTTAGGTTAAATAAAAAAGATGTATTTATTTTGTGTTACAATATGATATGTCTATAGACAATGCATTAGAGTGTTTGTTCCTAGGCAATGTGGTTTTGTGATGTATATTAACCCCTTGAGTACTGACTTGTTTGTAATTGTGTATTTTGTATCATAAAACAGGCTTAATACCAATATATCATATTTTTTAATTACACATATGTTGATATTGGATTGTTAAATAATAATGCTAAAAATGTCATCATTTTGTAGTGGTTTTTGTGCTGTACTGTCACTTTAAATGCTTCTGGGAGACTCAGCAAGGTTTTCAAAGCATTTGCGAGTGGTCTTTGTTACTCGTAAATCTTTGTTCTGTCTTTTTCTATTAAGGCAGTGCCCTGATTTGCAAGTGATCCATAAAATCTTATTACCATATGGTTTGGGTGTCAGAGTGTCAGGGAGTAACTCGTCATTTGTTTCAGTGCAAAACTCAATGGAGATTTATGCCTTTCTTTTCAGCTTTGTCATGAAGTTCACTCGTAGCAGTGACCCAAAGCAGTTTACTTGCAATGTTTTAGGGGTGGGTGATTAGCATAGCTATGTAGTGTTTACTCTGCAGTTAGGGCATTCATAATTGTTTTTCAGGGATTAGCATAGGGCTCTTACCCGGCAGATCTTTAAGATTCTTTTTGATGTCTTCACCAAGGCAGCCAATGTCTCTAAAATCCCCTGAATTAATAACGCATTTAAAAATATGAACACAGGATCAGCATATAAAAAAGAATCACTGCTTTTAATGTGGTGGAAGCTTCAGAATAGGTTCAATGGGTGAATATTTAAAAGTGAACTGATAACATCCTGTAACAGTCTGTGAGACTTTTGTATAAATTGCTAATACAATCATTGATAACGTTTCATATGCACAACATCATCACATCGACTTCACTAATATCTTCACTATGGATTCTGACACATACATATATCTTCTAGATATATCATTCAATATGCATATTAATCCAGTTGACATTAATAGCGGTTACGTCCCTCTTTTTAAGATCACACACAATCATCATTAATTGTACAGGACCTGGGCAGCTATTCTCTTCTCTAAAGATCTTAATACACACACACATATATATATATATATATATATATATATATATATATATATATATATATATATATATATATATATATACATATATTCTACTGGGTATCTTGTTCAATATACATATTTATCTACTCAGGGTCACTGATAGCTGTTACCTCCCTCTTTTCCTGTCAGGAGCATCACAGACTACATTCCAAGCTGACTTTAACTCACAGATACACACTTCAGTCAGACATACTTTACATACCACATTACATAACATCCCAGTTGTCAGTCAACCCCTTGTGAACTGGTTATAACTGAACATGCAGCATAACATACAGTAATTAACATAACATATTAAATAACTATAAAACTACTGAGCCCTGTGCCACAACCACATAAATAAGAGTCGAAATGGGAAAATTGGTTCAAGGGATCTTGACATGGTCAATATACCACAAACACAGCAAATAATGCGTTAGAATAACTATCCTATTATTTATTGGAATATTCTAACATTTTTGCAAATTATTGGGATACATTTGCCAATTACAATGATTATACTTCCAAAATGTGTATTGCTCTAGATTTATGCCAGTATCACCATTATCCAAAGATTTACAGTATAAAATTAGAATTTATAAGGAAACACAAGTATCAGATAAACAGATAACAAATAAATGCATTATATTTTATCAAAACAAATGGGTATAAAGTATTTACATTTACATTGCCCCACAAACTAGTGAAATTACATTATAGAATGTATAATGTAATCTACACAAATGGGTAATAATTGAAGAATCACTAACACAATCTATAATCATTCTATACCTTGGATACCTCATAGATCAACTCAATAACCACCTGATATCTATATCAAATAATACAAATGTTCCACTAGTTGTCCAACCAAATAAAACCATAAATTTACTTTTAGGAATAAAGCACATCCTAAAGATTTTGAAAATGTCTGTATACAGTATATGAATGGGTTAAAATATTTATAGATATTCAAAAACATCATAACTTCATCATATCATTTAAACATATTGGTACTGTCCAAAAAAAAGTAATTAGTTTAAACTTTAAAAACTTGAAGAGCACTAAATTTGTGCACAGTCAAGTGATGTATATTCTGGGTCACATCACTAACAATATTCCTTCTAATAAAAACAAATTAATCAATATCTCATGTGAAAATTTACATAAAAACTAATTGGAAGTCACCCCATATTTCTATTACCAAGATCAAAGGAAAAGTATGTCATAGCAGTAGTAGGTAAACTATATAATTTCCACAAATCATGGCAATATTTTGTTTTTTATTCTAAATATAATACAATTTGAAATATATATAGAATATTCAGATATTTCCCTATTTATGATTACACCAGCTATAACAGCTTTCAGTTTAATATTTTTTTTATTACAATGATATTTCTATTATATAAGGAAAACTATGTTATATTATTGTACATGGTAAACCAATTTTAATATAACATTTAAAATATAGATAAGACATCATATTAAAATGTAACCAAAAATGTATTTTCATAAATTCATGAATTATGTTTATATGATATGTTTCATAATAATTATAATTAACATGCAAATTATTTATACTACATCATTATCTGTAATATATTAATCCTAAATTATTATAAACTAGTATTTACAATTTTCTTATTTAAAAAAAAAAAAGAAAAATAATATATTGAGGATTGAGAAAAAAAATTATGAATATTTGGAATTACTCTTTGTAACAAAATCAGCTCCACGAGCATTTAATCAAATATTCTCAATAGTCTGTAGTGAATGTTATTTTTTTTAACTTGGAATGTAATTAATTTATAATACCACATAGCTTCCAAGACAAGAACTTATTTGTCGGAAGTTGTAAACCTTACTAAACCTTCCATTTAATCAGTTATTATTTTGATATCCTATTTATTGATTGATTTTGTTTTATTGTCAAAAATTCACTTGAGTTATTTATTATACTTTTCAAGAACTATTAAACTATCTCTGGTAACTAAATCTATTTTTGCATATTTTTTTAATGTATAAAATTAAAGTTGTATTATAATCAAGCAATGCCTTTATTATTTTATCATTTTTTTATACTAAATAAAGAATTTAAACAATACAATTTTGGATTAGATTTTCCTCTTGATGAACCACTCAAGTTAAGATAACTCATTAATTTAGCAAACCACTGTACTCATTTGCTACAAAATATAGTATTAATATAAATAATTATGATTACTATATACAGTATGTAGCAGCTCTATATATAATTATGATTACTGTGTACAATATATAACATCTTCTATATGCTTTATATAGCATTAAGGAAGTCACTGTAGGTGAAACCTGAGTCATGTTCTATCCATGTAAACTACACCAATACAAACAACAATTTTGTTTAAATCCCTTGTGATTTTATTTGCAGTACTCCCCATGTCCGACTACAGTCATTACATTAACCAAATACTGGGATTTAATTTGAATAAGAAAACAATATATTGGGTTTGGTTACGTTCCAGGTGATGCAAAAAAAAAAAAAAACAGGTCAAGTGTTGGTGTCAAAGAGGACAAAACACACGATCAACACAAAATCAGCAGTCAGTAGGTTAAAGACAGATTGTCTATTTTATACATCAGATGTACTTTGTGATATTTAAAGTTTTTTTAATAACAATCTTCCTACTGACATCCAAATCTTCTGAGAACTCAAACTTTCTACCCAAGAAAACAGAACCAGCCTGAGCTGTACTCTCCTCCAGCGAGAGCCTTGTTGTTTTTCTTCTTGTTCATAAAAAATGTATTAGCATCTTATTTAATTCTAAAGCACCAACATAAACAGGGGATACTGCATATAAGACCATAAGACGATATATAAGACATAGATGACAAAAGTATAAACATTGATTTTTAGTTTGTAAAACACTGTAACCATTGTAAAGGTCTTCACAAAAACGTACTGCAAATTTGGGACTTCAGTAACTCCTATCAGGACATGGAGAGTTACTGGGTTCACTAGAAATATAGGGCCATATTAAATTCCAAGCCAGTAACTCCAACGTGAATCTAGTAACGGCTGCATGCTTGAATTTTGGCCAGGTTATGATACTATTAAATTAGAAGGGCTGCGAGCTACGAGCTTGAGACGCAAAACTGTAAACCATTTGTCGGCTGGCGGCTTTGCACTCTAGAACGTAATCAATTAAGCAAGCCCGTAGCTACGGGCTTAGATGGAGCCAATGGAAACAGAGATCGTCAGCATTGCGTCAGAAGAAAATGGAGGATGCATTTCAAAGTTTTATGGAGGTCAATTACGATCTACGAGCGAACCCACATTCCAGTCACAATGCAATATTAATGAAGCCGCAAATATGATATTCTATCTCATGCGAGTTACAGTATATGTATTAACACATTGATTGCCGGGATCGATATAACACAAAAAATATACATGAAATTAAGTATTTGTTGGCTGATTTGCGAGCTTGAGAATGTTCTGCTATTAATTCTAAGACCTAACATCACTTTAATTTTTAATATTAGTACAGTAGTGTGTTTTTATTTGTATTACAAGTGCTACATATTGGACTTTTCCCTTGTGGGTCCCGTTGAGCACACGTTGGTCTTTGGGCTCCATTTGCGTGTTACGGCGTTGCTCGCAAGTAACTTCTTTGCAATTTAATAGCTAAATTGAGCAAGTAGAGGTTACGGGCTTGACAGATCAAAGGATTTACGTGCGCAAAATTCAACGTTGCTCAACACGTAGGCTTTTCTAGGCCCTGCTGCGTCTTAACCCACAAGTCGTCTGTGGGCTGCGTTTAATAAGCGTAAGTCCTAAAATCTGAGTTACGGGCTACGTTTTAACACATAGCACAAATTGAATGTGCCTGATAATATCCCTGTGTATTTATTTACTTTTAAGTACTGTCAAAATTCTGCCACGTGCTCCTTGAGTGAGGTCACTGACAGGCTAATTTACAACACTGTGTTTTCCATTGTATTTATTCCTGAGCTGCAAAAGGCAGACCCAAACAAGTACAAATTGAATTATTTTAGGCAAAAAAAAAGAGTTTTTTTAGCAATTCTTAATAAAATAAATTATGTAAAATGAATTAGATACACAAGGATAGGGTCTTCATAGTGAAATATAGAAACCTTCTATGTCCCTTTAAAGATAATTTAAATATAAAACTCAACTCCTTAAACAATATTAGAATAATACCAACAAAGCCGAAGATTAATCTAGAAATAAACACTACAATAACTAACACTTCCTAAATTAAATCTAAACATTTGGTATTATTTACCCTCTCACACACATTCATTACATTTCCTTAATACCATCACATTTCATATGAAAATGCTTTATCTGGAGCTTATTCAATTCCCTGATAGTTATCTCACTAGTTAGCCACAGATCTTGAAACCTTTTCACCAAATTTGTTGCATTGATGTTTCCAGCAAATAAAACCTAAATGTCACATATAATATGCCCATTCTATCTAGCTCAAAAGTTTGGTTTAATGAACTTATGGGGAGGCCTTATGCATATCTTAGGCACATTCCTGGAGAGGTCTTCTACTCACTTGATCCTTGTTCGGGGACTCTTGTGCATGTAGAAGATATAAGCTACTGAGAAGAAATGCCAGACAGAGCACCCGGAGCCGAGGGGCCATCACGGTTGGGTGGAAGATCTCAATAGGTGTTTAGAAACCGATGTACAGTTTGATAAAGGAAGGTAATGCAAATGTCCAAAGGATACAGACAGATCCAAATACAACACATTGCAAGATGCTTTGAATAATCCCCAGGTGTCAGCTGCTCAGTTGTTGACCTTAAATAAAATAATCTCAAGAACAGTATCATCTTTCAGGTGCCATTATAATGTTGTGTGAGAATGCCATCAGGGGCTGAGAAAACAATATAAATCTGAGCTAAATTAGGTCAAGTGAAGGTGTACCTTGTAACTAACGTATATGGACTTTCCATATGGAAACGTATTAAAATATAGTTGTATTTACCTGAATTATGGCATTAAACAATTAATGTTACGTTTATTTTTCACTAATACCTCTGGAGTCTTTTGTGGTCATAAACTGCTTCTTCACAAAAACTTTACACAATAATAATGATCATTAAAAATCTATATAGATAGGTCTACTGTCTTCTTCTCCAGCTTCTCCCTCATTGATGGGCATAATTCACATTGGGAGATTCTTAAAATGACCATTTTGAGCCTAATTTGTCACCACGCACCATTTATTGGTCATCTTGAGACATGTAAGTGTACTCAGAATGATATTTTATTTCCTTCTTAAATATACAGTGGAGGGTTTTCCAATCACCTTTTTACCCACCATAACATATTTAGTGTTTGGTCATGTTGTATGGAGCACAGACTGGGAGAGAGGACCTCACTACTCTACTAAACCACGGGTAACTGGTAATAAGGAAACAGGAAGTGTAACGTATGACCTATGGATAGTACTAATGAACTTACAAGGACACATCCTGTTGAGACAGAACTTGCCGGAAGCAGTCTCAACAAAGAAAATGAGTAGTTGCATACAAATTGTAAAA
Source organism: Discoglossus pictus (assembly GCA_027410445.1). Taxonomy (NCBI): domain Eukaryota; kingdom Metazoa; phylum Chordata; class Amphibia; order Anura; family Alytidae; genus Discoglossus; species Discoglossus pictus. Next base: position 448,286,148 of record CM050165.1, on the reverse strand, counting down.
TGAAAATACTATCAGCCAGATTCAATTGCAAGCCCGCATCTTGCGGTATACAGGCCGTACGTCTGCGGGCGTGCTGCGGGGTTCCGCTCGTCTCTGATTCCGGTGCTATTCAATTGAACAAGCCCACAAGTTACGGGCTGAACTCGTGCGTAGCAGTTCAGGGCGGGATTACGATCAATTAAGCAAGGACGTAATCACCCATTTCAAAACAGCCAATAGAAAATGACACCGGCATCATTACGTCAGTAAAACATGGAGGCTACATGTCAATCAATTAGGTTTGTGGGTCCGATATGTGATCTGACTAGCAAATCCGCAAAATACGAAATTATAATAATGAATGATGACACTGTTCTAGTCCATGTGGATGGCCTGATATGTATTACCTCATTGATTACCAAGATTGATATAACCTTGAAATGACACATAAAAATACATTTTTTTTTCCTCCGATTTGCGAGCTTGAGACTGTTGTAGTAGTAATTTTTTATTTGCACTTACAGTGCTACGATATGGTGTTTAACCCCCTTGCGGGTCCTCTCTAGCACTCGTAGGATTTTCTCCTACATTTGCCGTTTCCGGGCGTGAAAACATTTGCGGGCTTGAAGAACTGGAGCAATTGAACAGCGATTTGCAATTTTAGAGATTATAACTTTAGCGGACGGGAAAGATCAAAGGTAAGGTCTGGGTTTAACCATCGCAATTTTTTCAAGCCCGTAACCCGTTAATACGGTTGGAGCCCTCAAAAAAGCACCAATTGAATAGTAAATTAACTTACAGCCTCATTTACCGGCTCCAGTAACTTACGATTGCTCAATTGAATCTGGCTCTATGTTTTTTTTTTTCTTCTAAAAATCGTTTGTCATTGTTTAAGATTAGTTATTCAAAAGATCTTGTAGAAACAAAAATTGAGCGCTACACACTTTAGAAAAAAAGCATACCTAGAGAGCAAACTAACCTTAATAGGTTAGTTCTATGGACATGATTACCCTGAGAGCGGCCTCTTTTAGCCACTTGCGGCCTTCACAGCGAGAAACATCATGTAGTATATAAGTCTGGTCCCACTCACTAGAGTGACCCAGCCCCGAAATACCAGGCAATTCTACCCTGAACAGGAGAAACATCAAACTATAGACGCGTTTCGGCCTTTATGGGCCTCGTCAGTGATTTGTATCTGATTCTCTGAGTGAGCGCCTCTCTCTTTGGTTTTTGTCACTTCACTATTTACTAGAGATTTCTATACCTGACCAATGGTTACACGCACTGAGGTTATTTCAACTCCATTCAGCGGCTTAGTGAAGGCTGGACATTACAATTTTACCCTATCATCCTCTTTTATGGCACAAAGGAGTAGTGCAAAGCATCATATGTGTGCTGTAATGCAGATACCACTAGGGAATTAAGAAAGGACAGATGATAATACCAGTGAGGATGGCATCATCCACTAGAGGACAACATATATATGGAGCCATAGCGCATACACTACTAAAACTATAACAAGTTAGCTGGGTGGTCATTTAAGGCTCTTTGAACTCAGTCTTGGAAGTACAGACAGTAACTCAGCTCCCCTCTGGATGACTAGCAGCCGAAAGCTATAACTCTGTAATGCATTGTGGACTCAACAGAAAACCTGGAAGTGGTAAAAGTCAGTGAGTGTGTCAGTGGTAAGTTATCTGAATAGCACAGGCCAGGCTGCCCAATCTGTACTCAAAGGTCAGTTGGACTGAATTACACCTGGTTTGCATTGTTATTTACTCTCCATTCAGTGACCACTTCTAGAAATCACATGTTCAACAAAATGACCTATGGATATGTGAGAGAGCAAGTGTGGCTTCCATGAAACAAACGGCGCAAAGTCCATTTCTCCAATTACAGTGGAGACCTTGAGATATTACCAGTGGCGGAGATAGTGAATGGAGGGACCCGGTGCACACCCCTGGGCACCCCTCTGGTAAATAAATATATATATGTATATTTCATTTGCTCTGAATTTACACCAGGGGACACCCACTTCTGCCACCAGTCGCTCCCGTCACACACATACATGACGTGATTCTCTGCCCCTACAAGAAGATGCACCTCACTATGGGAGGCACAGCAGGAGCTGGTAAAGCTGAGGGGCCCAGGGAGGGCCAGGAGGGGCCAGGCTCGGGGACCCAGTCTCTGTCTCTGGACATTACTCATTGCGATCACTTCCTGATGGTATGAGATGTGAGGGTGAGGCCATATTGTTCCTGGTATGATAAGTGGATTCATATCATTTCTACACTGGTACAATATATATATATATATATATATATATATATATATACACACCTATGTATGTACACTTTTCTTGTCTTTCTGTATTTTTCAGAACAATATTATTTCAAAATGTATTTAATTTTAAACCGTGAATGCACCAAAAACATCTCATAATACGTCTGGTAAAAGTAAATATATAAACGACAAGCCTGTTCTGGATAGATATGGCTGGTAATGCAGGTAGAATATAAGGAAACCACATATGCAATGTATGTGAGCTGGACCATAAAGAAGACGGAGTACTGTAGAATTAACACCTTTTTATGGCCAACTGCTTGGACTGCTAGAAGTTCTGATAAGTCCATATTACTGATAATGATTCACACATTGTCTCTTAGTAATTATAAGCACTTATGTGTGATTTTTGATGTGTGCAATAATAATGATAATATTAGTATCTTTGTCTTCATGCATTTAGGTATATGATTCTTTGGTTACAGCTAGTTTTGGGCTTGTTAAGCCTTCCAGATAGGAGGTATCTCCTCGGTGATCATAGTTTGCTTCTATCACCAGACCTCTATGTTATTACCGTATTAAACTATCATAGGAGCGTTATTTTCAATAGCTATAAATAAAATACATTTTCCATTTTTCCTTTAATTCTCTATATGTACATGGAAAATATGCTAACCTTTATATGTCTTGTATTATCATGTGACCCACGTATTTACCATATCTGAGGCGTTGTTCTGATTATTTTTCAAAACCATATTGTGAAAGAAAAACGCGTCAGTCTTATAATGAATATATAATTTTATAAATAGCATTCACAGTAATTTATAGAGGTAGATTAATAGACATAAAAGCCGTAGGCTTTTGGTAAGGAGGTGGGTAACCTACCTAGAAGATTGTATCCAGTGGTTCCCATTGCTTTACATTTTATTGTACATAGACAATATCTGAGATGTAAATATTAAATATACAATATTTTCTGTTACTCTGAGAACTGGGAACCAATAATTTCTTCTGCTGCCACGAAGACTGAAATCGGTAGATATTTAAATAAAAAGTGAACATTTTTTGCACAATATTTGCTGTGTTCCTCTAAATGTATTGTAGTCCTTTTCCAGAATCTGCAGAAAAATAAAAATACTTCTATCATTTTTTTATTCAACAACATTTTAGAAACACCCCTTCCAACCGACGGCGATCCAATTATCACCATTACATATAGAAATATCCATATGTTATATTGTTTTATTTCAACTCATCAATAAAAAGTAACATATTACCATAGAACGGATAAGAACCAATTGGCCCAATTTATTTATTTTTTTAAAGAAAATTTGCCTTACCCAGTGCCTAATCCCAGCATGTTTGCATGCATGTGGCATATTACATTAATGGCTACAATAGTAGCAGACAAAAAAATTATATATTTTATATTAAATACAATATAATGTACATTGATATGTTTTGCTTCTAATATGTCTAGTATGACAGCAGAATTGATCTCCTCTGTCACATTTGGTTGGACCACCGTACAATGTACAAAATATAGGTTTCAAAACTTTGAGTCTGACTTAGAGCAAGGTTGGCCAAGAAAAAGCCATTAAGATACTTTATAATCAGAAGAAAATGTAATGTCTCTCCAGGAGGTATCCATGATACTTTGGTGGAAGTGGTGTGTGCATTTATTGAGACAGGCTGCTTCTTGGCATGTGATGGAGAGATGTTATATCAATTTCAGTAAAATCCAATAATCTAACAAAGCATTCTGACGTATCCATGGTCCCTCTTGCCCACAACTTCCTCCAGTGCCATCTCTAGAAGTACATGGTAAGAGCAGACCTCTGTTAAAGGACCACAAGAGCCCCATATGGAAAAAGTCTTTCCTTTTTTAAATAAATGCTGAATTCATATATAAATATATATAATTTTAAATAACTAGATCACGCTATATATATATATATATAAATAAAATTATTTTAACTTTTCAACTTTTTTAAATTACGCAATGTATTTATTAGCAAATACATTAGTTAAAGAAAAAAAGTGGAAGACGATGGAATCAAACCTATGACTTCCCAATGAGACGAATCTGTAAAACAGAGCGCTTACCACTGCACCACCACCCTCTGCTCTCCCATTAGTGTAACTCTATCATACAATGTGTGACAGTTACAGATCCAGGCTTGTTATTTATGCACATTCCTGTGGGACGGCTTCAAGGGCTAAACTTAAATGACAATATCTAAGTTGAATCTTGATCAATTTTCCACATGATTTTCCACCCTCTAACCCAGTGGTAGCCAACCTGGTCCCTACCGCCCACTAGTGAGCGGATCAAGCTTTCATGGTGGGCGGCGGGGTAATCTCTAGGTGACGTCACACACTGGAGACCCGGATCTGGACCGGATCACTATCTAGTAAGTACAGGGTGATTCATAGCTAGGGATATATAATTTATTTAACCAGCACCGGTGGGCAGTAAGGAAATGTTACCATTAAAAGTGGGCTGTAGTTATTAAAAAGACCCCTGCTCTAACCAATGGTGCAGACCATATAATGACTTTTGTGGTCCTTTAATACTGACTGAAACGATTCTTTGACGTTTTTCTTAGTATTATAGTGCGAGTAGTTATGCGTTTTACTTACAAGTGGCAGCCGGTGTCTCAGTAAGAGCTGACAGTTGTAGCCTGAAACAGATCAACATATAGATAAATAAATCATGTCATTAATCACGCAAATACTTATAATATTTTTAAAAAGTCTGTGGAGGCCTCTATTCATTTTTTTTCCACCATAAGCTAAATGATGATGTGGTTAATAGCCTTACCACAAATTTATAGTAGGAGTTGGGTACCAGTACCACCTGGATGAGAGCCATTTAGGATTGAAACAGTGCCGTATTTTAGAAGGTCTCCTAACAGCATAATCTATACTATGCTGTGCTTTAAAGTTAAAGGAACCACGTATAAAGTTATTTTGGATTAAAGAGAGAACATGCATTGTGGGCTTATTTATATGTCCACTCCCAGTTCCCCAGAGTACAGTGTATTTCTGGGAATTATGAGCAGAAAATATTTTTTTACAGTATTAGAAACATACATGGAAACAGTGCAGGTTAGGAAACACTAGTATGATCCGGACAGAGACAAAGGGGTTGCCAGCCTTGGAGATGGGCAGCAGCCCCTGACAATACAATATATATATATATATATATATATATATATATATATATATATATATATATATATATATATATATATATATATATATATATATATATCAAGATCCAAGGGAATTGTCTGCCTTCAGCTACCGGAATCCTCCCTCAGGACCTTGGAATGGATGGGCTACCGGGTGCCCAGCGGTCATATCAGGATCATCAGCAGAAACATCGGGAACAGAAAATCACTGGATCAGCATAACCGTCATAATCTGCTTTTCATTGGGCTTGAAAAGGCCAAGGAGACCAATCCGACCCGCAGATCCAGTCCGGTTCTTCAATCCCTTCTTGCAGGGTAACAGCAGATTTTCAGGACACAAAGTGATAATAGGCAGTAAAAATTATAAAATCAATTAAACACACGTACGCACCCTCTCATGTATGGTGACCTACACAGCTTTGAGTGGGCAAAATGATCTTGTTAGCCTCATTTTTCCATCTTGAGTCTACCATAGCTCCCTTGTTACCACCCAGTGACACCTAAGGGTAATAGCGCTACCCCCTTGTCTGTAGTCACATATATATCCTTATAACATCAGGAAAAGTGCTTCCTTTGTGCTAGCTCCCAGCTGGCTTTTGTGTTTTTACATTTTTTACTATATTTTCTTGCACAGGTTATTTGTGCCACTGTGCTTTATTTTACTATACATCCTTAATAAAAGTCATGTTTTATTTTATCTGGTTTCAGAAAAAAGTTTGTGCTGTTCTACCTTTAACTGGAGCCACAACTAACTGTCTGGCTCACGTTCTTCCTAGATTTAGGGTAACAGGGCTCTTGATGGGTTTGCTTTCTCTGCTCCCTCCTTGACTGTAGTGATTGCCAGCACGTTGGACACCATATTCTCTTGCTTCGTGGTGGGTTGCACAAGGTATTTATCCGTAAAGTTGCAACACCAGCTTGCCTTCGAGTGGAGCATTGGTTGGCTCTGGTGTCATGGTCCCAGGGATCTGCATTTGTGGATCAGCTGATCCTCTTTCTGGCAAGTCATTATGATTAGTTTATTGTAGATCCACAGTGGCGGGGTTCTTTCCGGGGTAAGCCTTTGCTGCTACTTACTTGCCATTAGTGGTTGTTCTTAGGTTGGTCACACTAGCTATGTGCTTCTGTGGCATATCAGCATGGTCTTTAAACGGCAGGGTCCCAGGTATCTCACCCTCCCCTGATCTCAGATCTGTTTCTAGTTTCCCGGCCATGCTCGCAGTCCACCACAACTCTGGACTTGCCATTACAGAGAACTGTTTGGCTACCTGTAATAACTCTGATCTCACCCAACTGGTTCTTCTGGCACATCATTGTCCACCCCAACACCACCCATGACCGTTTTCTCCTACAGGAAATCCATACACTCTGAACTTTGACAATAATCCAACCAGCTGTACATTGAACTGCTTCGAGGTGCCAGGATATGTCTTTGGCTGGGCTCCATCCTTCCCTGAGCCAGTTACTTCCCTGGCCAACATACCGCAGCAGATCTTCATACTCTTCTTCAAAATCCATTTCTTTTAGATCATCAGAACAGTGCCTACCTCCTAGGGGATTTAACATGAGGAAAACAAATGTTTGTAATTCTCAAATAGCCCACACAGTGGCACTTCAGGATAAGAAATGGCTGTCCATGTTCTAGCATCAAACAGGTCTGCAATACGGTATATCCAAGGGTAGTAGTAATTTTTATTTTAATTCGGCCATTAGTTAGAGGGGGACAGATTGTATTATTTCATTTATGCAAGCTCTTCATATTCACTGTATTTATTTGTATTTGTTATGTATGGACAAAACTGCAATTGAAGAGCCAGCTCCCGGAATCAGCGCCTCACATTTGCTATGTTACTTTAATAAATATTAATATAATTTTAATATATATATTCATCACACCCATACAATGAATATGAAGAGTTTACATGTTTTGAATAATAATTAAACCATACTTAGGATAAAAATGTTCTTACTGTACTGCTGAAGACAGGGCTCTTGGACAAGCGTTTCTTCACAATATCCATCACCTGTAAAATATGAAGTTCAAGTACATTAAAAATACCATTTTCAGTTTTCATTTAAATAGACTTAAATACTGTAAACAGTGCTAATTAGGTATTGTAGAGATATAAACATGGAATATAATTCATGTATATAATAATTCTGATTGGCTAGACAATTACCCATTCATAAACGAGAAGTTTAGTCCACTACTAGATTCGGATTGGCTAAAATATGATTGACATATATTTCAGCCAACCAGAAGCCACAAAAACTTGAAGGCATGAGAGTGCAGCAAAAGTCACTAGCCATCACAGGAAATCCTCCTATCAGGATTTTTTTTTTGTAGAGTGGCAGGTATTTATGGCAGTAGGGCCATTTTAAGGGGCCAGAAGATGAGGATTCATGGGCTTCAATCAAGATAGAAGAGGAAATGAAGCTACTATCAGCATGGATAGCCCACTTATCCAGAGCAGAAGATTGAGGGCCATGGCATAGTTGATCATCGCTGGAGGTCCTTGCAGAGTAGGTAAGTAGATATTTTACCCCTTACAGTTTTTTTATTATTATTTTTCTGTGATTAGGTTTATTATTTTTTTTAATTTTTTTTATATTCTGTAATTAATTTATTATTTTCTGTAATTTTTTTATTTTACGTATTTTTTATTTTATGTTTTTTTTTAACTGTACACTTAGGGACTATTGGTTTAGTTTACATGGGCATCCAATGTGGACCCATGAGCAAGTAGCACCCACTTGGCACATAGGGGTTATGGAACCTTCATGGTTTAGAGATTAGTGATAGATGTCAAGGAGGTCCTTACAGGATCTCCAGGGGTAAGGGGTTAACTTTAGATGCAAAGGGCATCCAGCATTCCTTGTGCCTCTCCAGGTGGGTAACAGTACCGGTAGGAATTCTGTAGAATTTGAGGACTTAGGAGCACTTAGATTTTAATCTATATAACTTAGATTTTAGAATATGATGGTCTTGGGAGATACTCAGCCTCTGGAGCCTCCCCGTTTCTTGCTGTTCTCTCTCGTGTAGGGTGCCATGTGTCCCAGTGAAGGGGCTTCATGCTATAAGTATAATGCTGTTATGGACCAGATAGTGACATACTTTGTGTCTGTAAGCAACATTACATTAGGAGTAATCCTACATACAACTCACAGTTTTCTGACACATTGAGCCTCATTCAATTGTAAGTCCACGACTTACGGTGCTATTCAATTCAGCAAGGCCGCAAGTTAGGTGCCGATAGAGCACATCGTAAACCATGCTATCGTATGTATCATTTGCGAGCTTGAACAAGATCAATTAAGCAAGGCCGTAACTCCCGAGGTCGAAACAGCCAATGGAAGCACAGATCGTCTTCATTACGTCAATGAAAAATGGAGGTTAGATTTCAAAGCGGCCTTGGCGGAATGTATAGCGAGGAGGAATCGGAGGACTATTAGGTCCTCTCCTTTTTAACATATTTATTAATGACTTAGAGGTAGGATTGGAGTGTGGGGTCTCCATTTTCGCTGATGACACGAAGTTGTGCAAGGTAAATAAATCAGATAATGATGTGCTTTCCCTCCAAAGGGATTTACATAAAATTGAGGAATGGGCATCTAAATGGCAGATGAGATTTAATACGAATAAATGTAAACTTATGTATCTGGGAAGAAAAAATAGCCATGAAATTTATAATCTTAATGGAGCAAATCTAGGTGTATCAGATATTGAAAATGATTTGGGAGTACTTGTGGACAACCACCTAGGTAACAGTGCTCAATGCCAAGCAGCAGCTGCAAAGGCAAATAAAATATTAGCATGTATTAAGAAGGGTATAGAAGCCAGGGAAGCAAATATAATTCTGCCACTATACAAATCTCTAGTACGCCCTCATTTGGAATATGGAGTACAATTTTGGGCACCAATTCATAAAAAGGACATTTTAGAGCTGGAAAAGGTACAGAGAAGAGCAACAAAACTAATAAGGGGAATGGAGGGGCTAAGTTATGAAGAAAGTCTAACCAAATTACACTTATTTACTCTAGAAAAAAGGCGTCTAAGACGGGATATGATTACTATATATATATATATATATCCAGGGTCAATACAAGGCTTTGTCAAGGGAACTTTTTGTGCCAAGAGGTTTTCAACTGACAAGAGGACATCCCTTGAGGTTAGAAGTAAAAAGATTCCACCGTAAAGAAAGAAAAGGGTTCTTCACAGTAAGGGTGGTTAATCTGTGGAATTCTCTACCAGAGGAGGTGGTGACAGCGGACTCGATAGATAACTTTAAAAAAGGATTGGATATATTTTTTAATAAAATGGGCTTTCCTGGATAAATAGAGAGTGAGTATTGATCCAGGGATGAATCCAATCGCCAATATCTGGGGTCAGGAATTAATTTTATATTTTCTTCCCTGTTGATACAATTGGCAAAGTTTCACCGGGGTTAACAATAAATCCGAGTATTGCAGATCAGAGGAGATCTAAAAAGGTTGAACTTGATGGACTAAAGTCTTGGAGGGGCCTTAACTTGCGATGTGAACCATCACAATAAATCGGAGGCCAGAACCAGTAACTCGATCGGAGCCCACAAAAATACTCCAATTGAACAGCTAATTATCTTACGGCCTCCCTTACGGGCTAAAGTAACTTACGATTGCTCAGTTGAATGAGGCTCATTGTATCTACTTTCTACTTCATTAATAATAACCATGCAGCCTGGTACCACAAACCTTCTGCTTCTGCTATGTTTATGTTTTTAAATGCCCATCCCTTAATTAATTTACTTTTTTGGCCAACGGTACAGAGACCACTCTAGACATAGAGCGCCTTGTGGCGACCCCCATTATGAATAAAGCTATTTTTTTCTGTATAGAATGTGAGAGACTGACATTTTGTTGTCCATTCAACCAATGGTGGAGCTAGTGAATGGAGGGCCCTGGTGCAAAAAAATATTTTCAACTCCCTCACAGCCATACTCACCCCCTGGGCCCCTTAGCAGCAATATTCACTACCCAAAAACCCTGGGCCACTCAGGAGTACGATACACAACCCCGGGCCTCCCTTAGCAGCACCATTCATCACCCAACCCCCTCAGATGCCATATTCACCCCCTGAACCCCACAGGGCTCCCTCAGCATCATTCACTTCCCCCAAAAAAGTCACACCTTTCATCCCCCAAGCCCCTCAGGAGCCATAGTCACTCCCAGGCACCCCTCAGCATCACCCCCCCCCCCCCCCAAAAAAAAACAGGCCCCCTCAGAAGCATCATTCAACCCCTCAAAACCCCCAGGGGCCTTTGTCATGCTATTTACCCTCCATCAATCCCCCTGCACCTCATTCACCTCCCCTCCTCTTACTTCCCCCCCGCCCTGTCCCATTGCTCAGAGGTTGGGTATCCTTCCCCTGTCGGATCTTTATACTCCAAGGGGAAGTGATGTCATTAGGAATGCCCCTCCCCTGCAGTATGAAGCTCCGGCAGAGGAAGGATAGGAAGGAAGAGGAGGGGGTGAATGATGCTGCTGAGGGGCCCCTCACAGATCAAGGGCCCTGGTACTACGTACCGGCTGCACTGGCGGTAGCTCCGCCCCTGCGTTTAACCAACGTTTCTACATGAAGGTTAAATCTAGAAACCTGAACTTTTTTAAAGAACATTTACTTTTCTTGAAGTTTGGATTAGCCAATTTTTTTATCTTTATCATTGTACCTAATTGGGATGTTTTTGAGCAAATGTTTCATTTAATTTAAGCATTATTTCAGCTAGTATATATATATATATATATACTAGCGACTTGCCCATCAAAAAATGACGACAATACAATTGTAAGGCTGGGAATGCTGTTTGGCTCATTGCGAGCCTCTCTGCTCGTGTAATTTTGGTGGTGTGAGCACCTTTGAAACTCATTGCAAGGGATGTGTACTTTTGCTCATCTGAGTACTCTTGGCGCTCATTGTGAGCCCCGTGCTGAACGTCTTTGGTGCTCATTGCGATCCTCTACTTTTGGTTGTCTGAGCACCCTGTGCGCGGATTGTGATCCCCGCGCTGAGCGCCTTCGGTGATGTAGTTTTGGTGGTCTGAGCACCTTTGTCAGTCATTGCAAGGGGCGCGCTAATTGGCTTTGGCGCTCATTGGGAGCCTCTCCCCTCTTGTACTTGGTCCTCTGAGCACCCTCTGTGCTCATTGGTAGCCCCACGCTAAACGCCTTTGTGGCTCATTGCGATCCTCTCCCCTGGTCCTTAATATATATATATATATATATTTTTTTTTTTTTTTATTATTTAATTATTATTTTTTTTATTAATATATGCAGCACTTAATATCCTGAAGAGCTAACAATCTGTTTTGTTCCTGCAGCATACAATGTACATTTGGACTGTTGCTGACCTGAGGTGTAAGTGTCAGCAATGTGCCAAGTGTGCAGTGTAAATAGGCTGCGTGCGCGAGGGGAAGCTGTCTAATTGGGCATTTTGTAATGTTAATGTCATTAGTTGTAAGTTAGTGTTGTAAAATGGCGGCGATTGTCTATGCGTTACGCAGGTGTGGGGCATTTTCTGTTGTCCCTAATAGTGTATTTTCCTGTGTAAACGTCTTATGTGTGTGGCGGGTTTTTGTGTGTTTAGGGGTTGTGTAGCCTCGTTTTCTGTTCTGTTTCTGTTTTCTTCGGCCACCATTTTTTTTCTCACTTTCGATTTTCGTGTGTGGAAACTCTGCAAATTGTGGTTAAATTGTCGTGCAACCTGACATTTTGAGGGTCCTCTGAGGGTTTTTGTGTATTGTGCTCAGGATTCCTTGGAAGGAGGCTCCTTGGGGATCTGGGCAAGATGGCAGTGTCTCTTTCCCAAGAATGGTTTTAATACACCAGGTTTCTTCACCATGTCTCAAAGACACAGCAATAACTAACAAAGTATTAGGTATCATAATGTTACAATAATAATCTGCTCCCATTATTTAGATTTAACCATGTCCAGATAATCCTAATGAGCGAATGAAAATTAAGCATTTTTATTACAAAGCAATTAATTAAATTATTATTTTTTTTTTTATAATTCTGTTTCTAAAATGATGCTTTAACGTTCAGTTTCAGAGCCAGCAAACTGGTTTTAAGTCTGATTTGCTCGTTTGGTGATTTAATGAAGGTTGTTAGATCAGATGAGGATATAATGGTGGTACAGTGACGGTGCGGAGACAACAGATGGACGGATGGGATGGATGTCGGTTTTGAGATTGATTTTGTATGCAAAAAAAGTTGTTTGACTCTTTTTCGCAGATAAACATTAAAGGATTCAGAAAACATTTGCTTCCGAAAAAAATCGGCCTTCCACTTATATTTACAAATTAGGACTTTCCCAATATGTTTACAAATAAATAAAAACAAAACAGGAAATCAAAGATTTTTAAAGATATTTTCAAAAGCAAAGTTGAGGCGTCTGTAGATCGTTTCATAAACGTTTCAAGATAAACATATAATTGAAATTAAGGGGGCAAATATTAAATTATATTTTCCATGTTACTAAAAATATGTTAATAATGAATTGCAAACATGAGCTTAATAAACAATGTTGATCCGGTCAAAATCAAATTTTATATTCTCAGATAAATTATTCATTAATGTATATTGATAATGGCATCACGTATACTAACTTCACTGAGAGTGACATTAAACCAAAGATTTGGGCTCAACCTAAGAGGAGCCTTGAATTAAAAAAAATAGAAAATGACATATAAACATCACATACCTTTTTATCCAAAAGACACCCAAATACAAAGATAAAGAATCCCTAGAAAACAGTAATTATATTAATGAGAAAAAATAAATACAATGAAAACTCTCAGTGATAATATGTCTTATATCATTTACCGTTTCTTCTATTTTTTTTTTTTTTTTCCATTTGGCCCATTCTATCCATACTTATCCAGGAAATGTACTCCATTTTTTGTAGTATGCTTTTGATTATATTTGTATAGCTTCACTGTATGAAGGTTTTTTGATTCCATGTGATTTCCATTTTCAGCTCTGATCAAGACAAGTGTGTCCTCCTTTGTTGCTGTGTCACTCTAGGAGGCTTCTAGGTAAATTATGGAGCTTCTTCTGGATTCAGTTCATACTGTTCCTCCAAGTTCTGTGATTAACACACCTCATCATTTACATAAAAACATCGACTCTGGAGCAAAAGAGGAATGTTGTGCTTGATCAGAGCAACAAATGGCGTCACATGGAATAAACAAAATAGTTTTTTTAGTAATTTACTCAATTCTGAACTTTTGTAAATATCTCTGTGCAGTAAACATGACTAGAAATTGTAGATAAATACCCAATATCATATTTTTGCAGCAGCATTAGGTGATACATTTTTGAAATATAATCTTATGTTGTGCAAGTGCTTCTGGTCTGACCCTATGAGCAGTGGCGGAGCTAGAGAATGGAGGGCCCTGGTGCAAAAAAACATTGGAGGTTGAAAAAAACGTATTGCACTGGGCCCCCTGGGACCAAATCACTCAGTGCTCCTCCCACAGACCCCCTCCTATAACTGCTCCCCTCCAGAAGACCTCTTCCTATAAAAGTAAACCTTCACAGGACTCTTTTCCATAGCTACTCCACTACCCTTACCTCCTGCCTGTGCAAAGCTCCTATACCTGCAGCATAGCTCCGGGACGTGCAAGCTCCACTTTCCATCAACATCCTCTATGAATATATATTTATATACTGTATATATATTTATATATATATATATATATATATATATATATATATATATATATATATATAGTGTGCGTGTATGTGTATATATATATATATATATATATATATATATATTACACACACACATATATATATATGTATATATATATATATACACATTTATAAGTATACTATCTCTACATAGCATCCAGTCCCTTTCAACATCCACTTCCACACAGCATCCATCCCATCCCTCTTTGTATCCATCCCCACATAGTACCCAGATGTTGTCCACAGCCATCACCTCTCAGCATTGATCCACCCACAGCAAACAGCCCCTCTCAGCACAGGGGGCCATGGCAGCTTGGGGGCCTCAGTGGAGCCCCCACACTACAGAAAAAAAATAAATGCAATTTTTTTTAAAGTTCACACAGCATTGGGCCCCCAAGAGAAGGCCCAGGTGCACTGCACCACCTGCACCACTGGTAGATCCGCCCCTGCCTATGAGAGTATTGAGCACTAATGAGAAATTTAGCTCAAGAAAATATTATACTGGTGAAGATGACTATGTTGCCTTTGTAAGGTCTCATACATACTGCTTTGACGTCTTTGGATGATGTTCACATTAGAGGTTACCTGGAGTGGATTGAGCAGAACAAAGAGATAATGCAGAACCAGTGAGCTTCCATCGGATAACAGTGGAATTCCAATAGCCCAAGTCAGTCCAAACTGTGGGGTGCAGAAGACAACGGCTTTCAACAGTTTTTTGACAACTTCCTCATCTTCATTGCTTCCCTCGGAAATGGAAGGTCTTAGAAGTTTACGGATTACAACAAGGAGCACAATGAAATTCCCAGAAAGAATAACTATTGTTGGAATGGAGAAGGCCATGGAGGCACCAGACTTAGAATCCAGCCAGCAAGCGTTGTTCTTCCTGTAGTCATTAGTGGGAGAGAAAAATAGAAATGTGCCTATGGCAATGATTAGAGGGAGGACATATCCTAACACTACTGAAAGTGTCATGAATTCTTTTTTCGTAATGTGGTGAAACACAAAGACTAAACGGCAAAATAAAAAGATGCTTTGGACCAGGGTCCAGCAGAAGAAAGAAATGAGAGAATAATGAATGCAGAAGGTCAATGCAAGGCAAAGCCTCGGGTAATTATTTGCTCGGATATAATTGGAGGCAACAAATGACACATTGCTTAAAAGGAGGAATACCGACACATTCAGAATGGACACATGTCTGTAGTATGCCACAAGGTTCATGGTCATTTTCATTAGATACACTTGCAATGAGATACATAAAACAAGAGATGCTATGGAGATCAGTAGACCAATATTGGTTATGTAGTCTAGGATAGAGATGTTTAGTAAACCTTCTGGAAGGATGTTTGAAAGTAACATGGAAAAGGAGGTGAGGTGATTGCAATAACAATTAGTAACTCCTTCAACGACTTCTGTTGAACATCCATCTGAAGACCACGTGTTTGAGGTAAAATTCCAGAATACACATATGGCTGTCTGGTCACAGTCTCTGCTCTTGCACCTAAAACTCATATTGATGTTAACCGAATGATAAGATTTTGTATCGAGCAGCATCACATTTGTCAGTATTTCGCTCTCTACGGTGTACAAGACGCCTGCTTCATCCTCCTGGTCAAATCGACTTGGAAACTGCATATTTGGGGATTTGAAGGACAATGATAGAAAGTTGACCAAACACAAAGGATCAAATTGCTGGTCACTGTCCTGAAGAGTTAATGAAGCGCTAACATTGGACTCAAGCCTCATGGCAGTGTCATTCTTCATATCATTACAGTGGCTGGCTAAGCACTCCAGCTCAATATTTTCATAGGAAATCTTAAAAGAATGGTTAGTCATTGCCATCCCTGACAAAATATTTTCAAAACACTGTAGTAACTGTGGGCCAAGTACGTGATTTCCAGTGGATGCCAGGCTCCAAGAGCTGTCATTGAGGAACTGATTGGCAATGAACAGTATATCCTGCAAGTAAAAATACAGTTTAATTAGTGTGAGGATGCAGCCATCACAATGGCACAAAGGCACTTAAAATGTATTAATATGAAGAAATATCACTGTTATTTAACAATACAATAATAGTAAAAGATATGTTATACGTGCATACTAAATACCTTTTACAAAGACCTGTTTATTGGATACATAATAATATCTTTCCAGATCACAAATAAGCGCATGGTCCTTGAATTAAAGAAAATGTAAAACATTCAGATATACAGTAGATGCAGGAAGACCACCACAACCCCCACAACCACCACAACTACCATTACCACCACAACCACCACAACCACCACAACCCCCACAACCACAACAACCCCCACAACCACCACAAACACCACAACTACCATTACCACCACAACCCCCACAACTACCATTATCACCATAACCACCATAACCCCCACAACCACCACAACCCCCACAACCACCATTACCACCACAACCCCCACAACCACAACAACCCGCACAACCAATACAACCCCCACAACCACCTCAACAACTACAACCATCACAACCCCTACAACCACCACAACTACCATTACCACCACAACCACCCAAAAAAAATTTAGTTTTTTTTTATGTTCCTGAGGTTCCTCCAATGCCTACTAGAAGCATAAGCAAACAATCCAGAATGGGCACCAAGTAGAAAGGTCGGCCACTGTTAAACAGGAAATTCAAGTTGAAATCTGCAGAGGACAAAACAATTGCTATATGTCTGCTGTGGTCCAAACGATTTCTGTTAACACAGAAGCACTTCATCACTTTCTCATCACTTCAGAGGATGTCCAATAAAAGAACAAAAGCAGAAAACTAAGAGGATCCAATTGACATTTACTTTAGCTGTTTGGATAGCAGATAATGCACTATGAGCATTGTTGAGGATAAGGGTCTAGGAAATGTTCTACCTGTGGCCCTTTCTAACAACACCAACACACCACCATTAGGTTGAACCATACAAGTAGCCACATTAAATTTGAAAATATGATATTCTAGTCCTGGCGAGTTCCATTATATGTATTAACACATTGATTGCCGGGATCGATATAACACGGAAATTACACATGAAATAAAGTATTTTTGGGGGCCGATTTGCCACCTTGAGAATGTTGTGCTATTAATTCTAATACCTAATATCACTGTCCGTTTTCTTAGAAGTACATTTTGTGTGTATATTTGCATTTACAGTGCCCACGGATTGGACTTTTAGCCGCTTGGGGGACCTCTCCAGCACACATAGGCTTTTTGGCTCCATTTGTGAATTACGGGCTTGAACGCCAGTGAATTTTTTGCAATTTAATAGAGCAATTGGAACATAACCTTTACGGGCTTGAAAGAACAAATGATTTGCGGGCACGCAAATCAAATTATTACGTCCCGCAGGGTTTTCCTTCCCTAAGAGTTATTGGCGGTTGCTTTAGGAGGCTAATTTAACAGCTGTAAGTCTTGCGGGCTACGTTACTGACTGCGGTTTTCGACGTTGCGGGAATTTAATGTGGCGAATGCTCTCATTGATGACCTGTATAATGAAAAGAAAAATGTGACCCTAGATGTGCTGTCTATATTTAGTACTGGCCCTCATAACAGGTTATTGTTCTCCAGTGGATAATGACAGTTACTTAAGAGTTACTTGCCACTTTTTTATTCCAAACTTATGGAATTTTGTTTTTCCATGTATAAATCCCTGTGTGTTTCAATAAATGGCATTACCCTTCTTGAGTATACAAGTGTGAATTGTATTTTCTGAGGGCTGGATAAAAGTTTTTTTTAATCACTTGATTCAGTTCCGCTACCAGTGAATCCTGCATCTACCTTCCAGGACTGCATCCCAGCTTTTCATAGATCATGACGCTAGTCTCTTTCCCGGTGATACCCCAGCACTGATACACAGAAACCTGCAGAGGAGAAGACTTAACTGGTGAGCTCCATTCATTGGCCAGTCCAGCTTGTCCCTCCACGTGACACATACATTGTTACATACGAAAAACAATAAAAAAAATGGATAATTCATAGAAACTGTTTACTGTGTTTCATGTTTTTATAGCAGACCTCATATTATGTGTATGTCATTATATTCTTATGAGATAATTTCATTGCCGGAGATCCGTCACTTTACGTGCCCATATTTTTCCAACTGATAGGTAGATGCTTCGGGACATAAATATTACATTTCTCAGAAACAAATATTGGTGGCCATGTAACTTTAAATGCAATCAATTTAATACAGACAAGTTTTTGATACTGAAAGGACTTGCTCCTTTAATCTAAGTATAAGACAATGTACTGCATCACCTTACCATGACAATGCTCTCACTGAACGTCTGGTTTGCCTGAATTGCATTTTCAGTTATATTTCCAAGTATGTGCAAGATTAACTGCACTTGATCCTTATCAAACCCAAGCGTGTTGATGGAAGACGTATAATTCCGTAGATCTTGTATGATCCCCAGACCCATAGCTGCTGAGTCATTCTGTTTGTAAGATAATAGAACATTATAATGACATTCTTAATTCAATTGCATTCAAATTAAAATAACAATCAGGCCATATAGATGAACTTTGTACAAAAGGCCAAATACAAATAGACCTATTACTCATAAATATTCAAACCTGTGGAGATCTCCTGTGAGGAGCACACGGAGAGGGTGATCATGTGCCATTCACTAACATTGGCCCAGATTCCATAAACCCTAATTCCTTTTTTATGTGCGAAAATCACATTAAAAATGAGTTTGCAATCACATCCTGCAATTTAAAATCATTATGAGTCTTTGCTGTGAGAGCAAATCCATCAACTCTGGGGTGAGGACTAGCAGCCAAAGAGGAGTAACTATTGCCCCTTCACCCCTTGGCTACTGTATACCTAAATAGTATACACAAAATACATATTAAATTAAAATAAAAAATACATGATAAAACAATAAAATATTACATATTAAAACAAACAAAAACATAATCTTGTAAAAATGGCTAATTTATACTCTCCCCTGGATTCTCTCTTCAGCCCTTGTAAATGGGCTCATCCATGTTGATTAAAGCCAATGGTTCCTCTCTTCTGGACACTGAAAATACCAACTATTTGTTCCTTGAAGCCCTCATCCTCTTAGGTCCTATGGAACAGGCCCAATCCAAAAACTATTCTGCACTAAAAAGATTAAACAAATGTTAAACTAATGGGAGCCCCTCATATGAAGAGCTCCCTGAGACACATGTTTGCTCCAGCCTTATACACAACTTTTTTTTAGGCCTTTGATGACTGTAGCAATCAGAGAGAACAAACTGTAATTCTAGCAATCAGATTAAGGAAACTCGTATAATGGCTTAGCAAATGAGAGAAGAGAATATAATCCTTCCATTTCATGACCAATTATGGGCAATTATCTGAGTATAACTGTAACGGACCCCTTTTCCTCTTCATGGAGCTTAGCCCATTGAGCCACCACATTACCCCTATAAATATTGTTTACTTTCCAAAAATAAATAAGTTCACTGCTGAGACATATAGAAATGGTATGTTCTCTTATTTGCTACTGGTGGCTGTGATACTGATCCTAACCCCACACTGTAAGTAACTTGTCCTTGTCACTGATATAGGAAGGTTACTGAGACTCCTGGAAGTGCTGATTCCTGATGGAGAGACCCTGACTGATACAGAAGCCAGATATCAGTCATTGTGATTAGTTAACTTGTAGACTATGGCCCTCATTCAATTGCAATTTGGCCAATTGAATAGGCCTCTAAATAAGCACATAACATATATTTTTTTAAGAAGTTTTTAGTTAGTAAGCATCTATACAAAAGCAAGGTTTTCACTAACTAAAAACTTCTTTAAAAAAAATATGCTATGTGCTTATTTAGACCCCTATTCAATTGGCCAAATCACAATTGAATGAGGCCCTTTAGCAGTTAGACCTGGGCAGTAATAGCCCCTTTCCCCTGGATCGTCACAATACCCTAATTTTATTGGCTATCAACTGGACAATCAGATTAACAGTAGTAGTGTATGCTAATAGATTTCCAGAAATTCAGTTTCTTCACTCTGATTGTTTGCAATTTGACAGAAAACATTTAAGCTAATCAGAATAATCAGAAGCATATAAAGTCTGTATAAAATATGTTAACAAGGCCAAAAACTCTTCCTATGGTTAGTCGTCTTTAGTTTAGGTGAAGGATTTTTTCTTTTTTTTCTTTTTCTAGAAATTCTTATTTTTGGCAAATGGGCTTTTTCCATAGGTCAGAAAAGAAGACTGAGGGCTCCAAGCAACATGGATTAGGGCTTTTCATTGGCCATAATAGAGGAACCGTTGACTTCAGTGAACACGGATTTAGCCTTACAATGGACCTGAAGAGCGAACTGTTGCTTGAATCAAGAATGTTGGGCCTTTTTTCTAAAGCTTTTTTTTTTTTTTACATATCTGCCCTGTTTAGCGCTACAGAATATTTCAGCACATTACAAATAAAGCTTATTAATAATAATAATAATAATAATAATAATAATAAAGCTGAAGAGAGAACCGAGGGCGTTGTTTTACCACTCTGAATAGAGTTGTACACATTAATTTGTACTGTTTATTATTTTAATGTGTAATTATTTTATTTTCATGTAAATATTTATTTTATTGTAAATATTTTATAATTTTCTGGTAAACATTTTATTATTTTCTTTTAATTATTATGTTAGTTTGAAAAAGTAGTAAATGTGTTTTTTTTTTACATTGATTACTTTTTAGCCTCAAAAACTATAGATTAATACCCCACCTCATAGCTTAGGGTTGGGGGTGGAGTGAAGCAATAACCCTCCTTCGACTAGATTAGGAAAATGGCCCAGTGGATTTTTTAACAGACCCTCTTGGGTGGTTAGAGTTAGTATGTACCCTCATGGGGGGTAAGATTAGAGAACATATGAGTCCTAATTGACCCCATGAACGATAAGCATTATTGGGGACAATATGGACTCCTATGATGTTATGGGGAAAGATCCCATTCTAGCCAACAGAGCTTAAAGGGGCTAGGGGTAGGTAGGGAGAGAGGGGGGTAATGGCTCACTAGAGGCTATTGTGGGCTATTGTGGACTTAGGTAGCAATTGTAAATAGAGACGTATTGCCTCACTACCGCCAAGAAACAGGGAAGGGTGGAAGGAGGGCCTAGAGGGTCTGTTAATGAGGAGGTCCTAGGCGACTCCCAAATGGGTCTGGAAAATTTAGTGTCAGCAATTCACCGCCAGCAATTAATCGTCAATTAACCGTCTAGAAGCAACGAGATGTGAAAAGTCCAACATTTAAACAATTATAACATAAAATACATTATTTAAGCAATATAAAAATTGGTTAATTTTAAACTAAACAAATTATAACATAAATACATTATTTAAACAATATGTAATTTAATAGTTGTCATTTGTTTAGTTTAAAATTGACCAATTGTTATAATGATTTAAAAAATATATTTTTATGTTATAATTGTTTAAATAATGCACTTTTCACATCTTAATGCTTCTAGACAGTAACATATGCTAGCGATCATTTATTTAAACTGACGCGCCGGTAAAGTGCCGGCGGTGAATTTCTGGCAATACATTTTCCTAGACTGCTCCCAAACATGATATTTTATTAACACATTGTAATAGTGCCGTTACTTAGTCTACATTTACGCTTGAAAGCAATTTTTCTCATGTATGTCATCGAATCTAGGCCATCGTTTTCAAGTCTAATTACCTCTCTACCCTGTCTCTACTCATTCTCTTGGCACCCTACGGGTCATCCTATGGGTCATCCCATTGGTCATCCCATGGGTCATCCTATGGGTCATCCCATTGGTCATCCCATGGGTCATCCTATGGGTCATCCTATGGGTCATCCCATGGGTCATAACATTTGCCATTTGCATGAGTGCTGCAATACTTCACCTTGGGGTACATATTGTGGATCTTTTTATATAAAATTTGAATCTTAGTTGATGCCTTTGAATTACACTCAACAACCTTCTATTTCACACAAAGTAATAGTTTTCAAGTCCAAATGGGTTGTATTTTACTAATACTGGACGATAACATAAATGTCCTAACGAACTTGGGCTACAACATTAACTATTTTCAGATCACTTGATAAAAATCATGGATAAGTCTCAATGGATGTCGAAGACATAAGTATGGTGAATATTAACTATGGGATCATAAAACATATACATTTGTTGATAGTTTAAGTAATGTGACAAATAACCCATAGCCTAAAATAATGTGTCAATTAGTGAAAGAAAATTACTATAATATTAATAAATGTTGTTGTGGAAAATATAATTGTTAATCAATTAATCAATAGTTTGCATTAATATAAGAGGAAACTGTACATACCAAGGAAGAGAGCTGTAGCCATTTCTCTAGAGGTTCTGGTGTGGTACTAATGGCAGAATACGAGGATGAAGTCCCTAAGAGGGAATGGTAAGTTAGTCTCATGATTGACCAAGTTACTATTGATTTGTACATAAGGTCCTACCTGACCCCTAGTTTTCAGTATTGGGGGTTTCCTGCTTGATAATACTTATCTTGTTACTGTAATCTATAAATTCTCATCATTCAGGAAAAATTACTGTTAAAAATTTCACTAAATTATCATGAAGTATCATTAAAAAAAGTCTGTCTGTGGCCAGGCAGGAGTAATGTTGGCCATAGTCAACGAATCAAATAAGCTGTGAGTTTTATTAGACGAGAATCAGATAAAATACCCTGAACGTGACTAGGGGTCGGGACATCTTCCGCCCACCTTCATGTAGAACTTATATCTGGTAAGAAATCATTATTACAAGACGTTACTCACATGATATCTGGAAATCTGTCATTGATGCTGAACTGGAATCTTTACAAAAGAGAAATCGCCTGATTATCCGTTTTTACACATATATGTAACACGTCTGCAATGCACGGGTCAGTGTAAGCTCCAGGACTCTAGATCACTTCTTGTAAGTTCAAGACTTTATAAAATCAGCAACAAAGCCAAATGTAAATATAATATTTTCAAAATGAATGTTAAACTTCCTGAGGTGTAATATCTATCTCCACTTTACTCTCATCATATGACACTTTGTTTGTCTTGAAGCTATTATTTATTTATTCAGGTGTTGTAACCTATGTGTGCCTTCCATCTCGTAGGATTTTTAATTAACCATTGTTTGAAAGTCCAGGGAACATAAAAAAAAAATAATATCCTCAATAACAACTCCTGAACAACTCCTATTTAAACAGCTCCATGTGACTTCGGTGGTTCCCAGATAAACAAGGTGAGCCATGTAATAGGAGGGAGGCAGAGACACACCAAGCTCCTCAGTAAGCTACAGGTAGACTAGCCGTCTTAGAGTCAGATAAATATATAGATTTCTATAAAACATATTTTCAGGCAGGTTACCTTAAACCAGATTGGGCTTACCTAGTAGTCTGGTGGTGGCTCTGGTTGCTTCATTGGTACCTTTGAAAATAGAAATCACATAAAAAGGTATTAGACCATTGAATATAATTTTATTAAAGTTGTTCTGGGACAGACTAAGATCAGAGATAAGTACAGACCAAAGCGACTAAAATGGTCTAAAATAAAAAAACATAAGGAACGTCCTTAAGATGTATCGCTTAGATTACAGAAGAGAGACGGGAAATATGAGGGAAATCTACAAATATATCACAGGATTTAATAAGGAGAGAAGTGTCTTCCAGAAAAAGAAAAATAGGTCATCAACACCTCTGTATATGTATAT
>CM050165.1:447487235-447559735 GCA_027410445.1 Discoglossus pictus | reverse complement strand
AGGGCTTACCTAGTACAAATTCCATGTCCCTTTAACTGTATGATCGCCATTACAAGGATTACGTACTGAGATTAGTAAGAAATTATAAAAGCATTTTACAAGAAATATCGATCAATAAGTCCTCCAGCTTCAGGGATCCTACCTCATAATGCGATTAAGCAAAGCTACAGAATAATAAATATACATCAGTGTCTAAGGGTTTAATTTAATCAGTCCATTGAGAAACATAATGTAATTCCAGATCACTTCCAGTATCCTTCATACTCACTGCAGTCAAACGTAATGAATGAAGAGCATCAATAAATAGATAAGGTGATAGATGACACTTCTGCCTGGTGCCCTCCATCTTTACTGCTTCTAGGTGCATTTTCCTTTAAAAGAATACTGATGACAATTTATTCTTTCAAAAGATTTAATCTGATAATGGACAAATATTTTTAGAAAGTAAAAATAAATAAATACAAAAAATAAATAAACATAACCTCTACATTTTTAACTACCGTATATACTCGAGTATAGCTGACTTTTCCAGCACATTTTTTTTATGTTGAAAACCCCCCTCGGCTTACACTCGAGTGAGGGTCCCACTTACCTGTTCTCCGGTGCAGTGCGGGTGTTCCTGCTCCTCCCTCCTCCTCTCCCCCATCCTCCTCCTCCCACCTCTTCCCCATCCTCCTCCCTCCTTCTCCCTTCCTCCTTCCCCTTCCTCATCCTCATTCCCTCCTCTCACCTGTTCTTATTAGCCTCCGATCAGCTCCTGCTGCTGATCGGAGCCCCGCAGCGGGTCTTATGCCTATCTCTGGAACCGGCATATGCTAATGACGTGACATCACAATCGCGTCACGTCATTAGCATAGGCTGGTTCCAGAGATAGGCATAAGACACACAGCTCCTGCTGCTGATCGGAGGCTATAGAGAAGAAGTGAGAGGGGGGAAGGAGGGAGAATAAAGAGGGAAGAGGAGAGAGGAGGATAAGGTGGGGGAAGAGGAGGATGAGGGGAGGAAGAGGAGGGTGAGGGGAAGTGGGGAAAGAGGAGGGTGAGAGGGGGAGAGGAGGATGATGGGGAAGAGGAGGATGAGGGGGGAAGGGGGGAAGAGGAGGATGATGGGGGAAGGGGGGGAAGAGGAGGATGAAGGGGGAAGAGGAGGATGAGGGGGGAAAGGAGGAGGATGAGGGGGGAAAGAGGAGCGTGAGGGGAAGTGGGGAAGAGGATGATGAGAGGGGAAGGGGGGAGAGGAGGATGATGGGGGAATGGGGGGAAGAGGAGGATGCACTCCGGGTGGAAGGGGGGAGAGCATGATGATGGGGGAAGGGGGGCAAGAGTAGGATGAAGGGGGAAGAGGAGGATGAGGGGGGAAAGGAGAGGCAGGATGAGGGGCGGCTCCTAGGTCTCATAATATATGTTTTTGTTGACCCTATTTTCCACTTATACATGTAGTTACTGTTTTATTTGAAATAAATATTCAAAAACATTTAACCTACTGATGCCTCAATTAATGTAATTTTATTGGTATCTATTTTTATTTTTGAAATTAATCAGTAGCTGCTGCATTTCCCACCCTCGGCTTATACTCGAGTCAATA
The DNA here is from genome assembly GCA_027410445.1 of Discoglossus pictus. Classification (NCBI taxonomy): domain Eukaryota; kingdom Metazoa; phylum Chordata; class Amphibia; order Anura; family Alytidae; genus Discoglossus; species Discoglossus pictus. Next base: position 447,558,151 of record CM050165.1, on the reverse strand, counting down.
AGTTTTCCAGTTTTTTGTGGTAAAATGAGATGCCTCGGCTTATATTCGGGTCGGCTTATACTCAAGTATATACAGTAATTTAGTTGCCACATTTCCATTTAAACTAATCTTCCCCTACATTTAGTCTCTGCCCACCTTAGGACGTTGTTAAAAAGAAACCAAAAAACAAAATGGTAATTTCCACTAACATAAGCGTATAGAAAAGGTAAAACATAGATATTGTCTTTATATATTATATATATATATATTATATATATATATTATATATATATATATATTTTTTTTTTTTTTTTTTTAATTTATGTATTTATTTTTCAAGATGAGTTTATTTTAGATCTATAGAACCATTTTTTCAGTGACATGAAGGAAGAAAAAAAAATATTGTGGGCACCCCATCAGCTTGTCCATCCACCAACTAGAGGCCACATCCAGCCCTTGAGCCGCAGGTTCCAAACCATTACTTACATCACATATAATAGTTGTTGTAATTGCGAGTTTTGTCAGTAACGCTATGTTAAAAGTTTGGGTTGCGCAGGCGCAATGAGCTCTCATCGCAAGGCCCCTAAACTTAGAGAAGGGAGAGGCATCCGAACGGCTTATGAGTTACAGGCTTCAAAAAAATTACGGGTTTACCCAATGATGATTATTAGATGTGATGACATAGTAGTATTACTACATCTAAAGGGCGGCCTTACAGGCAAGGTGAATGCAGGATATGCATCCAAGCCGTGCCCTGGGACTGGGCATAATGCCAAGAGGAGGATTCATTGAGCCCAACTTTAAGTTAGATAAAATGTCCGTAATAGATAGTCCTCTGTATGCACGCGTAGTCGGGTAGTGGTCTTCAGGACGGCGTCCAGCTGGTGTTGGGCTTCTTCACGTGGCCACTTATATAAAATTCTAATTATTGTTTCTTACCTTGCTACTAAATCATTCATATGTTATTGACAGGATAGCAGCTGGGAGGAAGCAACCGCAGACCTAGATATAAATAGAGACAAAGGCAGCCATCGTATGTAGGCCATCCTTCCCCCTCATATACGTTCCAATGGATCTCCTCTATCAATACTAGATCTCCGGGGACTGGGAAAATAATGTTTATGTTATACGATATGCAGCAAGGGACCTTATTATATTACCCCAAGGAGGCGAGAGTCCATAACCCTATCACAAGATACAAGGACACCAGCATATAAACATACATTCTGAGCTGGAAACAGGTTTTTTACTTGCTATAGACATTCAGATGTGATCACAGATGTGCTATTTATTTACGTACGGGTGGCGGCTTCTATCGCTCTTTTTGCCCACCATATTATAAATGATTGTTGTGGTGAACTACCTACTCATAAGTCCACAACACAAGCTGGGATGCCGTCCCCCGCGGATGATAGGCAGTAACCTTGAAACGGCTGTCCGTGGGTAGGATTCCCAGCTTGTGTATAATCCAACCTTGGCTTTGCACTAAAAGCTGTGTAATGCAGCAGGCATAAGCTTAAAAGCAGCCATGTTTAAAATGGTTAGATTGAAGAGCAATGCATTTGTGGGCACAATTTGCATGTCCCAGCTCAGCTTCCCAGAGTGCAGTGTAATTACTGTTTTTCTCAGAATTCTGAGCAGGAAACAAGTTTTATATTTTGTTTTAGACATTCACAAATGTATATTATATACTATATATATAGTAGCGACTTGCCGGCAAAAATTACAGCAAAAAAATCTTAAGCCATGCTGTTTGCCACATACTTACATATCTGTCACCGACGGTGATCGTCATAAATCAGAAACTTGAAGTACACGAGGGGAGAAGCTCACAATGAGCGCCAAAGGTCCTCAGAGGAGCAAAAGCTTTACACGTGTGGCAAACAGCATTGCCATGGCTTCAATGTTTTTGCCCCGTCATTTTTGACAGGCCAGTCGCTAGTACAGATATATAAGTGCAGTATAAAATGTAAATGTATTGTTAGTGCAGTGGAAAGGATTTTTTTTTTAAATTAGTAATTAATAATTATAAAATGTATGTATGTTAACTAATTAATGAATAAATGTATTACAACGTGCAAAGCATCTATGTATTCATAAAGTTAAGGGCAGTGTAAAATATGATATTTGTATTTTTTCTACTTCCTTTTTTTTCTAATAATAATTAATTAATTAATTAAATGAATATCATTTACCTATTTATTAATTAATATGCAGCAATCAATACCTGAAGAGCTAACAATCTCTTTGGATTTTTCTGCATCTGAAAATGTCCAGTTGGCGTGTTGATCACCTGAGGAGAAAGTTCAGAAAATGTGCCCACGTGTTGCAGTGTAAATAGGCTGCAGTGCGCGAGGCCAAACCGTTTAGGCGGGAAAAGCGTCATTTAGAATTGTAATGTTATTAGTTGCAAGTTAGTGTTGTAAAATGGCGGCTTTTTCTATGTGTTACTTGGCATTTTCCGTCTGTTTTAATGGTATATTTGTATCTCCTACGTTTCCTGGCTAACTCGTATTGTGCCTGGCGGTTATTTGCGCGCTTCGGTCTCCTTTAGTCTTTGCGAGGCTCGGAGGAATGCCTTTGGCGCTCATCTCAGTCTAAGTTTTGCGTGTTTCAATGCCTCAACTGTTTGTCTCGCTTCAAAAGGTTCGCCAGGCAATGAGCGCCTTTGGCATATATATATATATGAGTAGTATCTGTCACAACTGGGCAGGGCCAATGACATCATCCAAGGAGCATTTCCATGGCTTCATCGAGGGGTAGACTTGAGACTAACACATGAGGCGGAGCCATGCCATCAAGGGGTTTTCCACACTCACCAGGAGATTCTCACACTCACCAGGAAACTCTCACACTCACCAGGAAACCTCTAACACTCACCAGGAAACTCTAACACTCACCAGGAGACTCTAACACTCACCAGGAGACAACTCACACTCACCGGGAGACTCTAAACACTCACCGGGAGACTCTAACACTCACCAGGAAACTCTAACACTCATCAGGAGACTCTCACACCCACCAGGAAACTCTAACACTCACCAGGAGGACTCTAACACTCACCAGGAGACTCTCACACTCACCGGGAGACTCTAAACACTCACCAGGAGACTCTCACACTCACCGGGAGAGACTCTAACACTCACCAGGAGACTCTAACACTCACCAGGAAACTCTAACACTCATCAGGAGACTCTCACACCCACCAAGGAAACCTCTAACAATCACCAGGAGACTCTAACACTCACCAGGAGACTCTCACACTCACCAGGAGACTCTAACACTCACCAGGAGACTCTCACACTCACCGGGAGACTCTACACTCACCAGTGAGACTCTCACACTCACCGGGAGACTCTAACACTCACCAGGAGACTCTAACACTCACAGGAAACTCTAACACTCATCAGGAGCTCTCACACCCACCAGGAAACTCTAACACTCACCAGGAGACTCTAACACTCACCAGGAGACTCTCACACTCACCAGGAGACTCTAACACTCACCAGGAGACTCTAACACTCACCGGGAGACTCTAACACTCACCAGGAGACTCTAACACTCACCAGGAAACTCTAACACCTCACCAGGAGACTCTAACACTCACAGAAAATCTAAACACTCACAGGAAACTCTAACACTCACCAGGAGACTCTCACACTCACCGGGAGGCCTCTAACACTCCATCAGGAGACTCTCACACCCACCAGGAAACTCTAACACTCACCAGGAGACTCACACACACACACCAGGAAACTCTAAACACTCACCAGGAAACTCTAACACTCACCAGGAAACTCTAACACTCACCAGGAGACTCTAACACTCACCAGGAGACTCTCACACTACACCGGGAGGCTCTAACACTCATCAGGAGACTCTCACACTCACCAGGAGACTCTCACACTCACCAGGAGACTCACACACACACACCAGGAGACTCTCACACTCACCAGGAGGACTCTAACACTCACCAGGAGACTCTAACACTCACCAGGAGACTCACACACACACCAGGAGACTCTCACACCCACCAGGAAACTCTAACACTCACCAGGAAACTCTAACACTCACCAGGAGACTCTAACACTCACCAGGAGACTCTCACACTCACCGGGAGGCTCTAACACTCATCAGGAGACTCTCACACTCACCAGGAGACTCTAACACTCACCAGGAGACTCACACACACACCAGGAGACTCTCACACTCACCAGGAGACTCTAACACTCACCAGGAGACTCTCACACTCACCAGGAGACTCTAACACTCACCAGGAGACTCTAACACTCACCAGGAAACTCTCACACTAACCAGGAAACTCACACTCACCAGGAAACTCTCACACTCACCAGGAGACTCTAACACTCACCAGGGGATTCTCACACTCACAAGGAGACTCTCACACTCACCAGGAAACTCTTACACTCACCAGGAGACTCTCACACTCACCAGGAGACTCTCACACTCACCAGGAAACTCTTACACTCACCAGGAGACTCTCACTCACCAGGAGACTCTCACACTCACCAGGAGACTCTCACACTCACCAGGAGACTCTCACACTCACAAGGAGACTCTCACACTCACAAGGAGACTCTCACACTCACAAAGGAACTCTAACACTCACCAGGAGACTCTAACACTCACCAGGAGACTCTAACACTCACCAGGAAACTCTTACACTTACCAGGAGACTCTAACACTCACCAGGAAACTCTCACACTCACCAGGAGACTCTCACACTCACAAGGAGACTCCTCACACTCACCAGGAGACTCTCACACTCACCAGGAGACTCTAACACTCACCAGGAAACTCTCACACTCGCCAGGAGACTCTCACACTTACCAGGAGACTCTCACACTCACCAGGAGACACTCACACTCACCAGGAGACTCTAACACTCACCAGGAAACTCTCACAACTCGCCAGGAAACTACTCACACTCACCAGGAGACTCTCACACTCACCAGGAGACACTCACACTCACCAGGAGACTCTAACACTCACCAGGAGACTTAACACTCACCAGGAGACCTCTCACACTCACCGGGAGGCTCTAAACACTCATCAGGAGACTCTAACACTCACCAGGAGACTCACACTACACACCAGGAGACTCTCACACTCAGCAGGAGACTCTAACACTCACCAGGAAACTCCTCACACTAACAGGAGGCTCTCACACTCAATCAGGAGACTCTAACACTCACCAGGAAACTCCACAACACACCAGGAGACTCTAACACTCACCAGGAAACTCACACTCACCAGGAGACTCTAACACTCACCAGGAGACTCTCACACTCACCAGGAGACTTCTAACACTCACCAGGAAACTCTAACACTCACCAGGAGACTCTCACACTCACCAGGAGACACTCACACTCACCAGGAGACTCTAACACCCACCAAAACTCTAACACTCACCAGGAGACTCTCACACTCACCCGGAGACGCTCACACTCACCAGGAGACTCTCACACTCACCAGGAAACTCTCACACTCACCAGGAGACTCTAACACTCACCAGGAAACTCTAACACTCACCAGGAGACTCTCACACTCACCAGGGAAACTCTAACACTCACCAGGAGACTCTCACATTTACCAGGAGACTCTCACAGTCACCAGGAGACTCTAACACTCACCAGGAGACTCACACACACACCAGGAACTCTAACACTCACCAGGAGACTCTCACACCCACCAGGAAAACTCTAACACTCACCAGGAAACTCTAACACTCACCAGGAGGACTCTAACACTCACCAGGAGACTCTCACACTCACCGGAAAGGCTCTAACACTCATCAGGAGACTCTAACACTCACCAGGAGACTCTCACACTCACCAGGAGACTCTAACACTCACCAGGAGACTCTAACACTCACCAGGGACTCACACACACACCAGGAGACTCTCACACTCACCAGGGAGACTCTAACACTCACCCAGGAAACTCTCACACTAACCAGGAAACTCACACTCACCAGGAAACTCTCACACTCACCAGGAGACTCTAACACTCACCAGGGGATTCTCACACTCACAAGGAGACTCTCACACTCACCAGGAGACTCTAACACTCACCAGAAACTCTAACACTCACCAGGAGACTCTCACACTCACCAGGAGACTCTCACACTCACCAGGAAACTCTTACACTCACCAGTAGACTCTCACTCACCAGGAGACTCTCACACTCACAAGGAGACTCTCACACTCACCAGGAGACTCTCACACTCACAAGGAGACTCTCACACTCACAAAGGAACTCTAACACTCACCGGGAGACTCTAACACTCACCAGGAGACTCTAACACTCACCAGGAAACTCTTACACTTACCAGGAGACTCTAACACTCACCAGGAAACTCTCACACTCACCAGGAGACTCTCACACTCACAAGGAGACTCTCACACTCACCACGAGACTCTCACACTCACCAGGAGACTCTAACACTCACCAGGAAACTCTCACACTCACCAGGAGACTCTCACACTCACCAGGAGACTCTCACACTCACCAGGAGACACTCACACTCACCAGGAGACTCTAATACTCACCAGGAGACTCTAACACTCACCAGGAGACTCTAACACTCACCAGGAGACTCTCACACTCACCGGGAGGCTCTAACACTCATCAGGAGACTCTAACACTCACCAGGAGACTCACACACACACCAGGAGACTCTCACACTCACCTGGAGACTCTAACACTCACCAGGAAACTCTCACACTAACCAGGAGGCTCTCACACTCATCAGGAGACTCTAACACTCACCAGGAGACTCACACACACACCAGGAGACTCTAACACTCACCAGGAAACTCACACTCACCAGGAGACTCTAACACTCACCAGGAGACTCTCACACTCACCAGGAGACTCTCACACTCACCAGGAGACTCTCACACTCACCAGGAGACTCTAACACTCACCAGGAAACTCTAACACTCACCAGGAGACTCTCACACTCACCAGGAGACACTCACACTCACCCAGGAGACTCTAACACCCACCGAAACTCTAAAACTCACCAGGAGACTCTCACACTCACCAGGAGACGCTCACACTCACAGGAGACTCCTCACACTCACCAGGAAACTCTCACACTCACCAGGAGACTCTAACACTCACCAGGAAACTCTAACACTCACCAGGAGACTCTCACACTCACCAGGAAACTCTAACACTCACCAGGAGACTCTCACATTTACCAGGAGACTCTTACAGTCACCAGGAGACTCTAACACTCACCAGGAGACTCTCACACACACCAGGAGACTCTCACACTCACCAGGAGACTCTAACACTCACCAGGAGACTCTAACACTCACCAGGAGACTCACACACACACCAGGAGACTCTCACACTCACCAGGAGACTCTAACACTCACCAGGAAACTCTCACACTAACCAGGAAACTCACACTCACCAGGAAACTCTCACACTCACCAGGAGACTCTCACACTCACCAGGAGACTCTAACACTCACCAGGAAACTCTTACACTCACCAGGAGACTCTCACACTCACCAGGAGACTCTCACACTCACCAGGAAACTCTTACACTCACCAGGAGACTCTCACTCACCAGGAGACTCTCACACTCACAAGGAGACTCTCACACTCACCAGGAGACTCTCACACTCACAAGGAGACTCTCACACTCACAAAGGAACTCTAACACTCACCGGGAGACTCTAACACTCACCAGGAGACTCTAACCACTCACCAGGAAACTCTCACACTTACCAGGAGACTCTAACACTCACCAGGAAACTCTCACACTCACCAGGAGACTCTCACACTCACAAGGAGACTCTCACACTCACCACGAGACTCTCACACTCACCAGGAGACACTCACACTCACCAGGAAACTCTCTCACACTCGCCAGGAGACTCTCACACTCACCAGGAGACTCTCACACTCACCAGGAGACACTCACACTCACCAGGAGACTCTAATACTCACCAGGAGACTCTAACACTCACCAGGAGACTCTAACACTCACCAGGAGACTCTCACACTCCACCGGGAGGCTCTAACACTCATCAGGAGACTCTAACACTCACCAGGAGACTCACACACACACCAGGAGACTCTCACACTCAGCAGGAGACTCTAACACTCACCAGGAAACTCTCACACTCACCAGGAGGCTCTCACACTCATCAGGAGACTCTAACACTCACCAGGAGACTCACACACACACCAGGAGACTCTAACACTCACCAGGAAACTCACACTCACCAGGAGACTCTAACACTCACCAGGAGACTCTCACACTCACCAGGAGACTCTCACACTCACCAGGAGACGCTCACACTCACCAGGAGACTCTAACACTCACCAGGAAACTCTAACACTCACCAGGAGACTCTCACACTCACCAGGAGACACTCACACTCACCAGGAGACTCTAACACCCACCGAAACTCTAAAACTCACCAGGAGACTCTCACACTCACCAGGTGACGCTCACACTCACCAGGAGACTCTCACACTCACCAGGAAACTCTCACACTCACCAGGAGACTCTAACACTCACCAGGAAACTCTAACACTCACCAGGAGACTCTCACACTCACCAGGAAACTCTAACACTCAACCAGGAGACTCTCACATTTACCAGGAGACTCTCACAGTCACCAGGAGACTCTAACACTCACCAGGAAACTCTCACACCCACCAGGAGACTCTCACACTCACCAGGAGACTCTAACACTCACCAGGAAACTCTCACACCCACCAGGAGACTCTCACACTCACCAGGAAACTCTAACACTCACCAGGAAACTCTCACACAAACCAGGAGACTCTCACACTCACCAGGAGACTCTCACACTCACCAGGAGACTCTCAGACACACCACTAGACTCTAAAACTCACCAGGAAACTCTCACACAAAGCAGGAGACTCTCACACTCAACAGGAGACTCTCAGACACACCATCTAGACTCTAACACTCACCAGGAAACTCTCACACAAACCAGGAGACTCTCACACTCACCAGGAAACTCCCAAACTCACCAGGAGACGCTCACACTCACCAGGAAACTCTAACACTCACCAGGAAACTCTAACACTCACCAGGAGACTCTCACACTCACCAGGAGACACTCACACTCACCAGGAGACTCTAACACCCACCGAAACTCTAAAACTCACCAGGAGACTCTCACACTCACCAGGAGACGCTCACACTCACCAGGAGACTCTCACACTCACCAGGAAACTCTCACACTCACCAGGAGACTCTAACACTCACCAGGAAACTCTAACACTCACCAGGAGACTCTCACACTCACCAGGAAACTCTAACACTCACCAGGAGACTCTCACATTTACCAGGAGACTCTCACAGTCACCAGGAGACTCTAACACTCACCAGGAAACTCTCACACCCACCAGGAGACTCTCACACTCACCAGGAGACTCTAACACTCACCAGGAAACTCTCACACCCACCAGGAGACTCTCACACTCACCAGGAAACTCTAACACTCACCAGGAAACTCTCACACAAACCAGGAGACTCTCACACTCACCAGGAGACTCTCAGACACACCACTAGACTCTAACACTCACCAGGAAACTCTCACACAAAGCAGGAGACTCTCACACTCACCAGGAGACTCTCAGACACACCACTAGACTCTAACACTCACCAGGAAACTCTCACACAAACCAGGAGACTCTCACACTCACCAGGAAACTCCCAAACTCACCAGGAGACGCTCACACTCACCAGGAAACTCTAACACTCACCATGAAACTCTCACACTCACCAGGATACTATCACACTCACCAGGAGACTCTAACACTCACCAGTAGACTCTCACATTCACCAGGAGACTCTCACACTCACCAGGAGACTCTAACACTCACCAGGAGACTCTCACACTCACCAGGAGACTCTCACACTCACTAGGAGACTCTTACACTCACCAGGAGACTCTCACACTTACCAGGAGACTCTCACACTCACCAGGAGGCTCTAACACTCACCAGGAAACTCTCACACTCACCAGGAGACTCTGATACTCACCAGGAGACTCTAACACTCACCAGGAGACTCTCAATCTCACAGGAGACTCTCACACTCACCAGGAAACTCTCACACTCACCAGGAAACTCTCACTCCTCTCACTCTCACCAGGAGACTCTCACACTCACCAGGAGACTCTCACACACACCAGGAGACTCTCACACTCACCAGGAGACTCTCAGACACACCACTAGACTCTAACACTCACCAGGAAACTCTCACACAAACCAGGAGACTCTCACACTCACCAGGAAACTCCCAAACTCACCAGGAGACGCTCACACTCACCAGGAGACTCTAACACTCACCATGAAACTCTCACACTCACCAGGATACTCTCACACTCACCAGGAGACTCTCAGACACACCAGGAGACTCTCAGACACACCACCTAGACTCTAACACTCACCAGGAGACTCTCACACTCACCAGGAGACTCTCACATTCACCAGGAGACTCTCACACTCACCAGGAGACTCTAACACTCACCAGGAGACTCTCACACTTACCAGGAGACTCTCACACTCACCAGGAGACTCTTACACTCACCAGGAGACTCTCACACTTACCAGGAGACTCTAACACTCACCAGGAAACTCTTACACTCACCAGGAGGCTCTAACACTCACCAGGAAACTCTCACACTCACCAGGATACTATCACACTCACCAGGAGACTCTAACACTCACCAGTAGACTCTCACATTCACCAGGAGACTCTCACACTCACCAGGAGACTCTAACACTCACCAGGAGACTCTCACACTCACCAGGAGACTCTCACACTCACTAGGAGACTCTTACACTCACCAGGAGACTCTCACACTTACCAGGAGACTCTCACACTCACCAGGAGGCTCTAACACTCACCAGGAAACTCTCACACTCACCAGGAGACTCTGATACTCACCAGGAGACTCTAACACTCACCAGGAGACTCTCACTCTCACCAGGAGACTCTCACACTCACCAGGAAACTCTCACACTCACCAGGAAACTCTCACTCCTCTCACTCTCACCAGGAGACTCTCACACTCACCAGGAAACTCTCACACAAACCAGGAGACTCTCACACTCACCAGGAGACTCTCAGACACACCACTAGACTCTAACACTCACCAGGAAACTCTCACACAAACCAGGAGACTCTCACACTCACCAGGAAACTCCCAAACTCACCAGGAGACGCTCACACTCACCAGGAGACTCTAACACTCACCATGAAACTCTCACACTCACCAGGAGACTCTCACACTCACCAGGAGACTCTCAGACACACCAGGAGACTCTCAGACACACCACTAGACTCTAACACTCACCAGGAGACTCTCACACTCACCAGGAGACTCTCACATTCACCAGGAGACTCTCACACTCACCAGGAGACTCTAACACTCACCAGGAGACTCTCACACTTACCAGGAGACTCTCACACTCACCAGGAGACTCTTACACTCACCAGGAGACTCTCACACTCACCAGGAGACTCTAACACTCACCAGGAAACTCTTACACTCACCAGGAGGCTCTAACACTCACCAGGAAACTCTCACACTCACCAGGAGACTCTGATACTCACCGGGAGACTCTAACACTCAGCAGGAGACTCTCACTCTCACCAGGAGACTCTCACTCTCACCAGGAGACTCTCGCACTCACCAGGAAACTCTCACTCCTCTCACTCTCACCAGGAGACTCTCACACTCACCAGGAAACTCTCACACTCACCAGGAGACTCTGATACTCACCAGGAGACTCTCACACTCACCAGGAAACTCTCACACTCACCAGGAGACTCTCACACTCACCAGGAGACTCTCACACTCACCAATAGACTCTAACACTCACCAGTAAACTCTCACTCTCACCAGGAGACTCTCACACTCACCAATAGACTCTAACACTCACCAGTAAGCTCTCACTCTCACCAGGAGACTCTCACTCTCACCAGGAGACTCTCACACTCACCAGGAAACTCTCACTCTCACCAGGAGACTCTCACACTCACCAGGAAACTCTCACACTCACCAGGAGACTTTGATACTCACCAGGAAACTCTAGCACTCACCAGGAGACTCTAACACTCACCAGGAAACTCTAATACTCACCAGGAAACTCTCACACTCACCAGGAGACTCTAACCACAAGACTCATACACACACACACACACACACACACCAAGAGACTCTCACCCACCAAGAGACTCCCACACATTCACCAGGAGACTCTCACACTCACCATGGGAATCTAACACTCACCAGGAAGCTCTCACACTCACCAGGAAACTCTCACACTCACCAGGAGACTCTCACACTCACCAATAGACTCTCACACTCACCAGGAGACTCTCACACTCACCAGGAGACTCTAACCACAAGACTTATGCACGCACACACACACACACCAAGAGACTCTCACCCACCAAGAGACTCTCACACATTCACCAGGAGACTCTCACACTCACCAATAGACTCTCACACTCACCAGGAGACTCTGATACTCACCAGGAGACTCTCACACTCACCAGGAGACTCTAACCGCAAGACTCATACACGCACACACAGACACCAAGAGACTCTCACCCACCAAGAGACTCTCACACATTCACCAGGAGACTCTCACACTCACCAGGAAGCTCTCACACTCACCAGGAGACTCTCACACTCACCAGGAGACTCTAACCACAAGACTCATACACGCACACACACACCAAGAGACTCTCACCCACCAAGAGACTCTCACACATTCACCAGGAGACTCTCACACTCACCATGGGAATCTAACACTCACCAGGAAGCTCTCACACTCACCAGGAGACTCTCACACTCACCAGGAGACTCTCAAACTCACCAGAAAACTCTCAGACACACCAGGAGACTCTCAAACTCACCAGAAAACTCTCAGACACACCAGGAGACGCTCACACTCACCAGGAGACTCTAAGACACACCAGGAGAATCTCAGACACAGCAGGAGAATCTCAGACACAGCAGGAAACTGTCAGACACACCAGGAGACTCTCACACTCACCAGGAGACTCTAACCACAAGACTCATACACACACACACACACACACCAAGAGACTCTCACCCACCAAGAGACTCTCACACATTCACCAGGAGACTCTCACACTCACCAATAGACTCTAACACTCACCAGAAGCTCTCACACTCACCAGGAGACTCTCACCACTCACCATGGGAATCTAACACTCACCAGGAAGCTCTCACACTCACCCAGGAGACTCTCACACTCACCATGGGAATCTAACACTCACCAGGAAGCTCTCACACTCACCAGGAAGCTCTCACACTCACCAGGAGACTCTCACACTCACCAGGAGACTCTAACCACAAGACTCATACACACACACACACCAAGAGACTCTCACCCACCAAGAGACTCTCACACATTCACCAGGAGACTCTCACACTCACCAATAGACTCTAACACTCACCAGGAAGCTCTCACACTCACCAGGAGACTCTCACACTCACCATGGGAATCTAACACTCACCAGGAAGCTCTCACACTCACCAGGAAGCTCTCACACTCACCAGGAGACTCTCACACTCACCAGGAGACTCTCAAACTCACCAGAAAACTCTCAGACACACCAGGAGACTCTAACACTCACCAGGAGACTCTCAGACACACCAGGAGAATCTCAGACACAGCAGGAGAATCTCAGACACACTGCAGAATCTCAGACACACCAGAAAACTCTCAGACACACCAGGAGACTGTCACGCTCACCAGAAGATTCTCACACACACCAGGAGACTCTCACTCTCACCAGAAGACTCTCAGACACACCAGGAGACTGTCACGCTCACCAGAAGACTCTCACACACACCAGGAGACTCTCACTCTCACCAGAAAACTCTCAGACACACCAGGAAACTCTCAGACACACCAGGAGAATCTCAGACACACCAGGAAACTCCCAGACACACCAGGAGTCTGTCACGCTCACCAGAAGACTCTCACACACACCAGGAGACTCTCACTCTCACCAGAAGACTCTCACACTCACCAGGAGACTCTCAGACACACCAGGAGACTCTGATACTCACCAGGAGATTCTCACACACACCAAGGAGACTCTCACACACACCAGGAGACTCTCACGCTCACCAGAAGACTCTCACACACACCAGGAGACTCTCACGCTCACCAGAAAACTCTCAGACACACCAGGAAACTCTCAGACACACCAGGAGAATCTCAGACACACCAGGAAACTCCCAGACACACCAGGAGGCTGTCACGCTCACCAGAAGACCTCTCACACACACCAGGAGACTCTCACTCTCACCAGAAGACTCTCACACTCACCAGGAGACTCTCAGACACACCAGGAGACTCTGATACTCACCAGGAGATTCTCACACTCACCAGGAAACTCTCACACTCACCAGGAAACTCTCACACTCACCAATAGACTCTAACACTCACAAAGGAACTCTAACACTCACCAGGAGACTCTCACACTCACCAGGAGACTCTCAGACACACGAGGAGGCTCTCACGCTCACGAGGAGACTCTCACACACCAGGAGACTCTCACACTCACTAGGAGACTCTCAGACACACCAGGAAACTCTCACACTCACCAGGAGACTCTCACACTCACCAATAGACTCTAACACTCACAAAGGAACTCTAACACTCACCAGGAGACTCTCACACTCACCAGGAGACTCTCAGACACACGAGGAGGCTCTCACGCTCACGAGGAGACTCTCACACACCAGGAGACTCTCACACTCACTAGGAGACTCTCAGACACACCAGGAAACCCTCAGACAGACCAGGAGACTCTCACGCTCACCAGGATACTCACACACACACCAGGAGACTCTCACGTTTACCAGGAGACTCTCACGATCACCAGGAATCTCTCACACACCAGGAGACTCTCTCTCACACACACAAACAGGAGACTGACATACCCACCAGAAGACTCTCACACTCACAAAGAGACCCTCACACACACCAGGAGACTCTCACACACAGCAGGAATCTCTCACACACATCAGGGGATTCTCATCCACACCAGGAGACTCTCAGATACACCAAGAGACTCACACACACACCAGGATACTCTCACACACACACACCAAGCGACTCTTACACTCACCAAGAGAGCTAACACACACCAGGAGAATCTCAAACTCCACCAGATACTCTCACACACACCAGGATACTCTCACACACACCAGGATACTCTCACACACACCAAAAGACTCTCTCACTCACCAGGAGACGCTCACACTCACCAGGAGACTCTCACACTCACCAGGATACTCTCACACACACCAGGATACTCTCACACACACCAAGAGACTCTCACACACACCAGGATACTCTCACACACACCAAAAGACTCTCACACTCACCAGGAGACGCTCACACTCACCAGGAGACTCTCACACTCACCAGGATACTCTCACACACACCAGACGACCCTAACACACACCAGGAGACCCTAACACTCACCAAGAGACTCTCACACACACCAAGAGACTTTAAAACTAACCAGGAGACTCTCACCCACAGAGGGGGGAAGCACCACAGGGGTGTAGGGTCACAGTCGAAGGGAAAGGCACAGAGGAGGGACATGGGAAATCATGCCATACATTTTATAGTATATAGATATTGTACATTTTCCTTGTTCTTATCCCCTATATAGCACTATGGAATATGTTGTAGTGGTGCGTACAAGTTAGGCGGCGCTCATCACTTGCAAGCCTCGCAAAGCGAGGCGAGACGGTAATGCGTAGCACGGCGCTCATTGCCGGCAAACCTTGCATAGCGAGGCGAGCCGTTAAGGCACTACAATGCACTACAACTATCAGCACAAACACGATGAGGTAATGAAACACGCGGGACTTCGCACAAAACACTTCCTAAACGCGGGATCGTCTTGGCTTGCAAACGGTTGACAAATGCGGGACTTAGAAAAAAAAATTACGGGACGCAACAAATTACAAGATTAACAGATGAACTGTGAATAAAAACACACTAAATACACAAAAACATCACAGACAGTACCGGGCAACAGCCAGGACGTCTGGGAGTCAGGTGGAACGCAATTTTTACCCGATTTAGTCGATTTTTGACACTCGAAAATCGTCTAAGCGAGGAAAAAAATTGCCACTGGAAAAAATGAAAACGAGGCTACACAACCACGGACCGTGCGATACACTGCAAAACGCGTAGCACTTTACACATCAAAGTATGAACTAGAAAATACACTATTACAAAAGCCATAAAATGCTCACGAGACGCGTAACACAATAATAACATTACGAATATACAATGCGGCTTTACACAATACACCAACGGCTTTACCTCGCGCACGCAGACTATTTATACTGCGCACTTGGAACATTCATTACACTTTATAAGCAGGGCACCAACACTCACAATGTATATTCTATGCAGACACAAAATACAAACAGATTGTTAGCTCTTCAGCCTATTGCTCGCTGCAATATATTAATTATAAATACTTAAAGTGTATTAATTTATTCAATAAATAATTCATTTTTACTTAACTACATATATATAGAAATATATATCTCTCTTTATCATGACTCATGAAGGTGCTCAGAGGACCAAAAAGTGCATGACAGGAGAGCCTATTTTGGCTCCTCATTGCGAGGCACGCAATGAGCGCCGAAGGTGCTCAGCACAAGCCATCGCAATGAGCGCTGAAGGTCCTCACAGTACAAAACGGTTTACATTGTGTGTCAAACAGCATTCCCATGGCTTAAATTTTATTGCCCCGTCATTTTTGACAGGCTAGTCACTTGTAATAATAATAATTGCACCCTGTCTGCTTCTGATTATGGGGAAAAAAGGGCAGATGTCAACTTCAATAAGATCCAATTATATAACAACCAGCGTCTCGCATTTTCCTCCTCTCCACTTAGAAAATCTTCAAACTATCAAGATGTGGTAAACACAGACAAGATGGAGTCCTGTATAGATAAACAGAGTCTTCCAAACTTCTAGTCTACGCTAGTAAATGTCAGCAGCTCTATACATAGAATTTGTTTTTCAGGTATGAAGATTCTTTGGAAGATAATTGGCCTCTTAGGAGGAGGTCACGTGGCTTGTAGGGGTCTCAGGGGACTCCATTGGCTTCCCGAGCTTAGATAATGTAACTCTCTGCTGCTATGTTAAAGGAGGAAAATCTGTATATGCACACACATTATATATATATATATATATATATATATATATATATATACACACATAACAGATATAAGACGTTGTCGCGCTTTGCGTGGTGCGTACGAGTTAGGCCTGCGGCGCTCATAGCTTGCGAGCCTCATGTAGCGAGGGCGAGCTTTTTAAGACAATTAAACTCGCAGCACAAAGGCAATGAGCGCCGAAGGGCAGTGAAGGCAATTAAACACGCGGGACTTAGCCACAAAACACTTAGTAAACGCGCCAATCGCATTAGCCTTCAAGCACTTGACAGACAGGACTTTGAAAAAAATAAAAATACTAGATGCGCGAGTTTGAAAAAAAAACAACGAGATAGCAAAAAAATACGAGGCCGAACCTGCGAACGTACAAAAAACACAAAAAATGAAATAAAAAATAAATACAACAAAAACATTACCCACAGCACGGGGGAACAGCCAGGACGCGATTTAAGCGCAATTTCGACGACTTTCACGACCCGAAAATCGCCTAAGCGAGAAAAAAATATCAGCCGAAAAAAATTAAAACGCGGCTTCAAGACCCTGAAACACGCAAACCATTGCCAAACGCGTAGCACTTTCACACAGGAGCGAACGAAATACAAAATACACTATTACAAAATGACGGAAAATGCTTGGGAGCCGCGTAACACATTAATAACATTACCGATCTACAATGGCGCTTTACACACGAAACCAACGGATTTCCCTCGCGCATACAAACAATTCAGAATGCACAGTTGGGACATTCATTAACACTTTATCATGAGAACACCAACACTCACTGTACATTGTATGGTGCCGGAAAATATAAACAGATTGTTAGCTCTTCAGGCTATTGATTGCTGGATATATTCATTAACAAATAGGTAAAGTATATTAATTTATTCAAGAAATAATTAATTAATTATTGATTAAGTAAATATAGATAAATATATATCTCTCTCTTTATAATGAGTAACAAAGATGCTCAGAGGAGCAAAAATAGACGAGGATTGGCGCTCAGCGCGAGGCTCGCAATGAGCGCCGAAGGTCCCTCACAGTTCAAAAAGGTTTACATTGGGTGTCAAACAGCATTCCCATGGCTTCAAATTTTATTGCCCCGGGCAAGTCGCTAGTATAGGTACACACACACATATATATATAAATATATATATATATATATACATATAAACACACACACATATATATATATATATATTTATATATAGATCACACATGGGATGGAGAGGGATGTCCTATTGTACGGGGTCCAGGGTGTTTTTTCCGTGCCTTTTTCATCCTGCGCCACACGTCTGGCTCTGTATCACACGCGTGTACACATGCTCAGAGCTCTCAGGATACACAAACCATGAGGCCAGTACAATATCCCATCTGGATACCCGCTGCAGATCTTGGCCACGTTTCCGTCCTATGTCTAATAGATATATATATATATATATAGCTATACATCGCTGCTCTCTTGTTTGGCTGCCTGTTGATATCGGATGTTAAATGACCAATGTATTTTAGGCAATCTTGAGCAGTTACTGCTAGCTTTGAGCCTGAGTGGGTGTGTTTATCTTATCGATAAATGGGGTATGGGGTAGTGAGAAGGAAAAGTAATGGGAATTTGTTTAATAATTTGCAGGGTGTGATCAGCGGGTGTGATGAGCAGGCGTGATCAGCTGTCATGTGCGGTTTGTGAGGATGTGGGTGCGATGAGCGGAGTATGAGGAGCATGTGTGATGTGCAGGTGTGATGAGCGAGTGTGATCAGCTGGTGTGATAAGCGAGTTGTGCGGGTGTGATGTGTGTGTGGGTGTAATCAGCGGGTGTAATGTGCGGCCGTGATCAGCTGGTGTGATGTGCGGGTGTGATGAGCGAGTGTGATCAGCTGGTGTGATAAGCGAGTTGTTCGGGTGTGATGTGTATGTGGGTGTGATGTGCAGGCGTGATCAGCTGTGATGTGTGGTTGTGAGGAGTGGGTGCGTTGAGCGGAGTATGAGGAGCATGTGTGATGTGCTGGTGTGACGTGTGGGTGTGATCAGCTGGTGTGACGTGTGGGTGTGATCACCTGGTGTGATGTGCGGGTGTGAGGAACGGGTGAGATGAGAGGGTGTAATGTGTGGGTGTGATCAGCGGATGTGATGTGTGTGCGGGTGTGATCAGCGGGTGTGATGAGAGGGTGTGATGTGTGGGTGTGATCAGCGGGTGGGATGTGTGTGCGGGTGTGAGGAGCGGGTGTGATCAGCGGGTGGGATGTGTGTGCGGGTGTGAGGAGCGGGTGTGATCAGCAGGTGGGATGTGTGTGCGGGTGTGATCAGCGGGTGATGTGCGGGTTGTGATGAGAGGGTGTGATGTGTGGGTGTGATCAGCGGATGTGATGTGTGTGCAGGTGTGAGGAGCGTGTGTGATCAGCGGGTGGGATGTGTGTGCGGGTGTGAGGAGCAGGGGTGTGATCAGCGGGGTGGGATGTGTGTGCGGGTGTGGAGGAGCGGGTGTGATCAGCGGGTGGGATGTGTTGCGGTGTGTGAGGAGCGGGGTGAGATCAGCAGGTGGGATGTGTGTGCGGGTGTGATCAGCGGGTGGGGATGTGTGGATGAGATTGAGAGTGTGTGATGTGTGGTGTGATCAGCGGCGTGTGATGTATGGGTGTGAGGAGCCGGGTGTGATCAGCGGATTGATGTGTGTTGCAGGTGTGAGGAGCGGGTGTGATGTGTGGATGAGATGAGAGTGTGTGATGTGTGGGTGTGATGTGTGTGCAGGTGTGAGGAGCAGGTGTGATGTGTGGATGAGATGAGAGTGTGTGATGTGTGGGTGTGATCAGCGCGTGTGATGTATGGGTGTGAGGAGCCGGTGTGATCAGCGGATGTGATGTGTGTGCGGGTGTGATCAGCGGGTGTGATGTGCGGGTGTGATGAGAGGGTGTGATGTGTGGGTGTGATGTGTGTGCAGGTGTGAGGAGCAGGTGTGATCAGCGGGTGGGATGTGTGTGCGGGTGTGAGGAGCGGGTGTGATCAGCGGGTGTGATCAGCGGGTGGGATGTGTGTGCGGGTGTGAGGAGCGGGTGTGATCAGCGGGTGGGATGTGTGGATGAGATGAGAAAGTGTGATGTGTGGGTGTGTATCCAGCGGGTGTGATGTGTTGTGCAGGTGTGAGGGAGCGGGTGTGATCAGCGGGTGGGATGTGTGGATGAGATGAGAAAGTGTGATGTGTGGGTGTGATCAGCGGTGTGATGTGTGTGCAGGTGTGAGGAGCGGGTGTGATCAGCGGGTGGGATGTGTGGATGAGATGAGAGTGTGTGATCAGCGCGTGTGATGTATGGGTGTGAGGAGCCGGTGTGATCAGCGGATGTGATGTGTGTGCGGGTGTGATCAGCGGATGTAATGTGTGTGCGGGTGTGAGGAGCGGGTGTGATCAGCGGATGTGATGTGTGGGTGTGAGGAGCCGGTGTGATCAGCAGATGTGATGTGTGTGCGGGTGAGATGAGAGGGTGTGATGTGTGATCAGCGGGTGTGATCAGCGGATGTAATGTGTGTGCGGGTGTGATGAGCGGGAGTGATCAGCAGATGTGATGTGTGTGCGGGTGAGATGAGAGGGTGTGATGTGTGATCAGCGGGTGTGATCATGCAGGTGGGATGTGTGTGCGGGTGTGATGAGCGGGTGTGATCAGCGGATGTGATGTGTGTGCGGGTGTGATCAGCGGGTGTGATGTGTGTGCGGGTGTGAGGAGCGGGAGTGATCAGCAGATGTGATGTGTGTGCGGGTGTGATGAGCGGGAGTGATCAGCAGATGTGATGTGTGTGCGGGTGTGATGAGCGGGTGTGATCAGCGGATGTGATGTGTGTGCGGGTGTGATCAGCGGGTGTGATGTGTGTGCGGGTGTGAGGAGCGGGAGTGATCAGCAGATGTGATGTGTGTGCGGGTGAGATGAGAGGGTGTGATGTGTGATCAGCGGGTGTGATCAGCAGATGTGATGTGTGTGCGGGTGTGATGAGCGGGAGTGATCAGCAGATGTGATGTGTGTGCGGGTGAGATGAGAGGGTGTGATGTGTGATCAGCGGGTGTGATCAGCAGGTGGGATGTGTGTGCGGGTGTGATGAGCGGGTGTGATCAGCGGATGTGATGTGTGTGCGGGTGTGATCAGCGGGTGTGATGTGTGTGCGGGTGTGAGGAGCGGGAGTGATCAGCAGATGTGATGTGTGTGCGGGTGTGAGGAGCGGATGTGATCAGCGGGTGTGATGAGAGGGTGTGATCAGCGGGTGTGATGTGCGGGTGTGATCAGCTCGTGGGATGTGTGGGTGTGATCAGCGAGTGGGGTGTTTGGGTGTGATCAGCAATTGGGGTGTTTGGGTGTGATCAGCTCGTGGGATGTGTGGGTGAGATGAGAGGGTGTGATGTGTGATCAGCGAGTGGGGTGTTTGGGTGTGATCAGCGGGTGTGATGTGCGGGTGAGATGAGAGGGTGTGATGTGTGATCAGCGAGTGGGGTGTTTGGGTGTGATCAGCTCGTGGGATGTGTGGGTGAGATGAGAGGGTGTGATGTGTGATCAGCGAGTGGGGTGTTTGGGTGTGATCAGCGAGTGGGGTGTTTGGGTGTGATCATAGGACATGTGACCGAGAGCTCAATAAATAGAAACTCTCTAAATTATATATAATCTGCGTCACTGAGTAACAACAGGACAGAGACGCCGTGTTGTTTTTGTAATTGATAAGATTAGATTATAAAGGATAGAAAAGATAGAACTCCTGGACTGTAGTTTGAGAAGTTGCACTTCCATTTAATCCTTCTGTATTGTTCTACAACCATGTTGTAAGTGAATAGAGATCTTATATACAGTCAAGGTCACACAAATTATATACAAAAAAGGGAATGGCACTTAGGTCTGTGCGTCTCATTGGCTGGCAGAAGGCAGTTAAACTTCTGATAACCTTTTGTGCTCTGAGACCTTCACAATATGGAATATTAGGGGATGCCCCCTATTAGATGCGACAAAGAAAAAGCATCCCGTCCCTTTAATGTAAAGTGTAATATGCTGGTTACAGGTATAGACTGAAATAAAACAGTATTATTATTATTATTATTATTATTATTATTATTACTTCAGGCTCCTGGCAAGTTCTGTCTTAACAGGGCATGTCCTTGTAAACTAATGAGCTTTACATTAGAGCTAATGAGAGCACTGACAGTCGTTACTGCCACATTCCTAATGTGCTGATAGCAATTCACAGTATCACTTTAGGAAGTCATTTATTGGGAACTAAGATGGCAGATTCCACCGCAGCAGTATTGCTTAAAAAGTAACAAACTAGCGGCTGTATTATTATTACTATTATTATTATGATCCTTGGGGATTAGTTTCCCTAAGTGGGATATGGGACTCCAGACGTGGACCCCTTGCTCACTGTGCCTTAGGGAGTTCAGCTGCACCTCACTGATGAGGCCCATAAAGGCCGAAACGTACGCCCCTCCCAGACCCAGCCCAACACTCCACTCAGGCCTAACCCAGACCCGCCCAGCGCCCCTCCCAGACCCCGCCCAGCGCCCCTCCCAGACCCAGCCCAACACTCCACTCAGGCCTAACCCAGACCCGCCCAGTGCCCCTCCCAGACCCAGCCCAACATTCCACTCAGGCCTAACCCAGACCCGCCCAGCGCCCCTCCCAGACCCCGCCCAGCGCCCCGCCCAGCGCCCCTCCCAGACCCAGCCCAACACTCCACTCAGCCCTAACCCAGACCCGCCCAGTGCCCCTCCCAGACCCCGCCCAGCGCCCCTCCCAGACCTAGCCCAACACTCCACTCAGCCCTAACCCAGACCCGCCCAGTGCCCCGCCCAGCGCCCCTCCCAGACTCAGCCCAACACTCCACTCAGCCCTAACCCAGACCCCGCCCAGCGCCCCTCCCAGACCCCGCCCAGCGCCCCTCCCAGACCCAGCCCAACACTCCACTCAGCCCTAACTCAGACCCGCCCAGTGCCCCTCCCAGACCCCGCCCAGCGCCCCCCCCAGACCCAGCCCAACACTCCACTCAGCCCTAACCCAGACCCGCCCAGTGCCCCTCCCAGACCCCGCCCAGCGCCCCTCCCTGACCCACTCTAGGGTGTGGGGCACAGTAATGATCCCCTAGCATTTTATTTTACACTGAGGGAATAAAAACATTTTAGAGAAAAATTTTAAATTAGAGGCTTCTGTTTGCTATAGAAAGTTCCCATCCAGTCTGACTTGATGTCTGGGGGCATATTCTGGAAGGAGAGGAAAGGATGATTTGTTAGATACTAAAAAATGTTGTACTTTGACACCTACCCCCTTCCCATATGCAGATAATTCACAACAGTAAAGCCATTCTTGACCAGCGTGTTATGGATGCCTCCAGGCAAGGGCCTTCCTTTATTACATGTGCCGCTCTCATCACACAGTAACCCTCTGCCGTGCCCATCTCCACTTATCTGTCCTATTTAAATCCCTTAAAGGGACCCTGTCACTGTAAGATCAAGTTTTTTTTTTTTTTGCATGAAAACCTGACTTTATGTTGTGTTGTCCAGTTTTCCCAAAGTTAATCAGTCCTGGGAAATCCCATGTTGTTGTTGCTGTATTTTAATGCAAATAAGCAGCTTGTGCATATTAATTAGCTGATTTGATTTGCTAGTTAGGATTAAGTCTTCTTGTCTGTCTATGTAGTTGGCAAAATAAAGACCCTCAATGTTATATGGCAGCTACACCCCTTTCCCACGCTTATCAAGTACTCTGAACTGCACATTAGCATACTAAGCCGTACAGGACACCGGAGCGCTAAAATCAATTCTAGATATTTCAAAAATGATTTACTGTAGAGAAAAACTGCTAGTACAATGCATAGCCAGATTTAAAAATAAATCAACTTCCTGTTAGATCATAGAGGCAAAAATTAGATGAAATTTACCCTAGCTTTATTCATTCATGAACATCAAAATATATATAAGGTTCCCAGGTGTTACTAGCTGTATATTATCCCTGTGTATCTATTTACTGACCTGTACTTTGTTATATTAGGAAGTGCTTATATGGTCTGTTTTCACTGCCTACAATCAAAATAGTCCCTGTTTGGGTCTGCGCTCTTCAGCATATGCTACAGAGTCTGTGTCTGCATACACTGCAGAGGGCAGACCCATACTGGGACTATCTGTGTGATTTTGGGCAGTGAATACAGTACTCAGTGGTCTATGTGACTCTCCCTCTTTAGTGTATTTGTGGTTATATCATGACCAGACCACCACTTATGTACAACCCCCATCCCCCCTCCCCACAAGTTCTGGAATTATGCTCTGAGAAGCAATAACGTACCCCTCCACCCATGTCTTGTATTGCAGGCGATGGAGAGCAAGCTGCTGATTGGAGGGAAAAACATCATAGACCACACCAACGAGCAGCAGAAGATGCTGGAGATAAAGCGGCAGGAGATAGCTGAGCAGGTGAGCTTGCAATCTAAGGAAGCGATGGCGTGTAGCTATTATTCTCTTTCAGTCTAAAATATTAGTCAAGTTTACCCCATCCTATCTAGGCCCATCGTATCTATATCCATCCTATCTAGGCCCATCTTATCTATACCCATCCTATCTAGGCCCATCTTATCTGTACGCATCCTATCTAGGCCCATCTTATCTATACCCATCCTATGTAGGCCCATCTTATCTGTAACCATCCTATCTAGGCCCATCTTATCTATACCCATCCTATCTAGGCCCATCTTATCTATATCTATCCTATCTAGGCCCATATTATCTATACCCATCCTATCTAGGCCCCTCATATCTGTACCCATCCTATCTAGGCCCATCTTATCTGTACGCATCCTATCTAGGCCCATCTTATCTATACCCTTCCTATATAGGCCCATTTTATCTGTAACCATCCTATCTAGGCCCATCTTATCTATACCCATCCTATCTAGGCCCATCTTATCTATATCCATCCTATCTAGGCCCATATTATCTATACCCATCCTATCTAGGCCCATCATATCTGTACCCATCCTATCTAGGCCCATCTTATCTGTACGCATCCTATATAGGCCCATCTTATCTATATCCATCCTATCTAGGCCCATATTATCTATACCCATCCTATCTAGGCCCATCTTATCTATATCCATCCTATCTAGGCCCATATTATCTATACCCATCCTATCTAGGCCCCTCATATCTGTACCCATCCTATCTAGGCCCATCTTATCTGTACGCATCCTATCTAGGCCCATCTTATCTATACCCTTCCTATATAGGCCCATTTTATCTGTAACCATCCTATCTAGGCCCATCTTATCTATACCCATCCTATCTAGGCCCATCTTATCTATATCCATCCTATCTAGGCCCATATTATCTATACCCATCCTATCTAGGCCCATCATATCTGTACCCATCCTATCTAGGCCCATCTTATCTGTACGCATCCTATATAGGCCCATCTTATCTATATCCATCCTATCTAGGCCCATATTATCTATACCCATCCTATCTAGGCCCATCATATCTGTACCCATCCTATCTAGGCCCATCCTATCTGTACGCATCCTATATAGGCCCATCTTATCTATATCCATCCTATCTAGGCCCATATTATCTATACCCATCCTATCTAGGCCCATCTTATCTATATCCATCCTATCTAGGCCCATATTATCTATACCCATCCTATCTAGGCTCATCTTAGCTTTTACCATCCTTTCTCTGCTCATTCTGTTTAGACCTGTCAGAATTTTTAGTAACATATTTTTTTTTAAATTACAGTAATAATGTTTTAGTTCAGAATCAATTTATAGTCAAATATTCCTCTTTATAAAATAATATAATAATAATAATAATGTATCAACTCAATCGCAAATAAAACAAAATAAAACCAGCCAGATAATAAACAAACAATGTTTAACCCATCAGATTGTACAAATCATTATTTTATAGCATTTTCTACTCAATCCTTGAATCTCAATATAAACGTTTATCACAATTACATATACAATAAAACCTGGAATAGCAACCCAAGGAATGAAATAAAATAAACCAATTATAAAAATCACCAGAATGACATTTAAAATATACTAACAGTGTCTATGTATGGTATTATATAAATATTAAAATATATCTAATGAGTATAACACGAATATGGAAATGTATTTTAACATATAATTGTTGAGTTAACTAAATAAAATGAATCTATCTATTTTAGTCAAAAAGATAAAAGAGATATCAAATTTTTTATAAAAAATTATATCCGGATTTATACATTTTATTGGAAAAAAAACTAAACCTTAATAACTTTTTGATAAGAAATAAACCAAACTGATAAATTATGATAATGGTTTCCAATTATATCATAAAATAAAATAATTCAATTTATATATTACCAAATATGATAAGATTCCAACGGTTAATCCCAAAAGAATTTTGTCTGGAATTCTTTTGATCACTGGACCAATGTCTCTCTCTCTCCTTTTCCTTTATTTTTAAGCTTCCTCTTCTCAGCCAGATTCCCCTCATTATACCCACAACTTCATTTGCTTATCAGAAATTCCAATTATGCTATGTATTTGGCAACCAATCAGGAATCCTCATGATGTCACAAAATATTTAACTCTTAATAGTATATATTCTTTTTTTATAGAGACATTAATTCCTTGGACCACAAGAGGGTGCTCTTGAACCTTCAAATTACAACAAACTTATAATTAAATTTGTTAATAACCATTGACCTTCATTGGTTGTAAATAAAACCATAAACATGACATGGTTAGCAAGTTAGATGATAAGAAGTGTCAGTTATGTATATCCAGAAACAAATTTATGGTTCTGGAAAAGTCATGATGTCTGGTTAAAACATTCTTACATATTGGAATTTAAATGAGTATCCTATATATATATATCTTAAGAACCTACCTAGAATAAACATTTTAAAATAACCTTTATCAATTAGCTCAGGAATTCGCTTAGCTATGTGTCTCTACAGAGCAAAGAAGCATTAGGAATCAACTTCAGTGAAAATAAAAAAGAATAAAAAAACACATCTTTTATATAGATATATTCTAATAATGGAATTGCATATATATAAATGTGTAGAGCATATAAAATATTAATACATTGGAAATATATAAAAACATGTATATAATCGGATTATTATATTATCTTATAATACCCATATAAGATTGAATTTTATTTTTACAAAATTTCTGTCAGACCCATAATATCTGGACCCATTCTATCTGATCTGTCCTATCTGGACACATCCTGTGTCTGTGCCTATCTTATCTTGATCCATCCTATATCTCCCCATTCTATCTGGATCCTTTCTATTTAGACCTGTCCTATCTTGACCCATCCTATCTGGACCCATCCAATCTAGACCCATGCAATCTAGACCCATCCTATTGGTACCCATCTTATATGAGCCCATCCTGTCTGGGCCCACCCTATCTAGTTTCATCCTAAATGGGGCCCATCCTATCTGGACCCATCCTATATGGACCCATCCTATCTGTGCCCATCTTATATGAGCCCATCCTGTCTGGGCCCACCCTATCTAGTTCCATCCTATCTTGACAAAGCCAATCTAAACCTATCTGATCTGAACACATCCTAGCTAGACATATCCTATCTGGACCTATCCTGTCTATTCCCCATATTATCTGGACCCATCCTATCTGGACTAAAACACAAGGCAGCTCCCTGACGTGCCTTTACCAGGAATACATTTCTTATTGCTATTATTTCAGAGGGTCCCTTTAATCCTGTGATGCTGATACAAACAGTTTGTTAAATGATTTTGAGTAACATATATTGTGATCAATGTAAACGGGAAAGTATTGATATTAATGCTGCGCCAGTAAAGCCCGGCACGGAGCACGGATTATATGGACAGGGCTCGGGTCATTACACGTATACACAGCATGGAGTATAAGGCAACATGTTAGGAGCTTGTATGTGGCTTATTGTGTGTTGTAATATAGTATAATAATGATAGAATATATAATAATATATAATAATAGTAATAATAACAACATATAGATTCTGGTGACGAGATGAAGCAATAATATAGTTCCCACTCAATCTATTTCTATTTCATTCTCTCTCATGTCCTCTTATTCTATTACTCTCCTTCATTCTCTTTCTCACTGTCTTATTCCCCTCTCTATCTTTCTCATTGTCACTGTCTCATTCTATCCTGCTCTTTAATACTCCCTCTCATTCTATATCTCCCATTGTCTCTCCTCTCTTTACTGTCTCATTCTATCACCTTCCCTCTCTCACTCTCATTCTATCTCTCCTTCTTTCTATCACTCTCCTTCATTCTGTCTCACTGTCTCATTCTATATCTCTCATTCTCCCTCCTATCTCTTCTTTACTGTCTCATTCTATCCCCTTCCCTCTCTCTCCCTCTCATTCTATCTCTCCTTCTTTCTATCACTCTCCTTCAGTCTCTCTCACTGTCTCATTCTATCCCCTTCCCTCTCTCTCCCTCTCATTCTATCTCTCCTTCTTTCTATCACTCTCCTTCAGTCTCTCTCACTGTCTCATTCTATCCCCTTCCCTCTCTCTCCCTCTCATTCTATCTCTCCTTCTTTCTATCACTCTCCTTCAGTCTCTCTCACTGTCTCATTCTATCCCCTTCCCTCTCTCTCCCTCTCATTCTATCTCTTCTTCTTTCTATCACTCTCCTTCGGTCTGTCTCACTGTCTCATTCTATATCTCCCATTGTCTCTCCTCTCTTTACTGTCTCATTCTATCCCCTTCCCTCTCTCTCCCTCTCATTCTATCTCTCCTTCTTTCTATCACTCTCCTTCAGTCTCTCTCACTGTCTCATTCTATCCCCTTCCCTCTCTCTCCCTCTCATTCTATCTCTTCTTCTTTCTATCACTCTCCTTCAGTCTCTCTCACTGTCTCATTCTATATCTCTCGTTGTCTCTCCTCTCTTTACTGTCTCATTCTATCCCCTTCCCTCTCTCTCCCTCTCATTCTATCTCTCCTTCTTTCTATCACTCTCCTTCAGTCTCTCTCACTGTCTCATTCTATATCTCTCGTTGTCTCTCCTCTCTTTACTGTCTCATTCTATCCCCTTCCCTCTCTCTCCCTCTCATTCTATCTCTCCTTCTTTCTATCACTCTCCTTCAGTCTCTCTCACTGTCTCATTCTATATCTCTCATTGTCTCTCCTCTCGTTACTGTCTCATTCTATCCCCTTACCTCTCTCTCCCTCTCATTCTATCTCTCCTTCTTTCTATCACTCTCCTTCAGTCTCTCTCACTGTCTCATTCTATATCTCTCGTTGTCTCTCCTCTCTTTACTGTCTCATTCTATCCCCTTCCCTCTCTCTCCCTCTCATTCTATCTCTCCTTCAGTCTCTCTCACTGTCTCATTCTATATCTCTCATTGTCTCTCCTCTCGTTACTGTCTCATTCTATCCCCTTCCCTCTCTCTCCCTCTCATTCTATCTCTCCTTCTTTCTATCACTCTCCTTCAGTCTGTCTCACTGTCTCATTCTATATCTCTCATTGTCTCTCCTCTCGTTACTGTCTCATTCTATCCCCTTCCCTCTCTCCCTCTCATTCTATCTCTCCTTCTTTCTCCTTCAGTCTCTCTCACTGTCTCATTCTATATCTCTTGTTGTCTCTCCTCTCTTTACTGTCTCATTCTATCCCCTTCCCTCTCTCTCCCTCTCATTCTTTCTATCACTCTCCTTCAGTCTCTCTCACTGTCTCATTCTATATCTCTCGTTGTCTCTCCTCTCTTTACTGTCTCATTCTATCCCCTTCCCTCTCTCTCCCTCCTTCCTCTCTTTATTATACTCACTATGTGTCTAAATGTTGATTACACTCACTGTTGGTCCCTTTGAGGGCCCCTTGGACTCCTATTATAAAACACGGCTGTCTCTCAGGGTCCTATCCTGAGACCCAGAGGGTTACTCTCTATTTCTGGTCCTTATCACAGAAGCGCAGAGAGCGTGAGATGCAGCAGCAGATGCTCCTCCGAGACGAGGAGGCCATGGAGCTCCGAGGCACCTACACATCCCTACAGCAGGAGGTGGAGATGAAGACCAAGAAGCTCAAAAAGGTGAGACTGAGAGAGACAAAGCACGGAGTGGGGATAAGGAATGGGGAGGTATACACCCCCACCAAAATACCTCTGGAGAGTGACCATAAACTCCAGCTGCTTTGTGTTCTTATCTTTCTTCTGACACATATAACTCATACTACCCGGTCAGGGTCTACTCGAATCCTTACTGCCCCCTCTTATTACTCCTTATATGAGTGTCCACTCATTCTCACATCACCCAGAAGTCACCCCTCTGTATGAATGTGGGCGTCAGACCGCCGATATATTCCAGTAAAGAAAAGTTATTTTTCTGCCAATATTTACTCCGAGCCTATAAATAGATATTATTAGTGGATACTATTACTGTCCAGACTACTATAGATAGACTTCAAGGAACAGCCGTTACACTGGGAAGTTACTATGTAGCTGCCTTTATTATATAAAAGTTATATTTTACATATTTATACATTCTCCCCATTCACACAGTATTAGACCCCGCAAAGACTCATTCATTTCTCTCTTTCTTGTATTACCTTCCATAAAAGACTCAAAAACACACAAAAACACACAATAATGAAATGTTTATAGTTTGTATTAAGTATCTGATTTTATATGTAGACCCTGATAGAGAGATAGATAAAGTGATAGATAGACAGATAGATAGAGATATATAGATAGAGATAGATAGAGATAGATAGATAGACACATAGATAGATAGATAGAGATAGATAGTGATGGTCCTGTACACTCCATCACACCACCCAATCAGGCTCCATCACCTTAAGAGTGTTTACTCATTCCTACACCTACCAGAAGTCATCCTGCACCTCCTGCCCCCATCCACCAATCATCTCACTCTTCTGTGCTTAAACTAGTCCTAAACACACACCCTATCTCAGCCCTCCTTCAACAACGTACCCTCCTGCCTGTACCATATGTCCCACCCACAATGCCATGTACGAGCCCCAATTGGTATGTGAGTAATGGCTATAAGAACATAATCACTGATAATAAAACACCCCCTACACCCTTGGACTGTACCCAGTATTGTACCCAACACCAGTCCCACCCGACCAGGTGCCACATCCTAGGCCATGTCCACACCATCCTTCTAACGCGTTTCTCACCACACTGTACTACGGGACCTCGGCCCTCATCTCCACATTCCCTCCATCAGCTGAAGCGTAAAATTGATTTTAATTACTAAGAAAGTTGAAATGGTGCCAAGACTCTCAATTAGGAAATTATTTTCGAGCATGTTCATAGAGACGCTCCGGACAAGACAGCCGCCCGTCTGTGATGTTTCTTTGTAATGTAAAGTTAAATAAACCAAACAGTCCTGAGCATCCGTGTGAGTACGTGTGAGTACTCTACTGCAGGCTCTGGCCTTGTTACCTAAAATTGGAAACAGAGATGGGAGACGTTTCCCCTGATGCTCTCAGCGTCTATCAAGGTTCTGTATTAGGTTTATTTGTTATTGTTGTAGTCAGATGTGCTGAAGACATCTAGACGTACATTATAAGTGCTAGTAATGAGATTGTCAAGGCCAAGAGGAGACAGTGTGAGGGGTCATTGTGAGTGCGGACATTGGATTGGATGGGTCATTGGATTGGATGCGGTCATTGTGAATCGGACCATTGTGAGTGGAGTCTTTGGATTGGGTGGAGGTTATGAGTGGGGTCATTGGATTGGATGGGGTCATCGTGAGTGGGGTCATTATGATTGGAATCTTTTAATTGGATGAAGGTTATTATGAGTGGGCTCATTGGATTGGATAAGGTCATTGTGAGTGCGGTCATTGGATTGGATGGGGGTCATTACAAGTGGGGTCATTGGATTGGATGGGGTCATTGCGAGTGGGGGTCATTGGATTGGATGGGGTTATTGTGAGTGGGGTCATTGGATTCGGTGGAGGTTATTATTAAATGGGTCATTGGATTGGATGCGGTCATTGTGAATCGGACCATTATGATTGGAATCTTTGAGTTGGATGGAGGTTGTTATGAGTGGAGTCTTTGGATTCGGTGGAGGTTATTATTGGATGGGTCATTGGATTGGATGCGGTCATTGTGAATCGGACCATTATGATTGGAATCTTTGAATTGGATGGAACCCCCTCTGCTGACCCCCAAAGCCAGCGTTCTTTTTAAACTACGTCCCGATGTTGTACTTCAACATATGGTTTTTGTACATACTATGTATATAGTGCATTCTTATACTTTCCCTACGAATATCCACTTCACTTAGATGTTGTACTTCAACATATGGTTTTTGTACATACTATGTATATAGTGCATTCTTATACTTTCCCTACGAATATCCACTTCACTTAGATGTTGTACTTCAACATATGGTTTTTGTACATACTATGTATATAGTGCATTCTTATACTTTCCCTACGAATATCCACTTCACTTAGATGTTGTACTTCAACATATGGTTTTTGTACATACTATGTATATAGTGCATTCTTATACTTTCCCTACGAATATCCACTTCACTTAGATGTTGTACTTCAACATATGGTTTTTGTACATACTATGTATATAGTGCATTCTTATACTTTCCCTACGAATATCCACTTCACTTAGATGTTGTACTTCAACATATGGTTTTTGTACATACTATGTATATAGTGCATTCTTATACTTTCCCTACGAATATCCACTTCACTTAAATATTATAGCATGATATATCACTTATTTACGTAATATCAACATGTGCCTATATATACATAGTATGTATATAGTACATTATTACATTTACCCCACGCAGATATTTATAATTATCTTTCTATTAATTAACATGTTATTTCAAGTACTTACTATGTAAAGCGCAGTAAATTTATTTACAGTACGAATATCCATAATAGATTTTGGTTTATTTATCTTACTGAATGTTTCTCACTCATATTATTATACATTGTACATAACATGCTCAACCCCATTGATATCCTCATCAACCCTTAACTAATGCCTATAACATCTCTGATTAACAGTACCCATTATTATTTTCGCATACCTGCTTAAATGGTACGACTATCCTAAACAACTTAGCAGCCTCATGCAATACAACTCTTATACCCATGATGCGGCCTAACTGTGGTCAGGTGTTTGATGATCTCCCCTTCACTGGACCTAAATAGTAGAGTGGCTTCAATTGAGTGGGCTCATTGGATTGGATAAGGTCATTGTGAGTGCGGTCATTGGATGGGGGTCCATCCAATGGACCCCCATCCAATGAGTGGGCTCATTGGATTGGATAAGGTCATTGTGAGTGCGGTCATTGGATGGGGGTCATTACAAGTGGGGTCATTGGATTGGATGGGGTCATTGCGAGTGGGGTCATTGGATTGATGGGGTCATTGTGAGTGGGGTCATTGGATGGGGTCAAGTGAGTGTGATTTGGTTAGCAGGGGCTGACAGTGTGAGAGGGTCCAGGATCCCAAATTGGAGCACAGAGAATCCCCGCATGCAGTGATAATGTACTTCTCACGTGAATGATACATTATAACCTGTTCTATTACCTTTCCTATCACACTCATGTTTCCTGCTGATATAACAGAGCTCAGCACAGAATCCAACCTACAGAGAACTATTAGCGTCTGACAAGAACTCATCAGTGTCGGCTTTTGTATTATATACACACAGCATCCCACGGCTGCCCCGC
The DNA here is from genome assembly GCA_027410445.1 of Discoglossus pictus. Classification (NCBI taxonomy): domain Eukaryota; kingdom Metazoa; phylum Chordata; class Amphibia; order Anura; family Alytidae; genus Discoglossus; species Discoglossus pictus. The sequence goes on along the minus strand of CM050165.1, from coordinate 447,524,183 downwards.
CCACAGCCCACGGGAGAGATCCGTGGAGGGAGAGCTCGATAGTGATGTGTGAGCACACCTAGATACAGACACGTGAACGATCCCTACATACACACACAATATACACACAAAAACAAACAAATACGAGTACACAGACACATGAATAACCGCAGGGCACACACACACACACAAAGGAAGAACACACAGTCACATGACGTCCCCAGGCCACACACACAAAGATAAACAAATGAACACACAGACACGTGAACGATCCCAGGCCGCACACAAATACACACATACACTACACAAACACAAACAAAAATGATGAAAACACAGACGCATGAACAACCGAATGCCACAGACACACAGTTCACAAACACACAGACTCACGGACAACACCAGGGCACACACAAAAAACGACACCATATAAAAAAAAAAGAACCGCTACTGACACGCATGCACAACACTCTTTCCCGCATTCTGCCCTGCATCCCCCCACACACACACATTTTGTAAATGGAATAATAATGACTGCAGAACATGTGTGTCTCCCATATTGCTCTTTTGGATTTTCCTTGCAGCCCCTTGTTCTCCCCCTCACTCCCCTTGTATTCCCCCTCACTCCCCTTGTACTCCTCGTACTCCCCCTGACTCCCCTCGTACTCCCCCTTACTCTCCCTCCTCTTTCCCTCACATACCCTTGTGTTTTTCTGGTTGAGTTGAGCCTGGCTTCACTGTCACCCTGAGGACATGGAGTTGGATTTTGCTGCCCAGTGTTAATTACTATTGAAATGCACCCTCCAAGGACTCGTAACACAACTCTCGGCACAGCCGGGCTCAGCACATGGCAAACCGAGTGTGTACTCATCTTCAGGAGGTCATGTGACATCAGAGTGGTACCCGTGTCACATGATACGTTGTTATCTAGTGTATTAGCCACTACAATAATGAACCAAACAATACACATAAGAATATTCAAATAATATTTACCATTTTATTTCCTGCTCTGATTTTATCTACCATATTCTCAAGAGCGTGTGTGCTTGTAAACTAATGATCTATTCCTTAGTCCTGCTGAACGCACTGTCAGCGTTAAGTTTCACATTCCCATTATACAAATAGAAGCTTGATCTGCACAATGGGAATGTGTTTCCTCCAATATAGCAGACTCCACAGCAGCATAACTGCATATAAAAGGTAATACATTAGAGGCTATTTTATTTTTACATCCTAACAATCTTTTGCCTATTTAAGTGTAGTTCTTTAAAACAACATACATATACATTTATATAAGACTATTATATGGGAATACAGAGGTTCATTAACTGCTTTATGAATATTGGAGTTTTGCAACGGGTCACACCAGACCTCGGAGTTGGCGCAGGGCTTAGTGATCAGTATCTTCTGTTGCCCGTTCCAGCTCTACGCCAAGCTCCAGGCCGTGAAGGGTGAGATTCAGGATCAGCACGATGAGTATGTGCGAGTGAGACAGGACCTGGAGCAGGCTCAGAACGAGCAGACACGGGAGCTCAAATTCAAGTAAGTCAGTAAACCATGGACATCCTTTTTATCCTATAGAGTTTCTGTTAAATACAAAATACTTTCCCAACCTAATGAATTGAGATTTATTGTTTATTGTACTGTATAATATGTCCATAACATATTGATGACACTATATCTTCTGTATGACTGTCATGTAACCCGGTCACCAATGATCCCTTTCACATCTATATGATATCTGGTATCTCCTTATTGTTGGTTGCAAGGTAACTTACTGATTCTAAGAGTGACGTCTTTGTTCTCCTCTTCTCTCTTTCAGGTATCTGATCATTGAAAACTTCATCCCTCCTGAAGAGAAGAACAAGATCATGAACCGACTATACTACGATTCTGAGGAAGATCAATGGAAATTCCAGCCCCTTGTACCTCCTGGAAAGTGAGTTGCAGCCACAGGGCCACGCAGCAGTCAAAGAAGGCTAACAAAATGGCCGCAAATACCTAAATTTGTTTAGTTTAGAGGACTTAAGGGAGGGGTGATATGATATAATCTTTAAAGCAAATAGAGGAATATAACAAGGTGAAAATCATCCTTCATAGGAATGGAAGAACAATAGGACATGACCTGAAGTTAGAGGGATGAAGACTTAGGGGTTGTGGAAAAAGGACTTTTAGGGCATAAAGGGTGGTAGATAATTGCAACAGCAGAAGTCATAATGATAACTAGCGCAAAATAATTGAATAATTCTTGCAATGTGCAAATAACTACCCTGATTATTATTTAATTTACCGATATTTTAATGGGCTATTGACCATTAACAAAATTACCTTATAAGGAGTGGAGACAAGCAGAATTGGGGGTCTTCTCTGAAATCAGGGTATACTCAGATCGTCTTCAATGTACTGAGGACAACTTTAATTAACTTAGTTTCATAACACGTACATGGAAGTGGGCTTCACCTTGTAAATATCTCTCTGTTCCACATGAAGATCAATGGAAAGATCTCACAATCAACAAAGTTTAAGACATCTTGTATTTGGGAAAGATATATCATTTGAGGGAGAGCATAATTATCTTCAGTGTTGGCCTCCATGCTCTTTTGTTTGAGTGTCTGTTATTATTATTCACGTGTCTCCTTTGCGTTATATCTCCAGCGCCAGCGGTGGTGGCAGCACAATGAAGAGACGTCCTTCCTCAGCAGTTGGGTACAAACGGCCCATCAGCCAATATGCTAGAGTGGCCATGGTGATGGGATATCATCCCAGATACAGGGTGAGCGAAGAGGAGCTTCCCAGTTTTACTGACTCTATTTGATTTCTTATAGACAGTAATTTACATATACATGATAAATGTAAGGTATTTAAATCACTACTTATAGTTGTATAGTTGTGGAGGACACTTACTTCATGGAACGGGAACAATGAAAGGGCTATTGCACACCTTATGTGTGGCCACACCTCAGTGTCCAGTCCTGTGTAAATGTCTGTGTCTGCCGAGTCTTTATGACCAAGCCGTATGTTCTATGTTTTTTCAAAGGCTGAGAACATCATGTTCCTAGAGCTTGACCTGACACCACCGGCAGTTTTTGAGATGGACTTCTCCAAGGACCGGACGGAGCAGGACCCACGGGCTCTGCATCTGGAGAGGTTAACACGCTTGGACAGTCTCATAGAGCGTCCAGCAGCTGCTCGGGTCAGGAAGTCTAGGTCTTGGTGAGTGTCCCATGGCATGGTGGGTGAATTGAATTCATTTACACAAGTTATTGGCTTATTATCAGTAGACATTTAATATGTTTAGTCTAAATCAGGAATGGGCTCAGGAGACCCTTGGATATTTCTGCTTGCCAGCTCAGCCAATCTTCTCTCTAGATAGCTATCACATGACTCTCTCTTGCCCTCTGTCTTCTACCCCCTCTATCTATTCCTCTAATCGTCCACCTCTTTACCCACAGTGATTCTCCACTTCCAGTCAATGTTCCTAATGAGTAAAAATAAAGTATTATGTGAAGAAGAATAATTCCTAAATGTGTGAGTTATTTGTCATGTGGAGAGTAGTGGAATACACATATAAGTAGATGTGTATGTATGTGTGTAAATCACAGTAAAGACATACATGACATTTGCATATGGACATTCTGCTCAGTCCATCTGCTACCCCTCGTAATGTCCTGCCCTCGTTAGGCAGAAACGTACCAATGAGAACAGCATCTGAAGCTCATATATTAACATAGAAATCAACGCCCGCACGGCGACTGTAAAGTACTCCGTGATACCACTAAAATTTGACTAGTCTACTAACCAGGAATAAAAAGGCGCCCCAATGTTTATAAACATGTCTCGTTCTAATTGTGTTGCATTGTTGCAAAGGTCACCCCGTAATTAGTGTCACAAATCCATGTCTTCACAATGATTCACAAATTTGTATTGAGAATATACAATGACTCATGCACGTTTCTTACTTGTGTTCAGCAGATGTGCAATAGAATCTGAAAAAGAAGCACATTGTATAGACACTGAATGAATTGTGTGTTGTGAGCACTTTTTCTGTGTTACAAAATTAGGTTGTGTCAATGTTGTGTCCAAGAAGAATTTGCTTTGGTCGCCAGTGGTTTGTAACTCTTTCCTATAAAGGCCACCAACAGTCCAGGAACATTTCAGTTATCTCAACTTTAGCACTTTAGGTGCTGGGTTGTATTCATTTTGTTGGGTCCACCTGTGCGTATAAAGAGATAATGAAATCATGTCCTGTGGGTGGGCCCCACCTGCGCTCATCAAGAGAGCTAGACATCATATCTCTCTAATTCTTGTGAAGCCTTGTGTCTAATGCAATATAATGGCAAGCCTTAGTATATGGTCAGAAATAAGTAATACAAGTAAGATCTTACTTCTGTTTTTTTCCCAGGTGTCAGCAGCCCAGGCCTCTCCCGTCCTCCACCACCCACATCTCCCTGTCCTCCAGCAGTCAGAGACGTCCTCTGTCCCCAACCCACGAGTGATTATTCCACTGACTTAGCAGCACCACCCTGTGCATCACTTTTTCCAGGCTTCGCTTCCAGTGGATAAAAAAAGCAGACACTGGATTCTCACCCCCATCGTTACTCTGCCTGGAACCTCAGCCGAGGGCAATTGTGACTACTTTATTTAAGGATTTACAATATTTATTTATTTATTTAATAATTTATGTGGATGGGCCTCTGCTGCCTTTTTCCTTCACCGGATCGGATTTTTTGTTGAAGGGCAAAACTCCCACAGGATCCAGAAGTTTGATGGTTTCCGGAAGAACTTGGAGTCTTGCTGATTTCCCGTTGGCTTGCAGAACTACTCTATATGTGCAATCTCAGTGACTTGGCTAGTCCAAGACAATAGTCAGATGCCTCATTGGCTCTCTTATTGCAGTGCAATTCTGGCCAAGCTAACAGCCAAGAAATAAATATTTCATCCAGGAAATTGTCTACATTTTTAGAAGCATCTGGAGAACAGCATCAGGAATGTCCATGCCAGGACTGGCTGCCTCCTTTCCTTATCTGTAGCAGTGTATCAGTATAGCACATGAGAATCTCTGCCTTTAATTTAGTCTTGTACATCAGGCATCAGGAGTTTTAACAAGATTTGGCACACACTTCAAATGCCAGTGCCTTAACTTAAGGCTTCTTACCTTCCAAACCCTTGGCCTGAAGATTATTGCCACTCTTGTGCCATGTCTTAGCACCACATACTAAAATTGCATTATACATCTGTTTATTAGTGGTTTAATTGTCAATGTTTGGAATGGCAGCTGGACAATTTGAAGCTGGGATAGTTCCCTGGTTCCTTTTATATTGACTTAATTTTAGGTTGGTCATATCCTCTCAAGAAGATCTTCAGCCACAGGTCTGAGCATTGAAGATCTTTCACGTGCCATTTATTTCAAATTATGTGAGTGTATATACTCATGTTTTGATAGTACCACCCTGGCATAGATCGGCAACTCAATGTTACTTCGGTAAAATAACCAAAGCATTCTGAAACTTCTAAACTATAAGTGGTTCGATAAAATTCAAGGCAAAATCATGCCATTGGACTAACCAGACAAGAGTCACTAGTTTTAGGGAAGAGTTACCAGTACATTGATTGCCACTTGTCTACCATCTTTACTGGTACATTATTTTCTGGACGTGTATCATCTTTTCATGTTAAACACTGCACAAGAATTGAACTTTTGGCAACCAACTCCTGAGCAGTCTGCTGTAATTACTCCTCTCTCCAGTTGGGTTATAATTGGCATGGTTGTGGTGCCATGCATTCAAATTAAAGAGGCATTGCCAAGGAATCTCTTTAACCCAGTTACTACCAGATAGCACAACATTGCAAAACAATGGATTACGAGTTATAATAGTGGAAATATGCTCATCCATCTGGGAATGAATACAATGCATTGTGCAATAATGCAGAATATCTCTATGCAGTCCCAAACCCTACAGCTCCTTTATAAAATCGTAAAGTAGCCAAAATCTGTAGAGCATTTTTTGTGCCATGTCTTACACTACTAATCTATCTGTTCATTTGTGGTTTCATTGTTAATATTTTGAATGATAACTGGGCAGTCTGAGGCCAGCAACTGGGATACCATAGATGTCTATAACTAGCTTTTTATGATAGAGCAAGAAGTCACTTTCACGCCTTATATCTCTGATAAATTATGTTGACATTTCAAGAGATATAAACTTAGCCACACTCTTCACAATAGGACACATATCTTATGTCTGCATTCTCTTGTTAAATCAGATTTTATATTATATATCACTTGTATTAACACCTGTGATGACTGACATTGTACACTAATGTTAACTAACCCAAGTTTAAATCTGATGACAAAGAATGATTGGTGTTAACACAACACTGGTGGTATTGCCTGATTTTGTTAACACTTTTGATGATATAGAACTGAGTTAACATCAGTGGTGGCATCTTATAGTTTTGCTAACACTCATGGTTTTGTTATCCATTATATGGCTTTGTTAACGGGTTTGTTAACACTTTTGATTATATAGAACTGAGTTAACATCATATGGTTTTGTTAACATTCATATGTTTTTTTTTAACGCTCTTGATTATATAGAACGGAGTTAACATCGGTTGCGTCATGGCTTTGTTAACACTCATGGACTTGTTAACTCTCTTGATTATATATAACTGAGTTAACATCGGTGGCGTCATATGGCTTTGTTAACACTCATATGGTTTTGTTAACTCTCTTGATTATGTATAACTGAGTTAACATCGGTGGCGTCATGGCTTTGTTAACACTCATATGGTTTTGTTAACTTTCTTGATTATATATAACTCAGTTAACATCGGTGGCGTCATATGGCTTTGTTAACACTCATATGGTTTTGTTAACTCACTTGATTATATATAACTGAGTTAACATCGGTGGCCTCATATGGCTTTGTTAACACTCTTGATTATATGTAACTGAGTTAACATCGGTGGCGTCATATGGCTTTGTTAACACTCATATGGTTTTGTTAACACTCTAGATTATATGTAACTGAGTTAACATCGGTGGCGTCATGGCTTTGTTAACACTCTTGGTGATACAACAGTTGTTTGTACAGAAGTGACTAGTAGTTTTAACACTAACATGATGAAATTGTCCAGTTACATTAACACTTATGCAGACACAGACCAGTGTTAATGACCAGGAAAATATTATCCTTTATGTTCACTATACTTCAAGAAAAAAGGCCCTTGTTTGTGAAGTATGTTATAAACTAGCAAGATTAGCTACAGTTTTGGCGACTCGGTTTATGAGTAAAGAAAATCTTTTTTTGTTTTTTAAATCCCTTCCTGAGAGCTGGGTCATGAGGAGGTGAAGAGGTAACAGTCAAAGGGTTTTGTTAGATAACTGGGTGTAACAGAAATTTACATCATACAGTTTTCCTTTACAGATTTAGCTGCTTGCATCAGGAAAGGCAAACACTGCTCCAGAAATGTAAATGGTAATTTACCTGGCTGTGTTAGCATTACAGTGAGAGGCTGTCACCCGGGCCATTGCTGGGATCTGACACTGGATTTTCTCATCATATTTGACGTCTCTTTTGGATATATTTGAACTTTCATTCATAATTTTGAGCTCGCAGCGCAGTCTATATATAAGAAGTCAGGGACATTAATCAAAATGACAAATACATTACTAGTAAATGACACATTGCACTGAATTCTCACATTGTTTCTTCACAAAAAAAAAACCTTTCCCCCTTTTTAATCCTTCGCTGCATATTCATAAAACATGATATTAAATAACCAAAAAAACAAACAAACAATGAATTAACTCATAACACAATTTCTAATCATTTGGTTGGTGGAAGCAGCCTTCATCAGAATGTTAGATGGACAGTGTTGGGTGATGACATCTCATACTGGTATTCTTTATAGTAGCTCAATCACTTTCCTGGAACCCAGAATGGGGGAAAATGGTAAAATATTGATAGTGTTGATGTAAAACAGCTCTGATTCCTTATGAAGGTTTATTCCATGTTTAGCACGGAGGTCGCTCCCAATTGTAACTGCTGCTATTTCTCACTTGATAACTATCCTGGTCACTGTTCATTGATGGATCTATGATATTGAGTGATGGTGCTGGGGTGGCTCTGGAAATACTCCATTTTACATCGGAAGATCTTTATATGTCTTGTAACACATCCAATAATCTTAAGTTCCTTCTCATGTTTTGCAGGTCCATTGCTTTTTCTGATATTCTATAGCTTCCTTGTAGTCGCTCTGTAAAATATCTCAGATCTTCCTGGTACTGGCTGGATAAGAACAAATAAGACGTATAGTGTGATGTGGTTTATACAAGGAAGAAATACAACACAGGTTCAGATGATATGATAACTTTCGACAGCTGAGTGTTAAACTATTTTTGCACGTGTATGGGACGTTTCGATGTCTTGCAATCTAATGCAACTCAGCCATTAAAGTTATTATTAGCACTGTTTATTTATAAAAAGCTAACATTTTCTGTAAATCTCTTTCATGACAATACTCCACGCTCTCATCCTTTGTTTTAGTCCATTGTGGCTCTGTATGTGCTTTATCAGAGTGCTCCAGCTTGCCCGCTCTATCTCTTACATTAAGTGTCTGGATGGGGCACTGTGTTTGCCAGTTATGTACAAATAGCGTTATTTTTAGCTGCCATATCTTACATCCTGAAACACTTCTGAAAACTTCTGTATATCATCTAGAGCCAGGCTGAGGACCATTACTAAGGAGCATGATAGTATATTACAGAACCGTGTTAAAATACTATAATTAAAACTAGAAGAGATCCTTTATAACGCAATGCAAGGTGGTCAATGATTTCATTCTTGAAAGTTTGTTATTTTGCGATTTTGGGCCGCACCATTGGAGCATTATCCAACACACATTCAGGTGGAGTCCATTAGGCATCACCATTTGATTGGCCAATCTGCACCAAAAAAGTCTTCCAAACCTCTCAGTCATTAGGAGTTAGGATGGATTCCCACAGCCTGTTGATGGAGAAGATACGTGTCTATTTGATGATAACATGTACAGAATAAGTGCAAGTTGTGTGATCCGTAATCACTAGTTTTCAAACTTTTTTTTTAGATGTAATCTCTGGAACAGCAACTATATCAAAAGGTGCACGTGTACCATTAGTGGCATTGTGGTTGTGTAGCCAATCAGGAACATTTTAAACATTTCGAATAAAGCGAATCTTGTAAGCCTCTTTTTCTGTTTGGAGAACCGGTGCCACAATATTAATTTAGTTTATTAATTTGTGAGTTTCAATCTTACAGATTGGTTCCTTGTCCTATTCATGTTAGTATTTAATTACTAGTTGGTCCAAGAGCTTCATGTTCTTCTCAGCAGTTTCGAGTTTGACGTGTAATTGCACCACTGTGTAGAGCGTCGTGACACATATGAAGCCCAATGACATGGAGCTTTGCACTTGTTACCTTGATGGGTATGCACCGCATGGGTTCACTGATTGGCTTTTTAGCATGCTTCTTCCAAGATTTATATGAGGGGGACCTGCCGTACTTGTAGACAGGCAAAAAAACTGAACTTCATTAAAAATGTCTTTGTGTTACAAGGAAGGAAATTTAAACAAAACTAACAAATTTAAATAGACGAGCCGTCAGATCTCAGACATGAAAATGGTAGATATCATTAATACTTATGAAAGTATACCACCTTACTAGCCATGTTGGTGGATTAAGCTCCTTACTAGTAGGGATGTCCTCCCTTCATTATCAACCAGTCATACCCTATACACAGAGGAGGTCCATACAATGGAGAGATGTCCTGCTTTTTATTCATGATTAATGACTCTAACACTCCTTTAATGTCTGGGAGATATGTTACCCTAATGGTGAATACGGTTTGGCGCACCAATAGAGAAGTCCTGAGTGCAAGAAAATATTAGCACACAAACTGGACAGCAGACACATATTGTAATGATAGGGCATCCATTAATGTACACAATAAGAAGACATGTTTGTTGGTCCCAGTGTTGTGTATATTAGTATAGCAGTGGACACGTCAAGTCTGAACACTACCATCATGGAACAATATAACTATGGCCATTTTAGAACTTCTGTAATGCTCATTAAAAAACTCTGTATGGCGTGATATAAAACATACCAAGTATCCATAATATACATAATATACATACACATTTCTGGGGAATGGGGAAAATGAATCCCGTGTGACTTTGACCAGAGCGAATATCTTGATTTTGCTGAGGATTGTGTTCAGTTCTAAAGCTTTCCTTTTTTCCTCCATTGGACACTTATTATTGGTCTTAATCATGAAATACTATCTGTAGGCGATTATTGTGCCACATTTCAATATAATTCTGTAACTCAAATCAAATTCACCATCCAATTATGTATTAATATGAACAGGAGGCACCACTTGGACACCTGGAACAGACCACTATAATCTGAGATGCACGTGTTGGGTTACATAGACAATGAAGAGGTCCTTGTGAGCCAATGTTCTACCTAATATACTGTAGAACCATCTGTCTCCATGTTCTAACCCATATCTTCAGAAACGACTCCAGTAAGAGGTGTTTTATAGCCAAGTGCTTCCAGTTTTTCCAGCCTCAGTATATGTTGTGGAGCAGCAGCTTTAGGTGAACGCCCATACAATATCTGTGTACACCTTGTCTCTGTGTCCTCACCACATATCACAAAGCTCTTGTCTGTCTTTTCTAACTCTGCGCCCTTCCAGTCTTCTGATCAGCACAATAACCATGTTTGGATGTAAATATAATGGTGGCAGACTTGTTTATACCTTTGTTTACGACATTCCAAGGTGTATCCCGTCTTTCTGAACTGTCCTTTTCCTTAGGGTACTGTGTGTTAGTATTGACATATATGTGAGGAGGTTCTGGATCCACATGGCCCTTATTTACTCTCCTTGTATCTGGAGCACTGATTCTAGTGACTTGGGCGGCTCCAGCCTAACATGGCAGCAACGGGCCAGTGTGGACGTTTATTGGTGTTTATTGGTGGTTCTGCTATTTAATCGGTTGGACAGGTTCAGAATACGTCTCCTGTTGGGAAGTAAAAGGACATGTATGGTGGTATAACACTGTCACTAAATATGAATACTGTATACAAGACATATACATATATAGATATATATTATATATACATAATGATGGGGCTAGTCCCCTGTTCTCAGTTTCTGACAGATGACTCTGTAATGTTTGCTTACCTTGACACGTATCAGAGGAGTGCGAGTCTCAGCGCCCTCTAAAAAAACAATAAAGGAATGAGTTTCATTGCAAATCACGTGTTTTGGTATTATTATTATCATGGAAGCGTGTACGTACGGGTGCTTATTTATTCTTACTAACTGTGCAAAAAAGATGGTGTCTGTATTATTACCAGCAGGGCTTGAGAGTGAATATTACTACCAGTGTGTGCGTGTGTGTTATTACCAGCTGGGCTCATTAGTATTTATAAGCTCATCACTCGGTGCCTCTTCACCCCCGCCATTTTAACACTCTCCAAATACTCCTAAACTGTCCTTTTATCCTATAGTTACACTTGACATCCTTAGAGCTGTCCATGGTGGTTGAGGACATTCTAAGCCAATGGTTCCAAAACTGTTATCCCCGACCACTTAAGAATGATGAGTTCTGTTGAGGTCCGTGCACCTACCTACCACACAATACAGAATCTGGGCACCATCAATTTTGTCTCAATGTTTCTGTAAACCCAATGGTACCATGAATGGAGCTCACAGACCTCTGGTGGTCAGAAGATCACAGTTTGGGAACTTCTATTGTAAGCAACCTCCATTTATATAGATGTGAGATCCTCACATTACACCTGGTCTGCAGATTATATGGCAAATAGCTCACAATGGAGTATATTTAAATAAAATACAAAAGTAGATAAGTAGTATGGTCTTCAAACACTTAAGTGATTTAAAGGGTCTAAAACTTTCTATCATGCATACATGGGCATGGGAGCCCAAAACAATCTGGGGGGATCAAGTTTAAAGAGACAAAAAAACTGTGGACATCAGTGGTGCAATTCAACTCTACTCCCAGGACAGGCAGCAGGGGGGGATCTACCTCCAGTGCCCCCGGTACAATGAACTAGGGCCCCAGTGCTGTAGTGCCCGGCAAAAACTTTCTATTACATTTGTTTTGTTTAAATTCTCAATGCACCATTTTATATATATATATATATATATATATATATATATATATATAATTATTTGTCAAAACTTTCCTACTGGGTCATAGAGCTGGTAATGCATGATTGTTTGCTTCATATATTCTGGGGGGATTTGTCCCCCCATCACGCTCCGTTCCTACGCCCCTGCATGCATATAAAATAACATGCCTTATAAATGACCCAACATTTGTTTTACATGTAAAATAAATTATATTAATTAAAAATCACCAATAAAGCATCACAAAAAAAGCTAAAATGTTTTGATCTGCCCTTTAGCTTACGAGTGAGGTAAGAGGACGGGTAAATAAAGTTTCACTGAGAGCCTGTTTATTGTCTTTTCTTATCTCATCACATTCACTTGAATGGGAATATAGGCACGAGTTGCAGTCCGACCTCCATGAGATTCACTGTCTATTTGTTTCCTGTAACATGTCAGGACACAGGAAGAGAAAACAATCCCATCATGCCGCAATGTCTGGGATAGGCTTAAGGCTATAGTGAGAGCTAATTAAGTCAAACATAGGTAGATACAATGGGCAGATCTAATGATTCCTCCTGGTTAAAGTAAAAGGACATAAAGTAAAAGTACATAAACAAAGCATGCGCGGTTATAATGCCAACTGGCACCATCCTGACGCACAGGCGTAGCATTGCGCCTCAGAGATACTACAGACTCATCCTATATTCTAGAGAAATCTGGGGCCGCTCTCCACAAGTTTTTCATTATTATTATTATTATTATTATTATTTTTTTTTTTTACATTTAAGGCTCCAATATTTCCATAGCACTATTTGCAAATGTTCAGTAAGAGCAACACGTAAATAGTATCCAGAAATACATAGATATTGCCAGAAGGACAGGGGCATTTAGATACTCATGTCAGAAAGGCTGGGCCATTTAGGTACCCATGCCAGAGGGACAGGGGCATTTAGGTACTTATGTACGAGAGGTTGGGCCATTTAGGTACTCATGTGCGAGAGGTTGGGCCACTTTGGAACCCATGTCAGAGAGGCTGGGCCATTTTGGGACCCATGCCAGAGGCACAGGGGCATTTAGGTACTCATGTGCGAGAGGCTGGGCCATTTAGGTACTCATGTGCGAGAGGCTGGGCCATTTAGGGACCCATGCCAGAGGGACAGGGCATTTAGGTACTCATGTGCGAGAGGCTGGGCCATTTAGAGACCCATGCCAGAGGGACAGGGGCATTTAGGTACTCATGTCAGAGAGGCTGGGCCATTTAGGTACCCATGTCAGAGAGACAGGGGCATTTAGGTACTCATACCAGAGTCCCTGGGCCATTTAGGAACCTATGCCAGAGAGGCTGGGCCATTTAGGTACCCATGTCAGAGAGAGAGAGAGGGGCATTTACATACTCATGTCACAGATGCTGGGCCATTTAGGTACCCATGTCAGAGAGAGAGACAGGGGCATTTACATACTAATGTCAGAGAGGTTGGGTCATTTAGGTACCCATGCCAGAGATGCTGGGCCATTTAGGTACCCATGTCAGAGAGAGACACAGGGGCATTTACATACTCATGCTAGAGAGGCTGGGCCATTTAGGTACCCATGCCAGAGTGACAGGACCATTTTGGTACCCATGTCAGAGAAACAGGAGCATTTAGGTACTCACGTCCGAGAGGCTGGACCATTTAGGTACCCATGCCAGAGGGACAGGGGCATTTAGGTACTCATGTCAGAGAGGCTGGGCCATGTGGGTACTTTTGCTAGACGGACAGGAACATTTAGGTACTCATGCCAGAGAGGTAGGGCATTTAGTTACTCATGCCAAAGAGACAGGGCACTTTTGGACACCAGCAAATCATAATTCCTTGTGATACCGGTATGTATTGTGTCCCATAGGTCCAGCACCATAAGAACAAACTAAAAATGGAAATCTAAAACTTTTACTCAGAGACATAGGTCAATGGGTCCACAATTGTTCTCAATACACCTATGAAGATAGACTAGAAAACTGTGCTAATAAACATAATATAATTAGGAATATGATATGTAGTTTTGTTTAATATTGTGAATTAGGGAACCCCTCTCCCCACGTCTGTACTACAGATTCCTCCAGTCATGTCCAGGAATAATTTAAATTTGAACACATTTCCCCACTGAGCTTCTTATTTACACTCCCTCCCAGACGCCTTGTCTTGAAGATACACTAACATAGAGCATCTTGCCTTGCCCGAGGAGCTGGCTGCCATGACTACCGTTACCATGGATTCCCCTCCTCACTGCATTGTTTTACACGGGAGGTTTCACGGCCCAGGTGCTCAGTATGTTTTCTGATGTGTGCAACGTAGTGACATTAAAGTGACAGTGTACATGCTTTTCATTAATTATATTTTTAGTTTATCATTAACAGACAGCATGTGAATATTAATTAATGGTGAACTAAAAAATAGGTTTTACGTGAAGAGTGAGTATACTGGCCCTTTAAATATACGGCATGGAGATGCGTCATAATAGAGTGAATGCCGACATGCGGCATGTGACAGGAGCGAGCTCTGCACTAGGGCCGGAACCTCTAAATGCCTAAATGCATGATGGGATATCTGTATATACAGTAAATATATATATATATATATATATATATATATATATATATATATATATATATATATATATATATATATATATATATATATATATATATATATATATAGCAATCGTTTCACATATGGTGGGCTAAGAGTGATAGAAGCCCTCCGCCATACAAAGTACAGTAAGGCAAACAATGCATAGTACATTAGTGATTCCATTTGAATGTCTAAAAAATAAGTTAATAAACCTATTTCCTGCTCAAATCTCTCAGAAATACAGTAAATGCATTGCACTCTGTGAAAACTGGGCAGGGACATGCAAATGAGATCACATAATGCCCCCTCACTCTGTCAATCCAAACCATTTTAAACATGGCTCCTTTTAAGCATATGCTTACTGTATTTCACAGTCTTAGGCATAGCAACAGATGGATTATTCCCAAACCAGGTCACTTAACCACATACAGCACTGTTTCACTGTTACTGCCGATCCTCAGTGTTGTGTAAGTGCCTGGTTTGTGCGGTGATTGTTGTAGCGAGTAGTTCAATATAGTAATCATTTCACATATGGTGGGCTAAGAGTGATAGAAGCCAAGGAGCCATGTTTAAAATGGTTTGGATTGATAAAGTGAAGGTGAATTATGTGATCTCATTTACTTGTCCCCACCCAGTTTTCCCAGAGTGCAGTGCATAAACTGTATTTCTGAGAGATTTGAGCAGGAAATAAGTTTATTAACTTTTTTTTAGACATTCAAATGGAATCACTAAGGAGCACAGGTGGCTCATGTTTTAGTGTTTAAGACCACTATAAGAAAGCATCTCTACTCTAAAACATTTCCTTGATATAATCCTGGCACTATCTAGGAATCACGCAGCCAGATCCCAGGGGGGTCTGTTTTAGTTTCCGACACCAGACCTGATTGATCCAATTACATCCCATGGTGTTACTTATTTTTATAAATCACAAGCAATGACAATTTTCCCATTGGAAAGAACAATAACAACCTGATGTGCTTCAGACACAATCAGTTCCAACAACTACATTTGTAGATGGCAGATGGAAAATGAAAAAACTTCAACAAAGGATTAGATCCATTATCCCACTGCACATATATCCATCACATGATAATATCTCTGTCACTTAATTATGAGAGCGCAATGATCAGGGTCATAAACTAAATACCTAAAAACACCTACAGAACAACCCAACAAGAGAGATGTCCATATAGACCATGATCATGTGCTGCCACCTAGTGGTGTAAATAGACATTAGCAGTTCATGCAAAAACACAATATATATTTGTTCCCCTTCTGGTGAAGGGGCTTGTGTCCTTCAGTGAAGCTGTAAGCTATACCATGTAGGGTCAACCAGAGAGGTCACTGGAGAAGGAACTGGCAACCCAATACTGTATTATTGCCAAGAAAACCTTATGGATAAGCATGACCAGAGACACAACAATAGATGTGCCTGGAGTGCTGCAGTCCATTGGTTCACAGATATTAAGATACAACTGAACGACTAAACAACAACAACATACAATATGTATTTATAGGTGAGAGAGAGTGTTTGTATGTTTGCAATGGCATATCTGAAAAAGAGATCCATCCATCATCCTTCCCTGAAACAATACACTGGTCAAGGAATAGAATGTCTCATGGAAAGAGGCACAATCATACTTCAGTGTATGGATAAGAAGGCCCAGACATTCAATCACCAAGATGAACATGCCAGGCAACTAATGTAGATCCAGAAGCTAATATACTATTAACCACTTGTGGAGAATGAAAGCTGACTGTACGGGGTGCTGAATTATCCCCTAGTGCTCTGGAACTGATGGGATCCTACACTTGACTCTTCAATATGTGCCTGTGGGGGTCAATAAAATGAGTTTTCTACCCCTCTTGTCTGCTCTAATAAATTAAGAGTCACCCTTTACTCAAGGCTACTGCAGGGAGCAAGGGGCCCCTAACATGTGGCTCCTGCAGCGGAACCTCAAAGGAATTATCAGGTTATGTCAGAGCTTGGACCATAGAAGATAAGAAAGGATATTTAAGAAACCGAAATGTCTCATAAAATAGACTCCTGACCAATTGACCCATTAGATTTAATTCGGGTCAGTTTGTCTCCCCTCTCTAAAGAGACAGGGAAAGAGACAGTGTGGTATCAAAGTATACTTCACTTGTCCGTGTCCTAAAATGTCAGAAAATACATTGCTTCTCAGAATTTACACGAATCATGACCCCAGCATGATCCATTTGGCTTTTGTCAAATAAACAGACAGACTACCAAAACTTTGGGAGAATTACGGGCCACAGCTTTATTAAAGCAACCAATTTTATATATAACCATAAATTAACATAATCAACATTCTTACACAATTTCTTTAATTAACATCCAGGAGGAGCCCGGCCAGGTTAGTAACCTCACGCCCTGGGCCTGCGCCTAGAGCCCCCCCAATGCTTTTCCAAAGCACAACCATGAGGCAGGTCAATGGCCACTTAAGCCAGTGGGCCAGGCAACTCACCTCCCGCCACTGAGCAAACGAGGGACCTCTCCTGAGGCTGCGATCCCCCCTTTTTGCTCAATAAAGCTAAGGACCGTCTTGCCCCTTCCTTAAGCTCCAACGTTAGCAGTTCTAGACCTATTTCTGTTAAGTGGACCTTATCGGGATGAAAGAATTCATGATCGTCTGTGCCTTCGAATTCTTGATGCTAATAAGACCCAAGTTTCGTATAAAACTAGCCATCTGTTTGTTGACCTTCTGTCTAGCCTTATCAACTGAACCAATCATCTCTTGATCATTTCGGACCACACTACAAACAGGTCTGAAAATTGATCTAACCAAAACTCAACATCTCTCTTCATAACTTTTAACATCTTTCTCATAGGCACGACCCACATGTCGTTGCCCCCAGCATGTATAATCAATATACAGGGAGTGCAGAATTATTAGGCAAATTAGTATTTTGACCACATCATCCTCTTTATGCATGTTGTCTTACTCCAAGCTGTATAGGCTCGAAAGCCTACTACCAATTAAGCATATTAGGTGATGTGCATCTCTGTAATGAGAAGGGGTGTGGTCTAATGACATCAACACCCTATATCAGGTGTGCATAATTATTAGGCAACTTCCTTTCCTTTGGCAAAATGGGTCAAAAGAAGGACTTGACAGGCTCAGAAAAGTCAAAAATAGTGAGATATCTTGCAGAGGGGTGCAGCACTCTTAAAATTGCAAAGCTTCTGAAGCGTGATCATCGAACAATCAAGCGTTTCATTCAAAATAGTCAACAGTGTCGCAAGAAGCGTGTGGAAAACCCAAGGCGCAAAATAACTGCCCATGAACTGAGAAAAGTCAAGCGTGCAGCTGCCACGATGCCACTTGCCACCAGTTTGGCCATATTTCAGAGCTGCAACATCACTGGAGTGCCCAAAAGCACAAGGTGTGCAATACTCAGAGACATGGCCAAGGTAAGAAAGGCTGAAAGACGACCACCACTGAACAAGACACACAAGCTGAAACGTCAAGACTGGGCCAAGAAATATCTCAAGACTGATTTTTCTAAGGTTTTATGGACTGATGAAATGAGAGTGAGTCTTGATGGGCCAGATGGATGGGCCCGTGGCTGGATTGGTAAAGGGCAGAGAGCTCCAGTCCGACTCAGACGCCAGCAAGGTGGAGGTGGAGTACTGGTTTGGGCTGGTATCATCAAATATAAGCTTGTGGGGCCTTTTCGGGTTGAGGATGGAGTCCAGCTCAACTCCCAGTCCTACTGCCAGTTCCTGGAAGACACCTTCTTCAAGCAGTGTTACAGGAAGAAGTCTGCATCCTTCAAGAAAAACATGATTTTCATGCAGGACAATGCTCCATCACAAACGTCCAAGTACTCCACAGCGTGGCTGGCAAGAAAGGGTATAAAAGAAGAAAATCTAATGACATGGCCTCCTTGTTCACCTGATCTGAACCCCATTGAGAACCTGTGGTCCATCATCAAATGTGAGATTTACAAGGAGGGAAAACAGTACACCTCTCTGAACAGTGTCTGGGAGGCTGTGGTTGCTGCTGCACGCAATGTTGATGGTGAACAGATCAAAACACTGACAGAATCCATGGATGGCAGGCTTTTGAGTGTCCTTGCAAAGAAAGGTGGCTATATTGGTCACTGATTTGTTTTTGTTTTGTTTTTGAATGTCAGAAATGTATATTTGTGAATGTTGAGATGTTATATTGGTTTCACTGGTAAAAATAAATAATTGAAATGGGTATATATTTGTTTTTTGTTAAGTTGCCTAATAATTATGCACAGTAATAATCACCTGCACACACAGATATCCCCCTAAAAAAGCTAAAACTAAAAACAAACTAAAAACTACTTCCAAAAATATTCAGCTTTGATATTAATGAGTTTTTTGGGTTCATTGAGAACATGGTTGTTGTTCAATAATAAAATTAATCCTCAAAAATACAACTTGCCTAATAATTCTGCACTCCCTGTATGAGGTCTACCGTGTTGATGGGCAGTGCTCTCCAACAGGCCATTCACCTGTGTCCATGTCAAGCCTCGGAACCCAAGCCATCGTACCTGTAGGTCCGTCTCTGGTATGCCTAGTTGGACGTTGTTTCCAGTGACTAAGGCCAACCAGTGGGCCCAGTACATGTAAGAATGGACAACGATCCACAGCTGTCTCTTTTCTGACACACAAAAAGTCTGTTTAAATGACCCGTCCGGGCTGCACATAGGATGGACTCTCATCTCCCAATCCTTTTAACCATGTTTTCCGGGAAGCCAAGTCTCGCCGCCTCCTTAGCGCCCCCAATAGGAAACGAGTGAGTTCCGAAGTCCGCCAGGTCCATATCCACACGCAGCAAGGACAGCATCCTTTCAAATTGAAATTGAGACAAAGCCTGACAGTTGGCATGCAAAAGCAGAGGGCCTGGCCCCGATAACCGTTTTTACAGGTACAACCTCACACTTGCATATGGGCAACACTCAGTGTCAACTTTGCAAAACTGCTCCAGCTCCTTCAAGTTGGATGGTTTGTGCTTGTGAACAGCAATCTTTAAGTCTGACCACAGATTTTCTATTGGATTGAGGTCTGGGCTGTGACTAGGCCATTCCAAAACATTTACATGTTTCCCCTTAAACCCCCCAAGTGTTGCTTTAGCAGTGTGTTTGGGGTCATTGTCCTGATGGAAGGTAAACCTCCGTCCTAGCCTCAAATCACGCACAGAGTGGTGCAGGTTTTGCTCAAGAATATCCCTGTATTTAGCACCATCCATCTATCCCTCAACTCTGACCAGTTTCCTAGTCACGGCTGCTGAAAAACATCCCCACAGCATGATGCTGCCACCGCCATGTGTCACTGTGGGGATGATGTTCTTTGGGTGATGTGATGGGTTGGGTTTGCGCCAGACATAGCATTTTCTTTGATGGCCAAAAAAGTTCATCAGACCAAAGCCCCTTCCTCCATACATTTTGGGAGTCTCCCACATGCCTTTTCGCAAACTCAAAACGTGCCATTTTGTTTTTTGCTGAAAGTAATGGCTTTCTTCTGGCCGCTCTGCCATAAAGCCCAACTCTATGGATCGTACGGCTTATTGTCGTCCTATGTACAGATACTCCAGTCTCTGCTGTGGAACTCTGCAGCTGCTCCAGGGTTACCTTAGGTCTCTGTGCTGCCTCTCTGATTAATGCCCTCCTTGCCCGGTCCGTGAGTTTTGGTGGGCGGCCGTCTCTTGGCAGCTTTGCTGTTGTGCCATGTTCTTTCCATTTGGTTATGATAGAGTTGATGGTGCTCCTGGGGATCATCGAAGATTTGGATATTTTTTTATAACCTAACCCTGACTTTATGTATATATTTTTCTCATTTTACTTCACCAACTTAGACTATTGTGTTCTGATCCATCACATAAAATGCAGATTAACAAAACATTGAACTTAAGGCTGTAATGTAACAAAATAGGTAAAAAGTCAAGGGGGTGAATACTTTTGCAAGGCACTGTATATAGTATAGGCCTTCTTAGTGTACATATAGTATAGGCCCTCTTAGTATATATAGTAGAGGACTTCTTAGTGTACATATAGTATAGGCCCTCTTAGTATATATAGTATAGGCCTTCTTAGTGTACATATAGTATAGGCCCTCTTAGTATATATAGTATAAACCTTCTCAGTGTATACTATAGACATTCTTAGTGTATATATAGTATAGGCCTTCTTAGTATATATATAGTATAAGCCTTCTTAGTGTATATATATATATAGTATAGGTGTTCTTAGTATATATAGTATAAACCTTCTTATAGTATAGACCTTCTTAGTGTATATATAGTATAGGCCTTCTTAGTATATATATTGTATAGGCACTCTTCGTATATATAGTATAGGCCTTCTTAGTGTATATATAGTATGGGCCTTCTTAGAATATATAGTATAGGCCTCCTTAGTTTATATATAGTAGAGGCCTCTTAGTTTATATATAGTATAGGGATTCTTGGTATATATAGTATAGGCCTTCTTAGTGTATATATAGTATAGGTCTCGTGAAAAATGACAGGAATAATATTTGAAAGCTGGCAATGCTGTTTGCCAGATGATTCTTGGCTCTACCCCGTTACTTGCGGGCCTCGCGATGAGCCTCTGTCAGCGTAAACTTTGCGGGCCGCTCATTGCTGGCCTTGGCCAACCCACCCTTTGTCTTTTTTCCACCTCTCCCTCCCCTGTGTCTCCTTCCCTTCCCCCTCTCTCCCCGGTCTCCTTTCTCCCTCTCCTGTGCGTCCTTCCCGCCTCTCGCTCCCCTGTCTCCCCCCTCTCCTGTACCTCCTTTCCCCCCTCTCCCTCCCGTGTCTCCTTTCCCCCATCTCCCTCTCCTATGTCTCCTTTCCCTCCTGTTCCTCCTCTCCCTACCGTTTCTCTTTCCCCCCCTTTCCCTCCCCTGTGTCTCCTTTCCTCCCTCTCCCACTCCTGTACATCCCCTGCTCCTCATTCCCGTGTCTCCTTTCCACCTTGTGTCTCCTTTCCCCCTTGTGCCTCCGTTCCCCCTCTTCTCCTTCCCTTTTACCCTTTCCCCCTCCTCTGTCTCGTATCTGGATGCATCCCTGCCAGCAGCACCGCACTCACCTCCTCTGCGGCTCCTGTCCTCCGGTTGTAACTACTTTCTGGATCAAGCCTCACATTTGATCCAGAAAGTAGTTCTGGCCGGAGGACGCGAGGCGCAGAGAAGAAGACCGAGTGTGGTGCTACTGGCAGGGTTGTATCCAGGTACGTACTTGAGCTACTGGCAGGAACCAGGTACTGCAAGGTGTCGCAAGCCCTCCACTGGCAGGAACCAGGTAGTGGGGTGATCCGAGCCCGGGGGCCTTGCGATGAGCACCTCCTGCTCGCCTCAACAGCTTGCCTAGCGAAGGCCGCAAGTGCGTTACCAACATTGCAAGATCCACAACTATATGTGATAGGCCTTCTTAGTATATATGTTACTGTGAATGTGGTGAAATTGGTGAATGTCGACATTCACCGTTGGCGCTCCTTGTTAGGAGCGCAGTGAAGGACGTTGTGGTTTATTGAAATACTGTGTAGCTGGGTACTTCCGCATTGTGTAAGTTTGCGAGTTTTCAATTGTGTGTCCGTGTCTTGGAAACAAGCACTATGTACATTTGATTATAAGCTCAAAAACAGGGCCCTCCATTCTTTATAAGGTGTTAAGCTTGTTTTTAAGCTTGTTTTTTGCCTTGTACAATACCACTGTACAGCACTACGGAATATGTTGGCGCGATATAAATAAAAACAATAATAAATAATAATAAATTGTGTAAGTTAGTGTTGTAAAATGGCGGCTATTGTGTATGTGGTACGCAGGTGTGAATGATTTAGCGTCCTTGATAGTGTATGTTGTACCTCGTACGGGTTTTTGTAAAAGTTGTATGTGCTTGGCGGTGTTTTGCGGCTTTAGGGTTAGTGTCTAAAGTCAGTAAATTGGACTTAAATTGAGGTGTAACCTCACTTCCAGACGTCCCGGGTGTCCCCCCTTGCTGTGGGTAATGTTTTTATTTAATTTTTGTGCGTATTTATTGCTTTTTTATGTTTTCCGCGGTTCGTCCGTTAAGGTCGTATTTTTGCGAGTCCGTAATTTTTTTTTCTAAGTCCAGCGGCTCGTATTTTTTTGTGTAGGTCCGTATTTAGTAATTGCGTGTTAGAGGTTTTTTTCAAAGTCCCGCTTCTGTGGGTGTTTGTAACAGCTTGTGAGGCACCGTAGAGTCTCCACCTCCGCAAATGCGCCCCCTCGCTTGACGAGGTTTTGTAGTTTGACAACTATTATATTTGATAGGCCTTCTCAGTGTATATATATAGTATAGGCCCTCTTGGTATATATAGTATAGGCCTTCTCAGTGTCTATATAGTATAGGCCCTCGGTGTATGTATAGTATAGGCCTTCTTAGTTTATATATAGTATAGGCCCTCGGTGTATGTATAGTATAGGCCTTCTTAGTATATATAGCATAGGCCTTCTTAGTATATATATATATATATATAGTATAGGCCTTCTTACTATATATATATAGTATAGGCCTTCTTAGTATATATAGTATAGGCCTTCTCAGTGTATATATAGTATAGGCCCTCGGTGTATGTATAGTATAGGCCTTCTTAGTATATATAGTATAGGCCTTCTTAGTATATATATGTGACTTGCCCGTCAAAAATGACGGGGCATTAAAATTGTAAGGAGAGGTAATGCTGTTTGCGACAGACAGTAAATGTTTTGGTGGTCTGAAATCCTTCGGTGCTCATTGCGAGCCTCTCGCTGAGCGCCTTTGGCTCTCAACGCGTGGCTCGCAATGAGCGCCTTTGGCGCTCATTGCGAGCCTCTTGGTTGGTGTATATTTTATTATCAGAGGCGCTTTTGCTGTCATTGTAAGGTCCGCGCTGATGTCCTTTTTGCGCTTATTGCAAGGCTGTCCGCTGGTGAAGTTTATGTGCTTTTGCATTTATTGTGTATATGTCTTTTTTATGATAATTAATTAATTAATAAATTAATTAATATACTTTACCTATTTGTAATTAATATATGCAGCAAGCATTGTACTGACGAGCTGATAATCTGTTTTGATGTTCCTACAGCATACAATGTAGGTTTGCACTGTTGTGGCGCTGCGGTGTAAGTGTCAGCAATGTGTGCAGTGTGTAGTGTAAATAGGCTGCATGCACTAGGGGAAGCCGTTAGGTTAGATGTGTACTTCTGCATTCTGTAAGTTAGTGTTGTAAAATGGCGGTGAATGTTTATGTAGTACGCGGCTGTAGATGATGTATTTGCTAAAAGTGTATCTTGTAACTCTTACAGCTTTTTGGAAAAGTCGTATGTGCTTGGTGGTGTTTTTCGGCTTTAGGGGTCGTGCAGCCTCGTTTCCGTTTTTTTCGGCTGCCATTTTTTCTCTTGCTTAGGGGATTTTCGAGTATCTAAACTCGGTAAATTGGACTTAAATTGAGGTGTAACCTCACTTCCAGACGTTCTGGGTGTCCCCCATTGCTGCGGGTAAGGTTTTTATTTCATTTTTGTGTGTATTTAGTGTTTTTTTAATGTTTTCCACTGGGCGTGGTTCGGGATGGACGCAGTTCTTGCAAGCTCGCAAAGAGTGACAACATTTCGTAGTTTGACTACTATTATATGTGATATATAGTATAAGCCTTCCTAGTATATATATTATAGGCCTTCTCAGTGTATATATAGTATAGGCCTTCTTAGTATATATATTGTATAGGCCCTCTTAGTATATATAGTATAGGCCTTCTTAGTTTATATATAGTACTAGCGACTTGCCCGTCAAAAAATTACTGCAATAAGATTGTAAGGCAGGTAATGTTGTTTGTTTGCGACATTAATTTTGTTGGTGTTCCAAGATCCTTCGGCGCTTATTGCGAGGATGTTGGTTGTTTGTGTGCTATGAGCAGCGTTAGTGTTTTTTTTTTGGTATGCTAATGTAATAATTAATTAATATACTTTACCTATTTTGAAGTAATATCTGCAGGAAGCATTGTGTTGAAGAGCTGTTTTATCAATACAGACCCCATAAGCCCTTCATTAACTGTGTAACTCATGGGGCTCAAAACAGACCCCCATAAGCACTTCATTAACCCCCTTACTCAGGGGGGTCAATATAGACCCCCATAAGCCCTTCATTAACCCTGTCACTAATGGGGGTCAATACAGACCCCCATAAGCCATTCATTAACCCTCTCACTCATAGGGGTCAATATAGACCCCCATAAACCCCTAATTAACCCTGTCATTCATGGGGGTCAATACAGACCCCAATAAGCCCTTCATTAACCCTGTCACTCACGGGGGTCAACACAGGCCCCCATAAGCACTTCATTAACCCTATCACTCACAGGGGTCAATATAGACCCCCATAAGTAATTCATTAACGCTGTCACTCATGGGGGTCAATACTGACCCCCATAAGCCCTTCATTAACCCCCTCACTCATGGGGGTCAATACAGACCCCCATAAGCACTTCATTAACTGTGTCACTCATGGAGGTCAATACAGACCCCCATAAGCACTTCATTAACTGTGTCACTCATGGAGGTCAATACAGACCCCCATAAGCACTTCATTAACCCCCTCACTCAGGGGGGTCAATATAGACCCACATAAGCCCTTCATTTACCCTGTCACTCATGGGGGTCAATACAGGCCCCCATAAGCACTTCATTAACCCCCTCTCTCACAGGGGTCAATACTGACGCCCATAAGCCCTTCATTAACCCTGTCACTCATGGGGGTCAATACAGGCCCCCATAAGCACTTCATTAACTGTGTCACTCATGGGGGTCAATACAGACCCCCATAAGCCCTTCATTAACCCTGTCACTCATGGGGGTCAATACAGGCCCACATAAGCACTTCTTTAACCCTGTCACTCATGGGGGTCAATACAGACCCCCATAAGCACTTCATTAACTGTGTCACTCATGGGGGTCAATACAGACCCCCCATAAGCACTTCATTAGCCCCCTCACTCAGGGGGGTCAATGTAGACCCCCATAAGCCCTTCATTAACCCTGTCACTCATGGGGGTAAATACAGGCCCCCATAGGCACTTCATTAACCCCCTCACTCAGGGGGGTCAATATAGACCCCCATAAGCCCTTCATTAACACTGTCACTCATGGGGGTCAATACAGACCCCAATAAGCCCTTCATTAACCCGGTCACTCATGGGGGTCAATACAGGCCCCCATAAGCACTTCATTAACCCTGTCACTCACGGGGGTCAATATAGACCCCCATAAGTCATTCATTAACCCCCTCACTCATGGGGGTCAATACTGACCCCCATAAGCCCTTCATTAACCCCTTCAATCATGGGGGTCAATACAGACCCCCATAAGCACTTCACTAACTGTGTCACTCATGGAAGTCAATACAGACCCCCATAAGCCCTTCATTAACACTGTCACTCATGGGGGTCAATACAGACCCCAATAAGCCCTTCATTAACCCGGTCACTCATGGGGGTCAATATAGACCCACATAAGCCCTTCATTTACCCTGTCACTCATGGGGGTCAATACAGGCACCCATAAGCACTTCATTAACCCCCTCACTCACAGGGGTCAATACTGACCCCCATAAGCCCTTCATTAACCCTGTCACTCATGGGGGTCAATACAGACCCCCATAAGCCCTTCATTAACCCTGTCACTCATAGGGGTTAATACAGACCCCCATAAGCACTTTATTAACCCCCTCACTCATGGGGGTCAATACAGACCCCCAAAAAACCCTAATTAACCCTGTCACTCATGGGGGTCAATATAGACCACCATAAGCACTTCAATAACCCTGTCACTCATGGGTGAGAATAGAGACCCCCATAAGCACTTAATTAACACCTTCATTCATGGGGGTCAATACAGACCCACATAAACCCCTAATTAACCCTGTCACTCATGAAGGTCAATATAGACCACCATAAGCCCCTCATTAACCCTGTCACTCATGGGGGTCAATACAGACTCCCATAAGCACTTAATTAACCCCGTCACTCAGGAGGGTCAATACAGCCCCCCATAAGCCCTTAATTAACAACCTCACTCATGGGGGTCAATAGAGACCCCATAAATCCCTAATTAACCCCTTCATTCATGGGGGTCAATACAGACCCCCATAAACCCCTAATTAACCCTGTCACTCATGAAGGTCAATATACACCCCCATAAGCCCTTCATTAACCCTGTCACTCATCGGGGTCAATACAGACCACCATAAGTCCTTTATTAACTGTGTAACTCATGGGGGTCAATACAGACCCCCATAAGCACTTCATTAACCTCCTTACTCAGGAGGGTCAATATAGACCCCCATAAGCCCTTCATTAACCCTGTCACTAATGGTGGTCAGTACAGACCCCCATAAGCCCTTCATTAACCCTGTCACTCATGGGGGTCAATACAGGCCACCATAAACATTTCTTTAACCCTGTCACTCAGGGGGGTCAATATAGACCCCATAAGCCCTTCATTAACCCTGTCACTCATGGGGGTCAATACAGGCCCCCATAAACACTTCTTTAACCCTGTCACTCAGGGGGGTCAATATAGACCCCCATAAGCCATTTATTAACCCTGTCACTCATGGGGGTTAATATAGACCCCCATAAACCCCTAATTAACCCTGTCATTCATGGGGGTCAATACAGACCCCATAAGCCCTTCATTAACCCTGTCACTCATGGGGGTCAATACAGGCCCTCATAAGCACTTCATTAACCCTGTCACTCACGGGGGTCAATATAGACCCCAATAAGCCATTCATTAAAGCTGTCACTCATGGGTTTCAATACTGACCCCCATAAGCCCTTCATTAACCCTGTCACTCATGGGGGTCAATACAGGCCCTCATAAGCACTTCATTAACCCTGTCACTCACGGGGGTCAATATAGACCCCAATAAGCCATTCATTAAAGCTGTCACTCATGGGTTTCAATACAGACCCCATAAGCACTTCATTAACTGTGTCACTAATGGGGGTCAATACAGACCCCAATAAGCACTTCATTAACCCCCTAACTCAGGGGGGTCAATATAGACCCCCATAAGCCCTTCATTAACCCTGTCACTCATGGGGGTCAATACATACCCTCATAAGCACTTCATTAACCCTGTCACTCATGGGGGTCAATACAGAACCCCATAAACCCCTAATTAACCCTGTCATTCATGGGAGTCAATATAGACCCCAATAAGCCCTTCATTAACCCTGTCACTCATGGGGGTCAATACAGACCCCCATAAGCACTCTATTAACTGTGTCACTCATGGGGGTCAATACAGACCCCCATAAGCACTTCATTAACCCCCTCACTCAGGGGGGTCAATACAGACCCACATAAGCCATTCATTAACCCTGTCACTCATGGGGGTCAATACAGACCCCTATAAGCCCTTCATTAACCCTGTCACTCATGGGGGTCAATACAGACCCCCATAAGCCCTTCATTAATTCTGTCACTCATGGGGGTCAATACAGACCCCCATAAGCACTTTATTAACCCCCTCACTCATGGGGGTCAATACAGACCCCCCAAAAACCCTAATTAACCCTGTCATTTATGGGGGTCAATATAGACCACCATAAGCCCTTCAATAACACTGTCACTCATGGGGGTCAATAGAGACCCCCATAAGCACTTAATTAACCCCTTCATTCATGGGGGTCAATACAGACCCACATAAACCCCTAATTAACCCTGTCACTCATGGGGGTCAATATAGACCACCATAAGCCCTTCAATAACCCTGTCACTCATGGGGGTCAATAGAGACCCCCATAAGCACTTAATTAACCCCTTCATTCATGGGGGTCAATACAGACCCACATAAACCCCTAATTAACCCTGTCACTCATGAAGGTCAATATAGACCACCATAAGCCCTTCATTAACCCTGTCACTCATGGGGGTCAATACAGACCCCCATAAGCACTTAATTAACCCCGTGACTCTGGAGGGTCAATACAGCCCCCCATAAGCCCTTAATTAACAACCTCACTCATGGGGGTCAATAGAGACCCCATAAATCCCTAATTAACCCTGTCATTCATTGGGGTCAATATACACCCCCATAAGTCCTTCATTAACCCTGTCACTCATGGAGGTCAATACAGACCCTCATAAACCCGTAATTAAACATGTCATTCATGGGGAGCAATATAGACCCCCATAAGCCCTTCATTAACCCTGTCACTCATGGGGGTCAATACAGACCCACATAAGCACTTCATTAACGGTGTCACTCATGGGGGTCAATACAGACCACCATAAGCCCTTTATTAACCCTGTCACTCATGGGGTCAATACAGACCCCCATAAGCCCTTCATTAACCCTGTCACTCATGGGGGTCAATACAGACCCCCATAAGCCCTTCATTAACCCTGTCACTCATGGGGGTCAATACAGACCCCCATAAGCACTTAATTAACCCCCTCACTCATGGGGGTCAATACAGACCCCCATAAACCCCTAATTAACCCTGTCACTCATCGGGGTCAATATAGACCACCATAAGCCCTTCAATAACCCTGTAACTCATGGGGGTCAATAGAGACCCCCATAAGCACTAAATTAACCCCCTCATTCATGGGGGTCAATACAGACCCACATAAACCCCTAATTAACCCTGTCACTCATGAAGGTCAATATAGACCACCATAAGCCCTTAATTAACAACCTCACTCATGGGGGTCAATAGAGACCCCATAAATCCCTAATTAACCCTGTCATTTATGGGGGTCAATATACACCCCCATAACCCTGTCACTCATGGGGGTCAATAGAGACCCCATAAATCCCTAATTAACCCTGTCATTCATGGGGGTCAATATACACCCCCATAAGCCCTTCATTAACCCTGTCACTCATGGGGGTCAATACAGACCCCCAGAAGCCCTTCATTAACCCTGTCACTCATGCGGGTCAATACAGGCCCCCATAAGCATTTCTTTAACCCTGTCACTCAGGGGGGTCAATATAGACACCCATAAGCCATTCATTAACCCTGTCACTCATGGGGGTCAATATAGACCCCCATAAACCCCTAATTAACCCTGTCATTCATGGGGTTCAATACAGACCCCCATAAGCCCTTCATTAACCCTGTCACTAATGGGGGTCAATACAGGCCCCCACAAGCACTTCATTAACCCTGTCACTCACAGGGGTCAATATAGACCCCCATAAGACATTCATTAATGCTGTCACTCATGGGGGTCAATACTGACCCCCATAAGCTCTTCATTAACCCTGTCACTCATGGGGGTCAATACAGACCCCCATAAGCACTTCATTAACTGTGTCACTCATGGGGGTCAATACAGACCCCCATAAGCACTTCATTAACCCCCTCACTCAGGGGGTCAATATAGACCCCCAGAAGCCCTTCATTAACCCTGTCACTCATGGGGGTCAATACAGGCCCCCATAAGCACTTCACTAACCCCCTCACTCACGGGGGTCAATACTGACCCCCATAAGCCCTTTATTAACGCTGTCACTCATGGGGGTCAATACAGACCCCCATAAGCACGTCATTAACTGTGTCACTCATGGGGGTCAATACAAACCCCCTAAGCACTTCATTAACCCCCTCACTCAGGGGGTTCAATATAGACCCCACTAAGGCCTTCATTAACCCTGTCACTCATGGGGGTCAATACAGACCCCCATAAGCCCTTCATTAACCCTGTCACTCATGGGGGTCGTCAATACAGGCCCCAATAAGCACTTCTTTTACCCTGTCACTCATGGGGGTCAATATAGACCCCCATAAGCCATTCATTAACCCTGTCACTCAGGGGGGTCAATACAGACCCTCATAAACCGCTAATTAAACATGTCATTCATGGGGGTCAATATAGACCCCCATAAGCCCTTCATTAACCTTGTCACTCATGGGGGTCACTACAGACCCACATAAGCACTTAATTAACGGTGTCACTCATGGGGGTCAATACAGACCCCCATAAGCACTTTATTAACCCTGTCACTCATGGGGGTCAATACAGACCACCATAAGCCGTTTATTAACCCTGTCACTCATGGGGGTCAATACAGACCCCCATAAGCCCTTCATTAACCCTGTCACTCATGGGGGTCAATACAGACCCCCATAAGCATTTAATTAACCCCCTCACTCATGGGGGTCAATACAGACCCCCATAAACCCCTAATTAGCCCTGTCACTCATCGGGGTCAATATAGACCACCATAAGCCCTTCAATAACCCTGTCACTCATGGGGGTCAATAGAGACCCCCATAAGCACTAAATTAACCCCCTCATTCATGGGGGTCAATACAGACCCACATAAACCCCTAATTAACCCTGTCACTCATGAAGGTCAATATAGACCACCATAAGCCCTTCATTAACCCCGTCACTCAGGAGGGTCAATACAGCCCCCCTAAGCCCTTAATTAACCCCCTCACTCATGGGGGTCAATAGAGACCCCATAAATCTCTAATTAACCATGTCATTCATGGGGGTCAATATACACCCCCATAAGCCCTTAATTAACAATGTCACTCAGGAGGATCAATACAGCCCCCCATAAGCCCTTAACTAACCCCCTCACTCATGGGGGTCAATACAGACCCCCATAAACCGCTAATTCACCCTTTCACTCATGGGGGTCCATACAGACCCTCATAAGCCTCTATTTAACCCCATCAGTCCCATAAGGGTATATTAAGACCATTATGGGCCTGTTACAACCCAACATTAACCACATAAGTGCCATGACGGTCCTCAAGAACCATCATGACACTAAGTATAAACACTACACTGCACTATACCCCCCCAATAAAACATTAAATATTAACTAAACAGCCTCTACACTAACCTATTAACACCTACACTACCTACCTACCCCCTAATAACCCCCACCACTCTAATTACATAAAAAAATAAAAGCCTAGTCACAAAAAATTAACAATCTACATTACATAAAATAAAAAACCTGAGTCACAAAAAATAAAAAATCTACATTACATAAAATAAAAAACCTAAGTCACAAAAATAAAAAAAGGAACATTACAGAAAATAAAAAAAAAACATTACAACACCCCCACACTACAAAAAAAAAATAATTACACACCTGAAAAGGAAATACATATAATACATACAATACATACAATATAATACATACAATACAATACAATACAATGCAATTAAATACAATACAATACACCCCTATCTAATATACAATACATCCTTTGTATCTAATATACATCCCCCAATCTATCGAAATAAATACCATAATCTAATATACATCCTATCTATATAATATACATCACACAATCTATCTAAATAAATACCATAATCTAATATACAATACATACTATGCTATCTATATAAAACACATACCCCTACCTAACATACAATAAATGCTATCTATATATAAAATAATCTAATTCTAAGCTAAAATAAAATAATTTAGACCAATTACCTTTGCAGATGTCCATTCAGATCAGCCACCTAGGGAAAAAAAATAAAAAAATTAGTGCAACACGTTTACAGTAAATAAACATTCTAAATATTATACTCACCTTTCTGGCATAACCGTCTTTATTCTCCGGCGCGGGACCTGTTAAAAAAAACATAACATTAATACACATACATAAACATAAAAACAAAATAAACATAATCTACATTGTACTTACCTCCCTGCAATGTCTCCGGCTTCCTCCTCCTCCTCTTCTGCCCCACGGACATCCCCGACGCTAATGAGGCTCCCGGAGACTTTCCCGGAAGAAAATAGGCAATGGCGCCTTCTGATTGGTTGAAAAAGCTGTCTATCAAATTCACCCAATCAGGAGGCGCCAATGTGTGTGCCAATCAGAAAGGGATACACCCTAAAATCCCACTCTAATTGGATAATGCACCTGTCAATCTTTATTTAAACCAATCACAAGGCGCAGATGCCTTCGGCTAATCACAATGGAATACAACCCCACAGGGTGATTGGCTGGAGGCATCTGCGCATTCTGATTGGTTGTATTGACAATAGCCAATCCCATTTGCGCCTTCTCATTGGCTATTGTCAATCAGTATTACAGCCAATGGGAAGGCGCAGATGTCTTCACCAATCAGTTCGTGGGGGTGTATCCCATTGTGATTCGCTGATGGCAATAAAGCCTTCGGATTGGTTCAAATAAAGATTGACAGGTGCGTTATCCAATCAACGTGGGATTTTGGGGTGTATGCCTTTCTCATTGGTTCACAATTGGCGTCTTCTCATTGGCTGAATTTAATAGACAGCGTTTTCAGCCAATCAGAAGCCGCCATTGCCAATTTTATTCTGGAACACTCCGTAGGAAGCTCATTAGCGTCGGGGACATCCGCCAGGGCGGATGTGTGTTGTTTTTTTTGTTTTTTTAAACAGTGCGGATGCTTCCAGGGCCCAGCCGGGGCAGAAGACGAGGAGTCCGGAGACATCGAGGGGACGTAAGTACAATGTAGATTGTGTTAATTTTACTTGGTTTTATGTTTATGTATGTGAACTAATGTAATGTTATTTTTTAACAGGGGCCGCGCCGCAGAAGCAAAGATGGACGTGACATGCTGGAAATGTGAGTAAAATAATTAGAATATTTAGAATGTTTATTTATTTTATGTAAACGTGTTGTATTACTTTTTTTAATCTTTTTTACCATTGGTTGGTGATCTGAAGAAACATATCAAAGGTAAGTGGTCTTAATTATTTTATTGTAGCTTAGAATTAGGGTTGCTATATAGAGATAGCATGTATTGTATATTAGATAGATAGGGGGATGTATAGTATATAGATAGTATTGTATATTAGATAGGGGGATGTATATTAGATAGATAGTATTGTATATTAGATAGGGGGATGTATATTAGATAAGGTGATGTATATTAGATAGATAGTATTGTATATTAGATAGGGGGATGTATATTAGATAGGGGATGTATATTAGATAGGGGATGTATATTAGATAGGGGTGTATTGTATTTAATTGTATTGAATTGTATTGTATTGTATTGTAT
Source organism: Discoglossus pictus (assembly GCA_027410445.1). Lineage (NCBI taxonomy): Eukaryota > Metazoa > Chordata > Amphibia > Anura > Alytidae > Discoglossus > Discoglossus pictus. The sequence goes on along the minus strand of CM050165.1, from coordinate 447,490,376 downwards.
GTATTATATGTATTTCCTTTTCAGGTGTGTAATTTTTTTTTTCTGTAGTGGGGGGGTTGTAATGTATTTTTTTATTTTCTGTAATGTACATTTTTTATTTTTGGTGATTTTAGTTTTTTTTATTTTATGTAATGTAGATTTTTGATGACTTTAGTTTTTTTGATTTCTGTAATTACAGTGGTGGGGAGGGGGTTATTAGGGGATAGGTAGTGTAGGTGTTAATAGGTTAGTGTAGAGGGGGGTTAGTTGATATTTAATGTTTTATTGGGGGGGTATAGTGCAGTGTAGTGTTTATACTTAGTGTTATGATGGTCCTTGAGGACCGTCATGGCACTTATGTGGTTAATGTTGGGTTGTAACAATAATAATGGTCATAATATACCCTTATGGGACTGATGGGGTTAAATAGAGGCTTATGAGGGTCTGGATAGACCCCCATAAGTGACCGGGTTAAAATGGTGTAGTGCTTACACTTTGTGTCATGAGGGTCCTGGATGACCCTCATGGCCCTTATAGTGTTATTACATGCGTTCATTAGTGTGGTAGAGGGGTCTATATAGTTGGATCACACAGTACACTCACATTGTGTGGCAAACAGCATTTCAACACTTTCTTTTATTGACCGTCATTTTTTTTGATAATGGCAATGAAATAGTAAGGTAGCTAATGCTGTTTGGTGTATAATAATGAAATATATAATACATTAATAAATGAATATACTTTACGTAGTTGTGTACTTCTGCATTGTCGTAAAATGGCGGGTGTGTGGTATGCGTCTGTAGCGGAATATCCGTAGGTCTTTTGTGGTGTTTTGCGTGTTTAGAGTGCTGTAGCCTCGTTTTCGTTTTGTTCGGCGGCCATTTTTTCTCTCGCTTAGAGAATTTTTTTGTGTCTAAACTCTTTTATTTTGAGTTAAATAAAGGTGTAAGTTGTTTTTTTGAGGTCCTGGTTGCTCCCTCTTGCTGTAGGTAAGCTTTTTATGTATGTGCTGTGTGTATTTATTGTGTTTTTTATTTTTTCATGTTGGCGAGTTGCGGACGATTTTTGCGAGGTCGTAATGAGTGCTAACGTGTCTTGTATGTTCTTTGTGTTGCGAGGTAAATTTTGCGAGGGTCGCAGTTGGTGTGTCGTGCTGTTTGCGTTGCGATGTAAAGTTTGCGAGGGTCGCAGTTGCTGGCAAGGAGCGCCTTTGGCGCTCTATGCCAGCAACTGAGGCGGCCGCGGCTCGCTGCGCGAACCCGCAAGCGTTAGCAACAACTCCTATGCTCACTATATATGTGATAGGCCTTCTTAGTGTATATATATAGTATAGGCCTTCTTAGTTTATATATATATATTGTTTAGGCCTTCTTAGTATATATAGTAAAGGCCTTCTCAGTGAATGTAAAACAATCTGACAGAACTAACATGTCACCACAGAGCAAGATTGTGCTGACGTGCTCTAGAGTGGCTGAAATCACTGAAGTGCGCATGCGCATAACACTGGCGCTGTCGAGGCAGCGGTACAACACGCATGCGCAGAACAGCGATACATTACGTTTATGAAACCTATACAACTACGACTGAGCATGAGCGCACGAGCGCCATATGGAAGGTAAACAAACCGCGCGCATGCGCACTTCAGATCTCATGAAATTATACACCGACTCGCAACACCATGAGGCCACGCCCACCAAGTTGACAGCAGCTAGTCCTGTGGGTGACGTCACGCGGTGTCGCGTCACATGACCTGTCTCCAGTACAGTAACGGCCCAACATGGCAGCGAGAGCGGTAACTGCGGAGATATCAGGACAGGGCCTAAAGGAGTGTAACTGAGAGCCGGACACAGACATGAGGGACGCCGCCCGCAGGAAGAGGAGGAGGCGGAGGAGGAAGAAGAAGGGGCGGACATGGGCGGAGGCGGCGAGGACGGTGAGTGACAGGAGGGGGAGTGTGACAGGAGAGGGGAGTCCCAGGAGAGGGCAGTGACAGGAGGGAGGGGGGAGAGAGTGACAGGAGGGGGGGAGAGTGTGACAGGAGGGGGGTGTCCAAGGAGAGGGGAGTGACAGGAGGGGGGAAAAGTGTGACAGGAGGGGGGAAAAGTGTGACAGGAGGGGGGGGAGAGTGTGACAGGAGGGGGAGTGTGACAGGAGGGAGGGGGGAGAGAGTGTGACAGGAGAGGGGAGAGTGTGACAGGAGAGGGGAGTGACAGGAGGGAGGGGGGAGAGAGGGAGAGTGACAGGAGAGGGGAGAGTGTGACAGGAGAGGGGAGTGACAGGAGGGAGGGGGGAGAGAGTGGCAGGAGAGGGGAGAGTGGCAGGAGAGGGGAGAGTGACATGAGAGGGGAGAGTGGCAGGAGAGGGGAGAGTGACAGGAGGGAGGGGGGAGAGAGTGTGACAGGAGAGGGGAGTCCCAGGAGAGGGCAGTGACAGGAGGGAGGGGGGAGAGAGTGACAGGAGGGGGGGAGAGAGTGACAGGAGGGGGGGAGAGAGTGACAGGAGGGGGGGAGAGAGTGACAGGAGGGGGGGGGAGAGTGTGACAGGAGGGGGGGGAGTCCAAGGAGAGGGGAGTGACAGGAGGGGGGAAAAGTGTGACAGGAGGGGGAGTGTGACAGGAGGGGGGGAGAGTGTGACAGGAGGGGGAGTGTGACAGGAGGGAGGGGGGGAGAGAGTGTGACAGGAGAGGGGAGAGTGTGACAGGAGAGGGGAGTGACAGGAGGGAGGGGGGAAAGAGGGAGAGTGACAGGAGAGGGGAGAGTGTGACAGGAGAGGGGAGTGACAGGAGGGAGGGGGGAGAGAGTGACAGGAGAGGGGAGAGTGGCAGGAGAGGGGAGAGTGTGACATGAGAGGGGAGAGTGTGACAGGAGGGGGGGGAGAGTGTGACAGGAGGGGGGGGAGAGTGTGACAGGAGGGGGGGAGAGTGTGACAGGAGAGGGGAGAGTGTGACAGGAGAGGGGAGTGACAGGAGGGAGGGGGGGAAAGAGGGAGAGTGACAGGAGAGGGGAGAGTGTGACAGGAGAGGGGAGTGACAGGAGGGAGGGGGGAGAGAGTGACAGGAGAGGGGAGAGTGGCAGGAGAGGGGAGAGTGTGACATGAGAGGGGAGAGTGTGACATGAGGGGGGGAGAGTGTGACAGGAGGGGGGGAGAGTGTGACAGGAGGGT
>CM050165.1:447298631-447483409 GCA_027410445.1 Discoglossus pictus | reverse complement strand
GGGGAGAGAGTGACAGGAGGGGGGGGGAGAGTGTGACAGGAGGGGGGAGAGTGTGACAGGAGGGGGGGGAGAGAGTGATAGGGGACAGAGTGACAGGAGGGGGGGAGAGAGTGATAGGGGAGAAAGTGACAGGAGGGGGGGAGAGAGCGATAGGGGAGAAAGTGACAGGAGGGGGGGAGAGAGTGATAGGGGACAGAGTGACAGGAGGGGGGGAGAGAGTGATAGGGGACAGAGTGACAGGAGGGGGGGAGAGAGTGCTAGGGGAGAGAGTGACAGGAGGGGGGGAGAGAGTGATAGGGGACAGAGTGACAGGAGGGGGGGAGAGAGTGCTAGGGGAGAGAGTGACAGGAGGGGGGGAGAGAGTGATAGGGGAGAGAGTGACAGGAGGGGGGGAGAGAGTGATAGGGGAGAGAGTGACAGGAGGGGGGGAGAGAGTGATAGGGGAGAGAGTGACAGGAGGGGGGGAGAGAGTGATAGGGGAGAGAGTGACAGGAGGGGGGTAGAGAGTGATAGGGGAGAGAGTGACAGGAGGGGGGTAGAGAGTGATAGGGGAGAGAGTGACAGGAGGGGGGTAGAGAGTGACAGGAGGGGGGTAGAGAGTGATAGGGGAGAGAGTGACAGGAGGGGGGTAGAGAGTGATAGGGGAGAGAGTGACAGGAGGGGGGTAGAGAGTGATAGGGGAGAGAGTGACAGGAGGGGGGTAGAGAGTGATAGGGGAGAGAGTGACAGGAGGGGGGGAGAGAGTGACAGGAGGGGGGGAGAGAGTGACAGGAGGGGGGGGGAGAGAGTGACAGGAGGGGGGGGAGAGAGTGACAGGAGGGGGGGGGAGAGTGACAGGAGGGGGGTTAGAGAGTGACAGGAGGGGGGTTAGAGAGTGACAGGAGGGGGGTTAGAGAGTGACAGGAGGGGGGTTAGAGAGTGACAGGAGGGGGGTTAGAGAGTGACAGGAGGGGGGGGTAGAGAGTGACAGGAGGGGGGTAGAGAGTGACAGGGTAGAGAGTGACAGAAGGGGGGTAGAGAGTGATAGGGGAGAGAGTGACAGGAGGGGGGTAGAGAGTGTCAGGAGGGGGGGAGTGATAGGGGAGAGAGTGATATGAGGGGGGTAGAGAGTGATAGGGTAGAGAGTGACAGGCGGGGGGTAGAGAGTGACAGGCGCGGGGGAGAGAGTGATAGGAGGGCAGGCTGTGACAGGAGCACTGTGGGTGTCATGACTGATTTTGGGACTGAACCCCACAAGTATCCCTCTCTATATCCTAAACCAAAGGGGGTTTGGCTAAAGAAAATTGGGAGGGGAGATGTGGGTTCATTATTTTTAAATGTGTTTGTAAAATGAATAAACAGTCTATCTCTACACTAATGGTCCTCATTTGATTTTTCCTGTTCCTAAAAATCATGCCTTGATTTAAATTGCAGTGAGGGGGGAGAGTGGCAGTGCGGGGGGGGGGGGGGGTGAGTGACAGGAGGGCAGTCTTTGAGTGATGGGAGAACATTGAGTGAGTGAGGGGGGGGCAGAATATGTACAAGGACTGGTGCTGTATAATAAGGTTCCTCGATGTGTGACAGGGGAACAAGAAAGATGGGTGATAAAAAGGTGACTGATGTGTGTTAACCCTGTCAGAGCCAGGCAGTGTGTGTGTGTGTGCAGGTGTGTTAACCCTGTCAGAGCCAGGCAGTGTGTGTGTGTGCAGGTGTGTTAACCCTGTCAGAGCCAGGCAGTGTGTGTGTAGGTGTGTTAACCCTGTCAGAGCCAGGCAGTGTGTGTGTGTGTAGGTGTGTGCAGGTGTGTTAACCCTGTCAGAGCCAGGCAGTGTGTGTGTAGGTGTGTTAACCCTGTCAGAGCCAGGCAGTGTGTGTGTGTGTAGGTGTGTTAACCCTGTCAGATCCAGGCAATGTGTTTGTGTGTGTGTGCGCACAGGTGTGTTAACCCGGTCAGAGCCAGGCAGTGTGTGTGTGCGCAGGTGTGTTAACCTGGCCAGAGCCAGGCAGTGTGTGTGTGCGCAGGTGTGTTAACCCTGTCAGAGCCAGGCAGTGTGTGTGTGCGCAGGTGTGTAAACCCGGTCAGAGCCAGGCAGTGTGTGTGTGCGCAGGTGTGTTAACCCGGTCAGAGCCAGGCAGTGTGTGTGTGCGCAGGTGTGTAAACCCGGTCAGAGCCAGGCAGTGTGTGTGTGTGTGTGCAGGTGTGTTAACCTGGTCAGAGCCAGGCAGTGTGTGTGTGCACAGGTGTGTTAACCCGATCAGAGCCAGCCAGGCAGTGTGTGTGTGCGCGCAGGTGTGTTAACTCTGTCAGAGCCAGGCAGTGTGTGTGTGTGTGCGCAGGTGTGTTAACCCGATCAGAGCCAGCCAGGCAGTGTGTGTGTGCGCGCAGGTGTGTTAACCCTGTCAGAGCCAGGCAGTGTGTGTGTGCGCAGGTGTGTTAACCTGATCAGAGCCAGCCAGGCAGTGTGTGTGTGCGCAGGTGTGTAAACCCTGTCAGAGCCAGGCAGTGTGTGTGTGCGCGCAGGTGTGTTAACTCTGTCAGAGCCAGGCAGTGTGTGTGTGTGTGCGCAGGTGTGTAAACCCGGTCAGAGCCAGGCAGTGTGTGTGTGTGTGCAGGTGTGTTAACCTGGTCAGAGCCAGGCAGTGTGTGTGTGCGCAGGTGTGTTAACCCTGTCAGAGCCAGCCAGGCAGTGTGTGTGTGCGCAGGTGTGTAAACCCTGTCAGAGCCAGCCAGGCAGTGTGTGTGTGCGCAGGTGTGTAAACCCTGTCAGAGCCAGGCAGTGTGTGTGTGCGCGCAGGTGTGTTAACTCTGTCAGAGCCAGGCAGTGTGTGTGTGTGTGCGCAGGTGTGTAAACCCGGTCAGAGCCAGGCAGTGTGTGTGTGTGTGCAGGTGTGTTAACCTGGTCAGAGCCAGGCAGTGTGTGTGTGCGCAGGTGTGTTAACCCTGTCAGAGCCAGCCAGGCAGTGTGTGTGTGCGCAGGTGTGTAAACCCTGTCAGAGCCAGCCAGGCAGTGTGTGTGTGTGCGCGCAGGTGTGCTAACCCTGTCAGAGCCAGCCAGGCAGTGTGTGTGTGCGCAGGTGTGTAAACCCTGTCAGAGCCAGCCAGGCAGTGTGTGTGCGCGCAGGTGTGTTAACCCTGTCAGAGCCAGCCAGGCAGTGTGTGTGTGCGCAGGTGTGTAAACCCTGTCAGAGCCAGCCAGGCAGTGTGTGTGTGCGCAGGTGTGTTAACCCTGTCAGAGCCAGCCAGGCAGTGTGTGTGTGCGCAGGTGTGTAAACCCTGTCAGAGCCAGCCAGGCAGTGTGTGTGCGCGCAGGTGTGTTAACCCTGTCAGAGCCAGGCAGTGTGTGTAGGTGTGTTAACCCTGTCAGATCCAGGCAATGTGTTTGTGTGCGCGTGCAGGTGTGTTAACCCTGTCAGAGCCAGGCAGTGTGTGCAAGTGTTTCCATATGTTAACTCTATTAGTGCCAGACAGAGGGTTCCTATGAGTGTGTCCTGATGTAATAAACACAATCATTGTCGGGGAAGCGTCCGTGCCATATGCTGGAGTTAATCACATTAGCGCAGTGCACTTAAACTTAACTATGTGAGTGGCCTGCCAGTTAGTGCCCTGTAGCAATATGGGTGACGATGCTGAGCAGACATCCCTCTGTGCACCAATAATACTGCTCTCAAGATCACTTTAAAGGGACACAACACTACATTTAAACACACTACTGCAAAGCACAGCCACTTAGCCAAGTGCCTAAATCACTTAGAGCATGTGCTAGGCAAGCTGTTCAGAAACGGTAACGCCAGTATTAAATAATAATAATAATATCATGGCTGGGTGAATACTACTTTTTTTGTACCATATATGGAACCGTGTGACAGCCCCATCTAGCTGTATACTGTGTCATAGCAATTACAAAGCTAATTGAATATATGGTCCTATTAAGTGGGTCAGATATGGATAGAGAAGCAGCGGAGCCCTATGGGGATGCAGGATATGGCACCGCTGGTGTATTACAGATCATAAGTAACCTCCTATGTATAATATGGAAGTGCTGTATTTCCTAGTATTGTACTGTAGTTTATAAGGAGTCTTATTTCTGACTTAGTAGAGCATCACTGTAAACATAAGGAGTGACATTACTGTGAGGGAGTCTGGCAGCCTGTGAGGACATATCTGTGCATCCCTTGGCACAGTTACTGCTTCTCCTTTCCTCCTTGCTATGTTCCTATCCTATATAAACTTTGTTGTTGTTCAGTAGTGTCCGGCTCTCCGTGACCCTATGGACTACAGCACACAAGGCTCACCTGCTCCCTCAAGCTCATATTCACTGCTTCATTTACCTCATCTATACATCTCTGCCACCCATTTCTTTGTGTATCTTCAATATTTCCTAGCATCAGAGTATTGTCTAGGGAATCCTGTCTTCTTATGATAAGGACACAATATTTGAGCTTCAGCATCATGATCAAACCTTCCAACGAACAATTTGACTTCATTTCCTGTAGTACTGATTGATTGGATCTTCTTGCAGTCCAGTCAATCTCAGAACCACAATTCAAAGGCATCTATTCTACAGCACTCAGCCATCTTTATGGTCCAGCTCTCACATCCGTATGCCATGCATTTCTAAAGTAAATCATTATAAAATATTCAGCAATGTGCTTTTTTACCAAATGAATGCGTGGGCCGTAAGACTTAATAGCTGCTTTATGTGCTGTGGAGGCAAAACAATGCCCCCCAATTCTGTCATAAGCTTATATTCCCTTTCTTCATTCTGTTAATTACACATAGCATATTTAATATAAAGGACCATGGCAAACAATCATGCATATCTCTGGAATGATTTACTGTATCGAAAAACAGCTGTTACAATGAATATTTTTTAATACTTTCTTATATAATGATGCGTATTAGGATTCCCCAGGGCTATCCCTGCTGTGTGACTGCTGATTACTTTTATTGTTTATATCTGTAACATGCATGTGCCAGGACGCTGAGTGTGGCGTGACCGGGTAGTGGCGTTAGACTAATGTAGGTGACAACTTCTCTTATTGTGTTTTGATGGTTTAATGTGCAGGATATTCTGAAGTCTTTGAGTGCTATCCCGGGGCCGTGTCCCTGCAGGGTATGCATTATATATTGTGGTGTATCTAATATAGGTCATCCCATTACACCTACTACTCTAATTGCTAAATGGAGACTTGTAGCATCGCTGAACATATTATATATGTCTGTGCTTTTGTATTGTTCATGACACAAGACCTGACGGACTCATGAACTTGATAAAGTTTTGTCAGCACTTGAAAGTTGAATGGGGACCAACCGATTACCCTCCAGTGCTCATGGGGACCAACCGGTTACCCTCCAGTGCTCATGGGGGACCAACCGGTTACCCTCCAGTGCTCATGGGGGACCAACCGGTTACCCTCCAGTGCTCATGGGGGACCAACCAGCTGCCCTCCAGTGCTCATGGGGGACCAACCGGTTACCCTCCAGTGCTCATGGGGACCAACCGGTTACCCTCCATTGCTCATGGGGGACCAACCAGCTGCCCTCCAGTGCTCATGGGGACCAACCGGTTACTCTCCAGTGCTCATGGGGGACCAACCGGTTACCCTCCAGTGCTCATGGGGGACCAACCGGTTACCCTCCAGTGCTCATGGGGGACCAACCGGTTACCCTCCAGTGCTCATGGGGGACCAACCGGTTACCCTCCAGTGCTCATGGGGGACCAACCGGTTACCCTCCAGTGCGCGTGGGGACCAACCGGTTACCCTCCAGTGCGCGTGGGGACCAACCGGTTACCCTCCAGTGCGCGTGGGGACCAATCGGTTACCCTCCAGTGCGTGTGGAGGACCAACCGGTTAGCTTCTAGTGCGTATGGGGGACCAACTTTGAGATCCAGAACCTTTTAATAGGGTACTACTACATGTGGCACACAACATTTGCACAGACTTGAATATAATACATTTTAACTGCAGATTGGTTCCTCCGTAAGATATCTATGGCTATGACTAATTGTAGTAGTACATTTTGAAGAGTTAGATTCTCATCATCCCTCTCTTTTCCATCATCCCCTTCATTCACGTTCCTCAACCCATCACTCATTTTCCTCTCTCTTTGAGGATGGCCTTCCAAGGACCAGCTGTTTATTTTGGGGTGATATGTATGATGCATTCTAGGCACAGTGAAGGGAGTAGTACTACTATTTGTTGGTTATCTTGCTCCAAGCAAACACTAAACAGGATTATCCTTGAGAAAGAAAGGATTTATACTAGGTAGACCAGAAGCAGATTATGCAGTGGAAGCCATGGACAGATTGGTCAAGGGATTAAGGAGTTGTATTTATGTCTGGATTACAGACTTCACTTAATTTCATAGGAAGTAGATTTAGAGGAGCCAAGTGCGGGCAGGCAACACACGAGTGTGTGATATTATGAGGTAGTCCCAAGAGAGATTTGTGATAAAAAGCCAGTGGTAATGCACCACATCCAACAGGAGCTGCCAGGTGGTATCTTTGCCAATTACTGTATTTGTATACCCTCATGCATGTTGCACCAACAATAATTAAAGGCATATGGAAGTTTCCTGGATTATGAATGCATCTGATAGTGGAGAATCTGTAGTGTATGAACATGTTTTGCATGCCAAAATCCCAAAAGAAACATTAATAAACTTTTTCAGGCAGTTGATTTTGTGAATGATCGCTCTGGAAAATCAAAATGAAAGTAGCAGAAAAATTCATAATTGTTATGGCCAAGTTACTATCTGGTTTCCTCTCACTTATACTGACAGCTGATTCGCTAGGACAGAACTCTGCACAGCTCATTGGCTAGGCCGCTCGGCAGAGTATGGCAGCAGATAAACTACTGGTGAGATATATGTAATAGAGGCATTCAAGATGTATAGGAGAGAGGAGAAACTAGTAAGGGAAACAGCAGTTAGGAGTGAGTTGCAGTAGTGTATGTGGGAAATAGGTGAGTGGATTGGGGTATTGGTCATCTCTTGTGTGAGAAAAAGACAGATTTTGGAGATGTTTTGTTAAGTGAAAGAGCTCTGAATCCACTGTAATCCCAAGGTATGGAACTTGGGGCGGAGGTGTGATGGAGCAGCTATTGACTGAATGGGGGGTGTGATAATTAAGACATGTTCATTTTTATTTCAATACATTTTTTATTAGACAGATAGTCAGGTATATAAACATCACAGATATTTAAGGAAACAAATGAATAGAGCTACAATACACAGTATGATATCTTATGATCTAACATTTATAGTTATCTGACTTCTTCTCCATCTTTTCTCTTTTCTATCTGAGGGTCAAACTGATTATTTGTAATATCGACATTATCTAAGTATATCTTACTGTATTTTTCTTATTTGTTAAATTTCAATTAAAGTAAACTGAATTTGTATGACTAAGTTATCTTGTCCGTATTGATTGCATAATTTTGTTCACATAGATATATATATAATTATTGAAAATATTAATTAAATTCCCAACCTTGTCAGAGCGGTTTCTCCTCTAGAAATAGAGGGTCTCCTTTCCAGGTTCCAGGCCCCCATCATAACCGCATTTTTAAGTTGTGGGAAGCCAACCAGAAGGACAATGTTGGGGTAGGCAAGATATAACATATGTTCTCCTTTTTACAGTCATATGAGAGGATAATTTGCAGTATATGAGACATCTTGTCTATTTGAATATTTATATTTTTGAAATGTCCAGCAGGGTAATGGACTGAAAAGCTGGTGGGTAGATAAGAGAATTGAATGTTGCAAACAGCTGTATAGGGTTGGATGATCCAGTGGATATGACTGATGTGAAATATGTTTGTTTGGAAAGGTGAAGAGCAGCATTGAACGTCTACAAGACTGCATGATTTCCTCCAGTGGCGTCCTTTGGGTGTAATATGGCAATGCAGTCATATCAAGTACAGAGAGAGTGCGTGGGTTGCGTTTTGAAATGGCAGTATTGGCACGGGAGATCCTGATGATGGAGAGGAGTTGCTATGGGTCAGTAAAAGTAAGATCACATATATAGTTGTGGATCTTGCGATGTTGGTGACGTTTGCGATGTTGTTAATGCAGTTACCACCTTGCATAGCGAGGTCGCAACCGTGAAGCGAGGTGAGCCAGTGGTGCAGTCACACATGCGAGCCTCGCGAAGCAACCGCGCAGCACTTAGGCTGCAATGAGCGCCCCCCCCCCCAAAATAAAAAAATATATATATAATAGACAGCACAGGGGTGGAGCCAGGAAGCCTGGGAGTGAGGTTGCAATCGATTTTAAGCCATATTTGAGGGTTTTTGTCAATCCAAAATCGGCTAAGCAAGGAACAAAATGGCGGACGAAAAACGTAAAAAATTCTGAAACTGCATGAAAACGAGGCTGAGCAAAGCCAGGCACGCTGGACTTCGAAAATGCACGACAGCAAAGACAGGAACACGAACTACAAATGGCCTTCAGCGCGAAACTCACCAACATTCAGCAGGCACACAGAGGAGCAAGACACAAGAAAGAGACAGGTGGGAGATGCTGAAAAGACACACATGGCATTCCCAAGCACAAAACTTGCAGGTAACGAAACCTGCCATGAGCGGCCCGTACAGTAGGTGGGGCCCACGATGAGCACTGCGAGCGGGAGAGGCTTGCAATGAGCACCAAAGGTGCTCATTGTGAGCCCTGCAATGAGTACCAAAGGCGCTCGCGATGAGCACTAAAGGTGATCAGTGCATCGCAGGAAAGATGAAGTACACGGGTGAGAGGCTCGCAGAAGTCGCTCAGAGCGGGGCTCGCAAGGCGCGCCGAAGGTGCTCAGAGGAGCAAAAGCCTCACATTTTGTGGCAAACAGCATTGCCAGTCTTACAATTTTAAGCCCGTCATTTTTGACGGGCAGGTTCCTAACTTCTATATGTTCATAGGGTGGTGTTTGTAGTGGTGAGACTGTATATTATGAGATGACAATTGATCTCACCTTGCAGGACTTAAGCTGCCTCATAAAAAAAATAACTGGAAAAGTCTGTGGACATTGTCATCCTTTGTGATATGAATGGACTTACTTCCATAACAATACGATCTTGTGTTCATCTTAGGATTTCTGAATCACTTTTATATACTTATATGCTATGAATACAGTATACTGGTGATATTAATGGACTGGAGGTAGCAATTGTTTAATGTGGATCTAGGGGGTGCCCACCTGTAGATTTAGTTCGGCTCTCTCAGGCAGAAACCCACCAGGGAGATTTCTCGATACTTCAGAAAGGCTCCTACATATTGTGTCCAAAATCTGTGAGGTATTTTACTTTTTTATTGTTTCACTGTACAGAAATGTTCTGTATATAATAACTGGTCAGGAGGCCTCCGGTGGGGCTGTACTCCTTGATCTATAAGAATCATGTCCCAAGTGTTACCGCCCTCTTAATTAGGGCATCTATTTTCCTGGATGATGAAGTACGGGGATCCTCTGGCAGCTACTGTGTTGGAGAGGTCTCACATCACCTCACCTTGCAGGTTCCTAAGCTGCTGCCTCATATAAATAACTGGAGAAAGAGTTATGAGACGTCTTGTAGGCTTTGCTACGATCTTGATCTTACATCCACTGCACCTCTTGTTCAGCAGCATCAGTAAATCTTACTGTAATATCATAGTCTCGGCCCCTGGGTGTTCTCTGGTACCTCTATGAATGATTGTCCCCAACCCGTTACTGCTACTTCTATGATTCCCAGCACTGAGGACCTGCTCAGGAAGTGACCGTTATCATGGGAATTTGCAGCCTTATTAAATTGCGATTCAGCTGTAAAAAAAACATGCTCTGCTTATATAGAGCCCTATTTAATTGGCCGAATCGCAATTTAATAAGGCTGATAATCTGCATTTAGTGCCAAATTTGTATCTGCAAAAAACCAATTCTCCAAACGACTTCAAAGACATCTCTCAGCGATTAATTAGGGAATGTCTGCATTTTAAAGAGTGTCTTTTGGCTATAAAGATCTCATGTAGCATAAATACATTTGTCCTTAATCTAGTGGTAAGTGCAAGCAGCTATTTTTTGAACAAAAATACATATATTCTCACACAATTACATTCATTCATACTACTCGTACAATGGGAGATTCTAAACATTTTCTAAATAACTAAAAATCAATCAAAATAGCATTTCTTATTTAGAAGTTTTATACTGGTCCCAATAGTGCCAATTAAAAGCTTGCTTTTAATGGTGGGCCCCTTAAATACCCATCTCTCATCAAATCTCTATTCTAGTTTATTCCACTTAAGTCCATGGTGGTATTAATGGTTAGTTCCAATACTTAACCATAAGTGATTTCACTATTAGCAGGATATGGGAAACTAAATTCTTTCCTTGGGGTACAATCACTTCCAGATCAGGGTGAAATAATACAACTTGAGGAGTACAAGGGATCTTTTTCCCCACATTTTGGATAGCTGGGCACCACATTGGCCCCATACGATTTTACCTTTATGACACTCCCACCATGCATGAGTAGCCGTGCCTTGCTTTCCGCACCCCTTCCAGCATGTTGGGAGGGTCTGTGGATCGAATCTATTCAAGGTTATCGGTACTAGGTACCACTTCTGGACTAGTTAAAAAAATAATTCCATATAGGAAGTGTTAATAGATGATTGTTTAACCAAACCAAACGCTTTGGACCATTCCTGTTCTTAAAATGTTAATTTAATATATGTTTCCCAGCAAACCGCTATTCATCTGCCATTTAGTTAAATTATTTCAGTTTAATTTATACAATTTATGAGTTCACATTTAAAGGGACTTGTCACCCCAAAAGTTTTGGTTCATTTTTTGTTTTGTTTAGGTTTTTCTTAAAGGGCATGGAAGTGAATAAATCCTGGCAGATTCCATATTGTTCCTATATTTATACCTCACCTATATTAACTCACTGCCTTGATGTGCTAATTAGGATTACAGTCTGTGTAGTGTCCAAAATAAGGCCCCCAATGCTATATACAGCATATTTAATACATAAGAATTCATTTGTGCTTTTATAGTGGTAAAGGACATATCGCTTTTAGAAACGAAATATTAAACCCGTTGGGCTGGAACACTGTGCTTTATAAATGTAGTTATGGCTCTGCCTTTTATACGAATAGTAATTGTTACAGTTCTAAAAAATATAGAAACTGTATAGAAGTGATATGAAACAACAAGAGAAGTGGTAATACGTTTAAAATAGCATATCAAAGGAGGGTTTAAACTTGATTCTTAGTCATTTAAACTAAATAAATGTTAAAAAGTGAAGGAGGTTCGATTCTTGGTCATTTAGAAAAATAAAAACAACTTTACACACGATTTTCCTATCTCTGTTCTGCTTGGTCCATATGGCGACTTGAGTATACAGAGATTTCTTGTGTTCCTGGAAAGCTGATACATATATCTATCTCCTAGTAATATTTTGTAGGATGGAGTGATTAAGTGTCATGATTCTAGTGTTTTTTTTTTATTTCAGAAACTGCATTGACAATTTTAGGATAGCTTTCTAAAGTATTGAACAGTATGTCTGGAGAGTTCTGAACCAAATAATATAATTTTATATAATATGATTTGACCAGGTTGTCGGGATATGGGACCAGCAGGACCGGGACTCCCATTCTTTAGGTCCTCGTAACTGTCCTCAGTGACCCCGGGCAGAGTACAGAGATTATCTTCTGAAAATAGTGTAACTGTCTTATAAAGTAGTTCTAACGAACAAAGTCCAGCTTTCACACTTGACCAGAAGTGACTTTATTGAAGATAGGTGAACAGTTTTATAAGGGACTGAACAAAATGCCAACCAGACATTAAACTAGAAAAAAAACACGATCACATACCCAACTTATACCTATCTCCCCCTTGAGTCTTTCCCATGGTCCATGAATTAACAATGGCCCCAGGCTGCTGATATCAGCAGGGGAGAATTCCCCCATGTGGCCGTAGTGCAAGCAAGCCTCATGCATTATCTCCCACCCGGGGAACAATCCTAGGCATTGTGTCTGATATAATGTTCATTTTCACACAGGCTGAAGTTGGAAACTTGTATGTGGGTCATGAAGGGCTATTATGATCTCCGGATTTAAGATTACAAGTCATTTAGTTAACATTGGATCTACTTTATTACCTTTCTCATAGTGTTGTCGTTTGATGCGTCATAATTTTAAAGGCTATACTTTCCCGAAAGGACAGATTCATTAAGCTTTCATTTTGTGAAAGTTTTTCTTACTCGCTTCTGTTGGGTCATTTTTATGGGCCGCCTCCTTTGCTTTGCTTAATTGTAACTTGTATGATAACTCTGTCAAGTCTGGGCAACGATGCTTATGAAATGGCCATGTAGAAGGTTCTTATGGGCCTCTCACATTGTATTCGTGTTTGTTCTTCTCTACTCTATTCTTTATCATATTATATTTCTTAAATATAGAGAGATATCTGCATGATTAGACCACGTTATATGGCTAATACTGACCTTCACCTTCATCCTATGACCCAAATCATTAGCAAAAAACATATAAATTATCGACTATCGTTATAAGGGGCCAAGTCTGATCTGACTCTCTGTGACCCTATGGACCGCAGCACACAGGCACATCTGTCAGCCAATACCCATCTTAGCTCCCTCAAACTCATGTTCATTGCTTTAATTAACTCATCTAAACATATCTGCTGTCCCCTTCTTCATGTGCCTTTGTGTTTTGGAACATGTTAAAATCATCCCCCAAAAAATGTTGATTCAAATTGTTAAAGGAGAGATTTGGAATGGATGTTTTACTGAAATGTTTTTCTGATAATGTAACTGCTTCAATCTATAGTAGGGCTATCGCCTGTATAGTATGAATACAAATCAAAGGTTACAAGCTATTTTCAAGATATTCGTTTTAAACAGACTGTTCATCTCTGACAGGCCATTAGAGAGAAGTTTCTACGATCAGGTCACCGGGAGTCCCGAGGGACGGGATCCAGTAGTAGACGAAGGGGTTTCCTGTGCCACAAGTTGGCTGCTGTTGTTGTTTGATTTCTCTACTTAGAGGCAGGTCTAGAATATTGCTTCTTGCATCTCTGAAAAAGGTAATTTCCAGGTCTCATGGGTCTTCTTGAAGCTGACCCTCTTGGGGAACTAATACCTAGTCCCCCCTTCCTTAAATAATATTACATTGGTTAGGTGACTGTAAGATGTGTGCACCTCCATCTTTAACAACTACACTTCAAAATGGCATGCCCCAGATAAATGTGACTTTCCTTGGGGATCGATGTTAAGGATCCACTTCCACAACCCAGAGATTAGGGGACACGTGCACCCTTAATTCTCCTGCTTTAGCTTACAGGAACAATCTCCACATTGTGAGATTTGTGTTCATTCTATCGCCCAGCATGCTTCAGATCGGGACATAATTCATGGACAAGCAGGAAAATCACATGAATTAGTGCAGAAACAGACTGATACTTTATTTTCCTTACACAGATATTTAAAAACCGCACAAAATAATCCATTCACACGCCTTCCTCTCCTCTCTGAGATATAATTGATCTAGTATGTCTTGGTTGTCAATGGGTTAGAGGGGGGTCTGGCAAGTTCCTTTGTTGTGATTCCACATTTCTTATCAACACTCTCTCTAGGGCAGGGGGACGACAATAAACTATCCAGGGTCTGGTGTTTTATGTTTGGTGACCTGTTCTGCTTAAGGCTGGGAGTAAGTTTCAGTAATTCAGTTTATGCAGCCCAGGGTCAAGAAACCGTCAACATGGCACCTGGCTAGACAACATGGTGGACTACATACTGTGTCTTCCGGTATCTGGACTTTTCCCTCTAGGATCTTTTCCACCTCACCAATTTCTTTGTCAGCGATTCCATCAGAAATCTGAGATTCTATTTGGTCATCCGAGTACCTAACTTGACTAATTCTTGCTTTATTTCTTGACTTTTTTTTTTTGTCTTCTCCCAGCTAATAGTTTTAGTCAATTTAATCAGTAAAGCTTCTAAGTCTCTTTTGGTAATGTATCCCTCTCTCATATCTGAGCCTGACATCTTCACATCTTAATCTTCTGTCTGAGGCCACCTGGGGTATTGGTTAATTTCTTGGGGAAAGGGATTGTGTTTTGACGCCCATGCCAGAGGCCTACTAGAAGCCGTTTCCAACATGGAATATCGGTTATGGAAGCTGATTCACATTTGTTTATCTCTATTTAGATGAGGACCTCAAGTAGCACACATAAAGAAGTAAAACATATATTTGAGGAGAGACAAAGGACAAGGTTCTCCGTTGATTCCACCTCCTGTCGGATCCTCACAACAATTTTTCCCCTCTGGTCTTGTATTGTGTTTTAAGTGCTTATGAGTTAGGGATAGTGGTTGAGTTAATACCTGGTCTAAAACTTTGTACCCCATGAACCTCAGAGAGGAAGAAATTCGAATTGCATTTTCACAAGTACCCTGGAGCAGTCGAAGATTGGTGGAAGCAGTCGCACAACTAAAACCTTGGACTGTATGATCCTAGAAACTTCCAATTATTTGGCTCCTTTACTGGCCACAAGATGGCGTATGTGCATTATAAAAGTCTTCAATAGGAGAGAAACAACATTGGCTGTGAAAGTTCTATTTCATGGTTTTTCCATGAGAAATGTATAAAAGTATATTATTTTGGTAAAATTATGATTTAACAGATTATTGAATGCAAGAAACTGGGTAAGACTCGGTAATGTCCAACATATGTTTTTAGACATTAGGAACTAGTTGTAGACAAAAGGGTCTAAAATATACCACCAAAATGCACCTTAACTCTAAGATTCATGATTATGCAGTACTATAGCACAGGAAATTATAGGAGTGAGAGCTGTTCTGAGTACAAAGCCCTGTACGTTTTTGGACTAGGAGCCCAAGGACAGTTAGTTGTAGACAATTACTCTCTAATCAGGCTTAATTATGGACGTTACAGCAATCTAGTATGGTGATCTGTGTAGTTTTGAGGCTCCAATGGTAGTGTTTGTAATGAGAACCGTGGATCTTACTGGCTCTTGTCTCGGTTTGGATCAGCAACAGTATGGATCAACGATAGTCCGTATCCCTTCGCTCTTCTTAATTAGATCTTTTAGTGCTCAGTGGCTCCTGCACCACTAGCCAGAAACACACTGCCATTGGGTAAAGGAGAGATCGACACAATCGCTGGATAAAGGAGAATGGAAGACAGATTGCAGGCGATCTCCCGGTGTGGTCAGAGACCCGGCCTATAGATATGTCTGGCTGCAATGGTCTTAGACAGTAGGGGTCACTAGTTTAGAGTCTATCCATATACGCCAGTTGCAAATATTTTTTCTGACTTATGTACATTATAATTCATGCCTGTCAGGTACTCCTTACTTGGCTCCTAAATATCTGCCCTATTATCTTAACTTTATGTAGTTTTAGCTATTGATAACAGCAAGTTGTAGAGGTATGATTTAGTTACCGTATTTATCGGCGTATAACACGCACCGGCGTATAACACGAACCTGATTTTAAGAAAAGAAAAAAAAAAATTTAAATAAAGAACTTTGAAGCAAAATCCTCAACCTCCCTCCTCATCCTCAAACCCCCTCCTCAACCCCCTCCTCCACCCCCATCCTCCTTCCTCAGCCCCCTATCCTCATCCCCCTCCTCAACCCCCCTCCTCAACCTCCCTCCTCAACCTTAACCTCCCTCCTCAACCTTAACCTCCCTCCTCAACCTTAACCTCCCTCCTTATCCTCAACCTCCCTCCTCAACCCCCCCATCCTCAACCTCCCTCCTCAACCCCCCATCCTCAACCCCCCATCCTCAACCCCCCATCCTCAACCCCCCATCCTCAACCCCCCATCCTCAACCCCCCATCCTCAACCCCCCATCCTCAAACCCCATCCTCAAACCCCATCCTCAAACCCCATCCTCAACCCCCCTCCTCAACCCCCCTCCTCAACCTCAACCCCCTCCTCAACCCCAACCCCCCTCCTCATCCTCCATCCTCAACCTCAACCCCCCTCCTCAAACTCAACCCCCCTCCTCAACCTCAACCCCCCTCCTCAACCTCAACCCCCCTCCTCAACCTCAACCCCCCTCCTCAACCTCAACCCCCCTCCTCAACCTCCCTCCTCAACCCCCCATCCTCAACCTTTCCCTTCAACCCCCTCCTATCCTCAACCCCCTCCTATCCTCAACCCCCTCCTATCCTCAACCCCCCTCCTTCTCATTCTAACCCCTCACCTTCTCATTCTAACCCCTCACCTTCTCATTCTAACCCCTCACCTCCTCATTCTAACCCCCCACCTCCTCATTCTAACCCCCCACCTCCTCATTCTAACCCCCCACCTCCTCATCCTAAACCCCCCTAAATACCTCCCCCTCAATTACATGCTTCTGCTCCGGCCTCTGCTCCGCTCCTTGTCCTGGCGTGCATGTGACGTCACATGCACGCCACGTCATTAGCATATACCATGCGTGCCGGTTCAAGGAGTGGAGTGGAGCGGAGGACGGAGCAGTAGCAGATAAGTGAGGGGGAGGTATTTAGGGGGGTTTAGGTTGAGGAGGGGGGTTGGAATATCGGCGTATTTTCAGGGAGACAAAGTGCGTGTTATACGCCGATAAATACGGTAGCTATTGGCATATAGATTCACTGTTGAGGAGCCAGATGTTATTTTTATGGAACACACACACACACATATAAATTGTAAGCCTGGCAATGCTGTTTGCCACACAATGCGAGGCTAAGGGCTCTCTAAGCACCTTCGGCGCTCATTGCGAGCCTCTCCCCCCGTGTACATTACAGGGCCTGCGATGATTGCCTTTGGCGCTCATCGCGAGCCCCACAATTATGGCTCGCCATGAGTGTTCCTGAATTGGGTTAAGCGTTACATTGATGTAAATGTTACTGTTGTGGAGGAAGTTTTACTGGTTTTCTTTAAGTGTTACGGGTTTGGGGCAGTTTTTTTTTGCGAGCTTCGGCCTCGTTTTCATCATACTTTTGCGTTTTTTCGCCTGCCATTTTACTTCTCGCTTTGACAATTTTTTTTTTTTTTTTTTTTTGAAAAAACGGGAAATATGCCTCAAATTAAGTTGCAACCTCAGCCACAGGCTCTCTGGCTCTCACCTGTGCTGTGTGTAAGTTAATTTGTGGCATATTTGTTGTTTTTTCAGCTTTTTTATTGTTCAGTGATTTGGTTGCAAATCGTGACAAACCCGCAAACTTGACCAACGTCCCTGAACTGACAACTATATATGTGATTTTATTTATTTATATATATATATAGAAAAAAGGGGGGAATACAGTGAGAGATTATAAGCTACAAAAAATATCTAAGAACATTTATTAAGGTCAGATAAAACGGAAATAACGTTGTGTGATGTATATGCTGTCCCTATGATGCTAAATAGAAAAAGCGGGGGGGGGGGGGAGGAAGGAGGGAAGATAAATAAATCTAGACAGATGGTCTAGTATATTGACAAATATAGGCGTGAAAAATTAATAGTGATAATGATACTAATGATCATACACATATGTGGGCACACTTTGTACCTAGTAAGCTTCCTAAAGGGAAAACCCTTAAAAGGGTATCTGAAATATATGTGAGGATGTAATAGTGAAGAAATGCGTAATAACATGCAATAAAAATGACAAAATGTGAAGGTTATTGTGATAACCAAACGTGTAAATATCTATTATAAAGGTGTAAACCCAGGTAAATGATAAATAATAAGTGTGTATCTAAGAAACCTACCTGGTGTGTGTATTGGATGTGAAAAACTAAATGTGAAGCTAAATATAAAGTGAAATGACTGAAATGCTATATGTAAAAATAAATAAAAAACTATGTGTGTTAAAGTGAATCTAAGACAATATAAAGTCTAGGACTATAATAGGTCTAGGACTATATGGTCCCCCTTGTGAGAATTATATCCTCATTTTAGGCAAGCAAAATCATGGGATAAGGGCATATACAAAACTATACATGTTAAAACCATTAAAGTGTTAAAAATATAGTATAGGCTATCTGGCTATCTGCGTAGCTTTCGATTTTTTAACACTTTAATGTGCCCACATATGTGCATGATCATTAGTATCATTATCACTATTAATTTTTCACGCCTATATTTGTCAATATACTAGACCATCTGTCTAGATTTATTTATCTTCCCTCCTTCCTCCCCCCCCCCCGCTTTTTCTATTTAGCATCATAGGGACAGCATATACATCACACAACGTTATTTCAGTTTTATCTGACCTTAATAAAATGTTCTTAGATATTTTTTGTAGCTTATAATCTCTCACTGTATTCCCCCCTTTTTTCTTTATTAATCCAGTGTTAAGCACTATACGAGCTATCGCTTAGGGCTCTATTGTAGTCACTCTTAGTGACTAATTGTTTAATATATATATATATATATATATATATATATATATATATATATATATATATATATATATATATATATATATATATATATATATATATATATATATATATATAGTATTATATATATATATATATAGTATTATATATATATATATATATATATATATATATATATATAGTATTATATATATATATATATATATATATATATATATATATATATATAGTATTATATATATATATATATATATATATATATATATATATATATAGTATTATATATATATATATATATATATATATATATATATATTACGGGTTTGGGGCAGTTTTTTTTTGCGAGCTTCGGCCTCGTTTTCATCATACTTTTGCATTTTTTCGCCTGCCATTTTACTTCTCGCTTTGACAATTTTTCTTTTTTTTGGTGAAAAAACGGGAAATATGCCTCAAATTAAGTTGCAACCTCAGTCACAGGCTCTCTGGCTCTCGCCTGTGCTGTGTGTAAGTTAATTTGTGGCATATTTGTTGTTTTTTCAGCTTTTTTATTGTTCAGTGAGAAACCCGCAAACGTGACCAACGTCCCTGAACTGACAACTATATATGTGATTTTATTTATATATATATTATATTTTATTTGTACTACTGTACTTTTTACGGTGGAGGGCTTCTATCACTCTTAGCCCACCATATGTGAAACAATTGCTGTATAGAACTACTCTCTACAACGATTACCACACAAACCAGGCACTCACACCATACTGAGGATTGGCAGTAACCGTGAAACAGTACTGTATGTGGTTAAGTGACCTGGTTTGTAAAAAATCCATCCGTTGCTATGTCTAAAACTGTGAAATACAGTAAGCATATGCTTAAAAGGAGCCATGTTTAAAATGGTTTGGATTGACAGAGTGATGGTGCATTATGTGGCCTCATTTGCATGCCCTGCCCAGTTTTCCCAGACTGCAGTGCATATACTGTATTTCTGAGAAATTTGAGCAGGAAATAAGTTTTCATCAACTTATTTTTAAACATTCAAATGGAATCACTGATGTACTATTCCTTATTTGTACTACTGTACTTTTTACGGTGGAGGGCTTTTATCACTCTTAGCCCACCATATGTGAAACAATTGCTATATATATATATATATATATATATATATATATATATATATATATATATATATATATATATATATATATATATATATATATATATATATATATATATATATATATATATTTATTTATATATCTATATCATGCAAATTAATTAGCTGCTTTCATGAGTTAATTAGGATTACAGCCTACTTGTCTCTCTCTGTAGTGGCCACAATAAAAACCAAGACCTGTCAGCTAGACCCTATACCACCCTTATGAGCTGCACATTAACATACAGAAGCCACAAAATCAATATTACAATTTCAGAAATGATTAACTCTAGAGGAAAAACTGCTAGTACAATGTATATTCAGTTTTTAATGTTCTTTAAAATGAAGTCAACTTCCTGTTAGGGGGATGGCATCCTTTTAATATTGTACAGCATGGTTACACCCAACTACTCCAAACTCTCTGGGGCCAAATTCTAGGGCAGCAATTTTGGGAGGTTTGCAGTCAGTCTAAGGCCAAACCATATGACATGACATAAATGCCATTGGTATTTTATGTATTGGTTCTTGTATAGTTATTATTGCACCGTCATTAATATGAACTGGTGAGAAGCAGGAAGAATAGAAAAAGAGGCTACATTGGAGAGTGCAGATAATGAGGACTTGAGGTCATGTTTCTGCAGTGAAGTCTAGTTCGTCTTATGTATGTAACGTAATATAACAGAATACATGTACAACATACATACATGAATCTGAATATTATATGAGATCCAGTATATATCAACGTATATCAGCAGGTTACTGCTATAAACAGGGCTTAGAGTTTGCACTATTTAGGATATCAGCACTATATGTAAGATATAGTTGTCCTAAAGTCATATGCATATTGTGGACTCGTTTGCATGTCCCCACCCAGTTTTGCAGAGTGAAACTTCTGAGCACAAAATACATTTAACTTATTTTAGGCATTCAAATATGAACACAAATCTACTATTTATTTACTCACAGTTATACATGTAGAGCACTGTGGGTGAAATATGTCACTATTTGTCTTTTTTGACATTTTATAACCATCATTTCTCTTTTTTGATTAAATGTTTTTATTCTGCTGTTACTGTCATAACCATGCATTGTCTTCTTCTCTTAAAGGTACTGGAGAAATATCACAACACACCCATGAGTCACAAGGAGATTCTCCAGGTCATCCAGCGAGAAGGACTCAAAGAAATCAGGTTAGTTTTCTGCCATTTCCATTCATGGGATGTGACTGACCACGCCGTTATACAGTAAAAAAAATGGCTTCATTTTAGTTAATGTCTTGGGCCCTCATTCTATTATCGGGGGTTCTGTTAACTTGCGATTCTATTATACGGCCCCGCAAGGATCTTCTCTTACGGCCGGCCGCATATCTTGGAACCGGCCGTAAGCTGAGAAATATAAAAACGCAAAAATAAATTCAAGCCTGCACCGTACAGCTCTGTAAATGCTAGGGATCATATTGGGGGACATGAGGATTAAAAGAAACCCACTCTCAAGCTTGCACATCAGCCCAAACCCGAGTTCAAATTAACTCTTTATTTTCCGGCGTGGGCGGGTCTGAAGTGCTCCAAGCACTCTGGACTTTTTACATGGATATTTTACGGATATTAAAAATAAAATATTTTACGGATTTGAGTATAGGGTAATTATGTGCTATTTTTTCTAACACCTAAAATCCCTTTATAGTCTTCTCAAAGTGCAGGATGGCTTTATTTGAGCTATTTTATGTGCTTAATTGGTGCTAGCGGGACCTCTTTCCTGCAAGTAAGCAGCGGCTCGTTTTTAGCCTTGCAGAGAGGTTTCCCGGAGCAATTGAATTGCAAATAGGAATTTCTTACGGCCGAAACTCTTGCGGCCGTTTTAGATCAAAGGCTTTCCTCTGGCGCGAGCGGCCGCAAGAGATAGCAAGGCACCGGCCGCAAGCCTGCCGGAGCCCCTGGCCGTAAGGGAATAGAATAGCCGAATAGCTTGCGGCCGGTCCTTGCGGCCCCGCAACGGCTGCGGCCGCTAATAGAATGAGGCCCTTGGTCTTTATGTTATTAGACATAAAAGCAGTGCTATCAAAGCTAAAATACATTTAGCTTAAATATGCTATCAGATTGCTTGAAGGTTATAAAATGTATCACAATCTTGAGTGTCACGACCCAGAAATGAGGGGCCTTGTGCACCTCAAGCCTCTCCTGCTTTCTGCTACAAGTATCTCTCTAGGTTGTGAATATGGGGTTTAATCTCTCAGCGCCCAGCAAGCCAATTCAGATTAGGACATCATTCAAGGAGAAGCAAGAAAAATCAGATCTCTTCCGTTAGTATAGCACAGAATACAAGACATACCCATGCACCCTGGTTTAAAACCGAGACAGACTGCCTGTTTATTCTTTTTCCAAACACATTTAAAAAAACAAAAACAATAAACCCCCATCTCCCCCTCCCCACTTTATTTAGCCAAATCCCCTCTGATTTTGCTCTGCTGCCAGGAGTGATGGGGGTTATCTATACAGTCAACCTTTATGTCTGAGGCCAGAGAGAGTAGATGCCTGGCTGCTCTGAGGGGCCATATATCCATATAAAGTCTTGCAGAAACTAACAAACATGACAAAGTGTATCTCTGTTAGTTCTCTGTTAACTTTACATAGTAACCCCATTGTTAGTTATTGTGGCCCACATTACTTTACACATACAGTGGATATAAAAAGTCTACACACCCCTGTTAAAATGTCAGGTTTCTGTGCGGTAAAAAAAAACTTTTTCCACCTTTTTAATGTGATTTAAACTGAAATATTTTAGGTAGAGGGAAGAAAAAATATAAAAATAAAATAATAAGGTTGCATAAGTATGCACACCCTTAAACTAATACTTTGTTGAAGCCCCTTGTGATTTTATTACAGCACTCAGTCTTCTTGGGTATGAGTCTATCAGCATGGCACATTTTGACTTGGCAAGATTTGCCCACTCTTCTTTGCAAAAACACTCCAAATCTGTCAGAGTGCGAGGGCATCTCCTGGGCACAGCCCTCTTCAGATCACCCCACAGATTTTCAATCGGATTCAGGTCTGGGCTCTGGCTGGGCCATTCCAAAACTTTAATCTTCTTCTGGTGAAGCCATTCCTTTGTTGATTTGGATGTATGCTTTGGGTCGTTGTCATGCTGAAAGATGAAGTTCCTCTTCATGTTCAGCTTTCTAGCAGAAGCCTGAAGGTTTTGTGCCAATATTGACTGGTATTTGGAACTGTTCATAATTCCCTCTATCTTAACTAAGGCCCCAGTTCCAGCTGAAGAAAAACAGCCCCAAAGCATGATGCTGCCACCACCATGCTTCACTGTGGGTATGGTGTTCTTTTGGTGATGTGCAGTGTTGTTTTTGCGCCAAACATATCTTTTGGAATTATGGCCAAAAAGTTCAACCTTGGTTTCATCAGACCATAACACCTTTTCCCACATGCTTTTGGGATAATTCAGATGTGTTTTTGAAAAATGTAGCCTGGCTTGGATGTTTTTCTTCGTAAGAAAAGGCTTTCGTCTTGCCACTCTACCCCATAGCCCAAACATATGAAGAATACAGGAGATTGTTGTCACATGTACCACACAGCCAGTACTTGCCAGATATTCCTGCAGCTTCTTCAATGTTGCTGTAGGCCTCTTGGTAGCCTCCCAGACCAGTTTTCTTCTCGTCTTTTCATCAATTTTGGAGGGAGCTCCAGTTCTTGGTAATGTCACTGTTGTGCCATATTTTCTCCACTTGATGAGGACTGTCTTCACTGTGTTCCATGGTATATCTAATGCCTTGGAAATTCTTTTGTACCCTTCTCCTGACTGATACCTTTTAACAATGAGATCCCTCTGATGCTTTGGAAGCTCTCTGTGGACCATGGCTTTTGCTGTGGGATGCGACTAAGAAAAGGGAAAGACCAACTAGAGCAGCTGAACTCTATTTGGGGTTAATAAGAGGCACTTTAAATGATGGCAGGTGTATGCTGACTCCTATTTAACACAATTTGGAATGTGATTGCTTAATTCTGAACACAGCTACATCCCCAGTTATAAGAAGGTGTGCAGACTTATGCAACCACATTATTTTATTTTTATATTTTTTATTCCCTCTACCTAAAAGATTTCAGTTTGTTTTTCAATTGAGTTGTACAGTTTATAGGTCACATTAAAGGTGAAAAAAGTTCTGAAATGATTTATCTTTGTCTCATTTGTTTACAGCACAGAAACCTGACATTTTAACAGGGGTGTGTAGACTTTTTATATTCACTGTATAAATAACATGTCACAGTGCTTACAGCAAGTCTCTTAATAGGCTTTGATACTAGCAACCCAGTGTGTTAGGGTCCCAAATAACAGGGTTGCTTGTGGGGTTCAGGGGAATCCCAAAAGTCACGATAGCTAGCAATGGTGATTAACCTGTTAAAGGTATACAGACGTTTCCTGGATTATGAATGCATTTGATAGACTAGATTCAGCACTGCATTAAAACATTTTTTGCAAGACAAAAATAACTAACCATTGATTTTAAGAAGCAATGTCCCTGAAAATCCAGGCTAAATTAGCAAACATTTTCAAAGTAGTTGTAGCCAATCAGGTACAACAGTGTATCTGTTTCCCTCTCACTGGCTGAGGCTCGGGAAGTCAGCCATGATACTGAGAGCTGATTGGCTAGAACACAACTCCCCATAGCTCATTGGCTAGAATACTCTGCTTAAATAAGTGTTTTTGGGGTTCAGCTCACATAAGAAATGTCACATCTACTTTGAGACATGGCCAATCAGACTTATCCCTCAACCCGCCTATACCTTTAAGGAGGAGAAAAAGCAGGGAGCTCTCAGGTCGGTATATTATAAGGTTATATATGTTACCACAAAGGTATTGCTGGTTTAATCCAAATACCATTTTAAACATGGCTTCCTTTAGGCAGATGATTTCTGTATTACACAACTTTAAGCAAAGCCCTGGATGGATTATGCACATACCAGGAGACTTACCCACAGACATCACTGTTTCACGATTACTGCCGCGCTTCAGTGTGGGGTTGGTCCCTGGTTTGTGCAGTACATTGTGTGGGGAGGTAATTTACCACAACGATCATTTATGGTGGGCAAAAGAGAGCTAGAAGCCCCCGACAAATACAGTTATTGCACTGCATTCAGGAAACGTGGACAGGGACATGCAAACATGCCCACAAAGGCTTTGCTCTTTAATCCAATACTGTATTACACAACTCAAAGCAAATCCCAGGATTGATTATACACAAGCCAGGAAATCTACCCATGGACCGCTGTTTCAAGGTTAATTCCTCTGATCAGTGTGTGGTTGGTAATTGTGTTATTTGTAGTTTGTATCTACTGAGAAACCAAATAAAAAAGGTTTGTTTTTTCTGTTGCGCCAGTAGAGTCCGTGATTATGTGCAGAGTCTGTGATTTATGGCTGTGCAGAGACGCTGTGGGCAGTGAGGGAGGACAACTAGAGGGACAGCTTGGTGATACAGACACTGGAATAAATTGGTGGCGTTGTTTCATGTTCTTTTTGATGATGTAGAGCATTCGAAGTCCCTTTAAGATAATGACCTAGGCTGATCCTGCAACAAATTGTTCAGTCAACTTGCCATAAAAAGTGAGGACTAGTAAAATACTGCGTATACATTCTAATAACATGTTTTGAGTATATTCCTTCATACATTTTAAAACTAGGGGCCATATTTAATTTGAAGCCCGCAACTTGATCGCAGATGGCCATATGTCTGCGAGTGAGTTGCGGGCTCCCATTCGTCTCCAATTACGATGCTATTTAATTGCTGAAGCCCGCAAGTTACTGGCCCAAAGTCGAAAACGTAAACCATGCACTGGTTCGGAGCACTTTAGGGCGGGAACATAATCAATTCAGCAAGCCCGTAACCGCCCATTTCGCATCAGCCAATAGAAAATGAGATCGTCATTATTACGGCAGTAAAACAAGGAGGCTGCGTGTCAATCAGTTAGGTGTGGGGGTCCGATATGCAATCACTCCCAAAAATAAAGAGTTATGAAAATGAATGCCAATACTGTTCTAGTCCACATGGGTGGCCTGATATGTATTAACTCATTGATTCCTGGGATGGATAGAACTCCGAAATAATACTTAAAAATACATTTATTTTACTGGCGATTTGCGAGCTTGAGACTGTTGTGCAAATAATTCTAATGTCTGTCATCGCTTTCCCCGTTATTTACAGTGAAGTAGTGATGTTTTATTTGCATTTACAGGGCTACGAATGGTTGTTTAACCCCTTGCGGGTCCTCTCTAGAACTCGTAGGATTTTTTCCTTCATTTGCCATTTACGGGTGTGAAAACATTTGCGGGCTTGGGGAAATTGAGCAATTGAATAGCAATTTGCGGTTTTTAGCCTTGCGAAAGTGAGAGATCAAAGACTTCTGGAGGCTGTAAGTTGCGAGTTTAACCATCGCCATTTTTTAAAGGCGGTAACTCGGAAGCTGATCGGAGCTGCTAAAAAGATGCCAATTAAACAAATTAGCTTGCCAGCTCACTTACGGGCTACTGGATCTCTTAATTGAGTGGGGGCCAATGTTTCTTTATGTAATATTAAAGGTATATTTAAGTTTCCTTTTATGTACCCTTTTCTCATCTAACACCTGCTATTTATATCAGATTCGCACATTACATTGATTTGTTTTATAAAAAAACAGATTCATCATATTTAGAAATCAAACTTTTTTTCCCCACCCCCAGACACAGTGTACCAACTAATAGAAAAACTGCATTAGGGTACTGGTTTTAACCCTATACTAGCCTTTAAACCAACAGCAGCACAATACAGAGATCTACAGAGCAATGCCTGGCTCCTCCTTGCTTCCTGTTCCTGAGTGAATACAGGACTACACATCCCATGATTCTATGGTGCATAAATTGGCTTTATAGATTGATACAATGTATAGCTGCCTGTGATTGGTCAAAACAAATCATAAATTGTATGCTAATTTTAGCAGGGATATCAATGGGTGTTAACTCTCAAAATCTACAGCTTGCAAACTCAGTAGAAGCAAACATCAGGGTGAGTTTGTTGATTATTTTGGTATTTTTTAATTCAAATTTTGTTTGTTTATAGTCCTGATTCTCCTCTATCAGATGCTTCATAATCCAGGAAACTTAGAAATGCTTTTAATAAGCGTGTGTACTTCATTTTTCCACCAGAGGGCACAAAATGCTGAAATAATATTTTTGCTCACTTAAAAGGTGCTCACTTAAACTCTCTGTTAAAGGGTATTATAAATTTTAAAAAAGCAGTAAAATTAATTACATATAAAATAAGAATAACAGGAAAAAAAAAACAGTAGGGAAAAGGGTTAAATCCCATTACCTCCTTGGATTATCCTCTAGTGACCCTCTGGTCCTCAATCTTCAGCCCGCATTAGGGGGCACATCCAATATTGATTGGAGCCCATGATCCTGATCTATCGACCATCTATGGAAAAGGCCTCTTCATTTTTTATTAAGGGCCCATCACTCCAATCCAAGTCCATCCAAAAACAAAATCCTGCTGCTCTTGCCTTTTTTATATTGGTTTTCTAGACTTCTGATTGGCTGAAATATGATGACTGGCACATTTCACCAATCAGAATGGAGCAATTCAAATTCTAAAAAATGTACCGCCCCTTTTCTGGTTAGTTAAACAATTAACCATTAAATTTCCCATATTCTTATTGGTATGGTGCGAATTAGGGTGCCATTGGGGTTCATAGAGATCATATGGGTAGTTTATATTTAGTGTGCATTGGGACCCCCAAGGGATACAGCAATTGTAGTCTGTAGAGATCCTCATCACATATTATAATTGTCAAACTGCAAGTTGTCGTCACGCTTTGGACCGCAAATGCGGACCTCATAAAGCGAGGGCCGCTTTTGCGGAGGTGGAGGCTCCAACGTCAGCTGCAATGAGCCGAAGGCATTTGCGGAGGTGGAGGCTCTATGGTTCCTCAATCTCAGCAAAAAACAACCAAGGAAAGCGGAACAACCCACGAGGTCGCAAAAATACGAAGTTAACGACAGAACCACCTACATCGAAAAATACCAAAAACGCATAAAATACAAACAAACAAAAAAAAGACATCACACACAGCACGGGGGGACAGCCAGGACGTCTGATCCACTTTTAGCCCAGTGGTCCACACCCCCCCAAGCCAAGCCCCCATATCCACCCACTCCTGATTGGATTTAATCACCCAAGTCTGTCAATAACCTCCCCCCCTCCCCCCAGCTGCCATTCCCTTACTGGATGATCCTGATCGGGGAGGGGATTTTTGGGATAGGCCCTCCCATCGACATGGAAAAAATGTGAGATAGAGATTGCTGAAAATAATAAAGTTGTTGTTGTTGTTGTTACTACTTGAAACGCATAGAGGATGGTGTGTTAAATTAAACGGGAGGGCTTTATTACTTTCCTAAGCTAAGGTACATGTACATGTTCCTGATCAGCCGGATACTGAGCAGCCCATTCCTTCAATGAAGATCGCCTACTGGGGAGTTTCTGTGGCCAAAGGCAGGGATTGTCTGTAGCTCTATTTGGGATCTTCACAGGGGGTAGCAGGGCATAGGCAGAGGGGCCATAAACCCCACCACATTCATTGTTATTTATTTGATCCCCTTTTTTGCCCCAGTAGTGGCATTGAAGGCTATAGCTTTACTCATAGTGAGGGTTGTTACTGGTCACATAACCATTCTCGGTAGGTTTAGGCTGAATACGGCACAGAGCATTTCGCATTAGGCTACATTAGATATCTTACGGCAGCTAAGTAATCGCACTTTAGGTAGAATCACATAGAGCAGGGAACATATCATTATGTAGTGATCACACAAGGGGTTCTTAAGGGGAGCAGATAATAGCTAATTTAGGACTTATGTGGGGTTTTTAAAAGGACCCTGCCACCCCACAGGAAGCAGATTTTATTTTAAATAGCACAGGAAGAAAAATTCTGAAATAATTAGAACTCCTGTATGCAAATGTGTGACTCGGT
This sequence comes from Discoglossus pictus, assembly GCA_027410445.1. NCBI lineage: Eukaryota > Metazoa > Chordata > Amphibia > Anura > Alytidae > Discoglossus > Discoglossus pictus. Next base: position 447,454,922 of record CM050165.1, on the reverse strand, counting down.
TTGCTAATGTGCGGCTCAGAGTACTTGGTATCCGTGGGAGAAGGGTCTAACTGCTGGATAACATTGGAGGTCTTTATTTTGGCCACTACATAGACAGACAAGCAGACTGTAATCCAAATTTGCACATCAAAACAGCTAATTATTTTGTACTTACTTGCATATAGTTACATAGTAATTAAGGTTGAAAAAAGACTTTCAGTCCATCAAGTTCAACCTTTTTAAGATCTCCTCTGATCTGCAATATGCGGATTAACTATTAATTCATTAGTTGTTAATTAATTATTAATCAATTATTTAATGTTTTTTTTGTTTTTTTTATTATTATTAATTAGTTAGCTAATTGTGTCAAGGGGAAATGTAAAAAATTTGGATCATTACTGTCTCTCTAATTATCCATGATAACCCTGAATTCCCTTTTTAATCAGAAATAAATCCAGTCCTCTTTTAAAATGATCTATCACATCTGCTGTCACCACCTCCTTTGGTAGAGAATTCCACAGATTAACCACCCTTACTGTGAAGAACCCTTTTCTTTCTTTAAGGTGGAATCTTTTTACTTCTAACCTCAAGGGATGTATTCTTGTCAGTTGAAAACCTCTTGGCACAAAAAGCTCCCTTGACAAATCTTTATACTGACCCTGGATGTATTTATATAAGGTAATCATATCTTCTCTTAGACGCCTTTTTTCTAGAGAAAATAAGTTTAATTTGGTTAGTCTTTCTTCATAACTTAGCCCCTCCATTCCCCTTATTAGTTTTGTTGCCCTTCTCTGTACCTTTTCCAGCTCTAAAATGTCCTTTTTATGAAGTGGTGCCCAAAATTGTACTCCATATTCCAAATGAGGGCGTACTAGAGATTTGTATAGTGGCAGAATTATATTTGCTTCCCTGGCTTCTATACCCTTCTTAATACATGCTAATATTTTATTTGCCTTTGCAGCTGCTGCTTGGCTTTGAAAACTATTACCTAGGTGGCTGTCCACAAGCTCCCAAATACCTTACAATATCTGATACACCTAGATTTGCTCCATTAAGATTATAAATTGCATGGCTATTTTTCCTTCCCAGATGCATAACTTTACATTTATTCGTATTAAATCTCATCTGCTATTTAGATGCCCATTCCTCAATTTTATGTAAATCCCTTTGGAGGGAAAGTACATCATTATCTGATTGAATTACCTTGCACAACTTTGTGTCATCAGCAAAAAATGGAGACACTACTTTCCAGTCCCACCTCTAAGTCATTAATAAATATGTTAAAAAAAGAGGACCCAATACTGAACCCCGAGGAACCCCACTTATCACATTAGTCCTATCGGATTATGTTCCATTTGCAACAACCATTTGCTTCCTGTCTTTTAGCCAGCTCTCAATCCATGAGAAGATATTTACTGCAATTCCTGTATCTCTTAGTTTGCACAATAGTCTCCCATGTGGCACTGTATCAAAAGCCTTTGCAAAATCCAAAAAGACTACATCCACTGAGTTGCCTTGATCCAGGTTCCTACTAACCTCCTCATAGAAACTAATTAGATTTGTTTGACATGACCTATCCCTCATAAACCCATGTTGACTCCTACTTATAATCCTGTTCAAATAGACATATTCTTGTATATTATCCCTTATTAACCCTTTTAAAGGCTTCCCCACTACAGAAGTGAGGCTCACTGGTCTATAATTCCCCGGATTTGCTCTTGCTCCCTTTTTTAAATATCACATCAGCTTTTCTCCAGTCATCTGGTAGAGACCCTGTGCTGAGTGAATTTTGAAAAATTAAATTTAATGGTTTGGCTATTACAGAACCCAGTTCCCTTAGTACCCTTGGATGTATTCCATCAGGACCCAGGGCTTTATTAACAGAAATTTTCTCCAATCTCTTTTGGATTTCTTCCTGCGTTAACCAATTATTTGGCAAAGGTAGTGTAGCCCCATTATGTTGCGGTGTCCCAACCGCTGGTACCTCCCTTGTGTATACCGAAGAAAAGAACCTATTTAGCTCATCTGTCTGTTTTCCTGGTCACTAATTATCAGACTGTGTCACATTGTAATGTTCCTATAGCTTCCTTCCTCGCCTTCTTCCCATTAATATACTTAAAAATATTTTAGGTTTAGTCTTACTCTCTTTTGCAATTAATTTTTCATTTTCTAATTTAGCCAGTCTAATAGCCCTTTTGCAGCCCTGGTGATTTCCTTGTATTCTTGTAAAGCAGTCTCTGTCCCCTCTTGTTTGTATAATTTAAATGCCTGTTTTTTACTCTGTATCTTGATCTTTAAATCATTGTTAAGCCACATGGGTTCTTATTTACTCCTTTTACTTTTATTCCCACACAGTATATGCCGATGTGTATGTATATTTAGTAAGGATTTAAATGTTATCCATTTATGGTCAGTATTTTTACCCATCATGCCTCTGTCCCAGTCTATACTTTGTATCGCTGCCCTTAGACCGTTAAAATCTGCACTTTTAAAATTAAGAGTTTTTGTTGGCCCCTTAAAATTATGTTTTTTTTTAATTCAATCTCAAATGATACTGTGTTGTGATCACTGTTTCCCAAAGGTTGCCCTATTCCAACATTAGATACTATATCAATATTATTTGTGATGACAAAATCTAAGATAGCTTCATTTCTAGTAGGCTCTTGTATAACCTGGGCCAGATAATGATCCCTGAGTGTACTCAAGAACCTGCTCCCCTTCGCTGAACTGCTGGTCTCATTTATCCAGTTTTTTTCAGGGTAATTAAAATCTCCCATTATTAGAACTTGCCCGTGCTTAGCTGCATTTCCAATCTGTAACAATAATTGTTTTTCCTCACTTTCAGCTATATTTGGGGGTTTATAGCATACTCCTATTTAATATTCTTTTGGAATTTGCTGCTCCGCTATTTAACTCTACCCACAAACATTCAACTTTATCACTAGGTCCACCATAAATATCTTCTCTGACTATAGGCTTAAATTCAGGCTTAACATACAGACAAAACCCTCCTCCTCTTTTACCATTACCTCTATCTTTCTTAAATAGGTTATAACCATCCAGATTAACAGTCCAGTCATGAGATTCATCCCACCACGTTTCGGTAATGCCTATTAAATCCCATTTTTCTTTAATTGCTAATAATTCTAACTTTCCCTTTTTTCCTGACCAGCTTCTGGCATTAGCAAGCATACACCTTATGTTATGAGTCTGTAGTTCTGAAGTGTCTGCCACTGTACTTGAGTTACTTATTACTACCTCCGTATTGCCTATACTACCCCTCCCCCATCTCCTCCCCTATGAGTTGTTAATTCATCCCTTATACCCTCTACAGTTTCTACCCCATTACTTATATCTAGTCCCTCACCCCCACCTACTAGTTTAAAAACTCCTCCAGCCTTTCTACCATCCTATCCTCTAGCACAAAAGTTCCCTCATCATTAAGGTGCAATCCATCCTTGCTGTAGAGATTGTACCGAAGTGAGAAGTCAGCCCAGTATGGATGTACACCGAGTGAGGTTGCCACTTGACTGACTGATAATTATTATTATGGTCTACAAAATTTCAGTGGGAAAAATAAAGAATATAAAATAATATATTTTTATAAAGTTTTCCTCCTTTGCACTATAAATCTGCCCTCCCTTTTCTTTGAAGTCCCTCCTTTTATTTAAACTCCTACACTTTTACTAGAATTGCACTTAGACTAGAAGTGTTTGCAAGCTCACAAGTTCTATCTATAATTCAGCAAAAACAGCATACAATTTCCCAGGATTAATTCACTTTAGAAAAAAATGGATAACACAGCATCCAGTTTTTCATGCGAAAAATATAAACTTGATTTTAGGTCACATATGTTACTGGATATTGGTGAGGCTCAGATTGGGTATAAGTTACAACTATAAGATCACTTAACAGCTTTAATGTTTCAGTAAGAAGTCACTGTCTTACATCAGCTTGTATTTCTTGTTTAGATTGGACTAACTTATAAGATCAGGATAATGTCTTGTCAGACCACACAATAAGAACAGTGAGGGGGATGAGGCAAATGGTTCTATGGAATTGTATCCATTACAATGCACCCCTCATGGAGAGCCGGTGACTGCAACCATGAAATTAAGACTTTTGTTTATGGGTTTGAAAGCTATGGCAAGTCTGGACAAGCTAGTAAAAAGTAAAGCTAGATCGCTATCTACAAATGTCCGCATAGTTAAAACTCTGGTATTTCCAGTAGTAACATACGGATGTGAGAGCTGGACCATAAAGAAGTCTGAGCGACTTAGAACTGATGCCTTTGAATTGTGGTGTTGGAGAAGACTGCTTAACGTCCCTTGGACTGCAAGAAGATCCAATCAATCAATACTGCAGGAAATGAAGCACAACTGTTCACTGGAGGGTTTAATCATGAGGCTGAAGCTAAAATAATTTGGCCACATCATGAGAAGGCCATAAGGCACCGCAAAGACGGGGGCGGTGGAGATGGATAGGTAAGGTCATTGAAGCAATGAACATGAGCAGCATGAAAAATCTCAGAGGGGCCATAGTTGATAGATGTGCTGGTGTCCATAGGGTCACAGAGAGTTGGACATGACTGAACAACGTAACTCCTCCTCATGATAAGCAGTGATTTATATGAAAACCGGGGAATATTTGCTCCTATGCCAGACCAGAACATGGCACTAGACCCCAGTTAGTTATTTCTGGCATTGAGCCCACATTGCTGTCCATGGTGCTGGGCTACAAAGAGCTTATTTATTTCAGTGTTTAGTTTACTACAATGGAAAAAACACACCAGGGGTGGAGTAAACTATGGATGATCTCCCAGAAACTGCCGAGAAGTGCTCTTTGATAGCTGAGGACACTACAATACATATACCGTACAGCAGAGTCTGTGTCTTCATAAGCTGCAGTGGGCAGGCCCATACATGCACTATTTGTATGATTTGTAGGCAGTAAATACAGAGCTTTTAAGCACTTTTTAATAAAATAATGTACATGTCATTAAATAGATACACAGGGATATTATATACCTAGTAACATCCAGGGACCTGCCATGTCCCTTTTTAAATCCTTTTTACAAAAAACAAAAATGTTCAATTTAGCTACTATTCCGGTACTTGTGCTCCTTCATCTCTGGGGCTGCTCTTTTGTTCTGCTAAGACATCTTCTAACAGAACTGGATAGTGGTGTTTTATTATTATATGGATCCCTTCATACATCCATAAGTGCCTAACGCTACTTGGAAGCAAAGGTAAAACGTCTGACACCCTTAAAGAAAAACTGAATATAATTATCACATATATATTTGTGGATCTTGCAATGTTGGTGACATTTGCTATGTTGGTTACGCGCTTGTGTCCCTTGCGAAGCAAGGCGAGCCGTCGACGCACGCAGGACTCGGCGAGCCACACGGGACTTAGGCTGCAATGAGCGCCAAAGGCGCTCCTTGCACTGCGAGGCAAGACATTGAAGGGTGTAACTCTAAAAAACCCAAAAAACATCAAAATAATTTAAGAAAAATAATAACACCCTCACACACAGCACAGGAGGATAGCCAGGAAGCCTTGGAGTGAGGCTGCAAGAGTATTTGAGCCATATTTGGCATTTTTTTTCGTCAATCCAAACCGGGGGGAAAAAATGGCGGATGAAAAATAAAAAAAATTCTGAAACTAGATAGGTTCGCTATGAGCACCGCGAGTGGCAGAGGCTAGCAATGAGCGCCAGAGGTGCTTAGCGTGGGGCTTGTGATGAGCGCCGAAGGTGATCAGTGCAAATCAGAAAAGTTGTAGTACACGGGAAAGAGGCTCGCAATGTGTTATGGCGCCGCTGGCTATGCAATGTCCTCCTTTTTTTAGAGTTTCTCGAGTTGCGCTCTTGAAGTAAGTTTGCCCGTTAAATTTGAAAACTGCGCTCCTTGCAGTCAACGGCAAAGTGCTATGTTTTTTGCCTCAACTGCTCGTCTCGCTTTGCAGCCTAAGTCTTGCGCCGCTGGCAATGAGCGCCTATGGCAGTCATCGCGAGGCCTGCAATGAGTGCCTTCAGCGCTCTTTGCAGCCTAAGGCCCGCGTGCTTCAGCGGCTCGCTGCGCGAGGGCCGCAAGTGCTTTACGGAAATGGCAAAGATCCACAACTATATATGTGATAGTTCTGTACTCTAATCTGATCTTCTTGGAGATACATATATGTGGACTCTCTTCCATGTTTTATTCCATGTAAACACTTGATTACATGTGCGTTGCTTCCCACTTGTGGTCTGATACTGAACAGTGTGTCTTTGTTTCAGTGGCACGTCTCCTCTGGCCTGTCTGAACGCCATGCTCCATACAAACTCCCGTGGGGATGAGGGCATCTTCTACAAGGTCCCGGGCAGGATGGGCGTCTATACACTAAAGGTAAGAGGCTCCACACAATAACCTGCTGATTCAGACGGACCTTGCTGTGATTGGCCTGGAGACTGGCCACGCCAGGTATTACCTTACCCAGATGGTATGTGCCAGCTTTCAGGTGAATAGAAAGCACCTGCACCCTGCCCTCAATTTAGTGAGAGAAGACCCTTCATGTCTAACTTACTTCTCTATGTCCTGGTGGACTTTATAGTCTGAGAAAAGAATGTTCTGAGCGCTTGTACTAACATGGGTAAGAAACTCTATCTCCATCTGTCCTCCTTTAATAATTGAGTATATTTATACTACTCCACAGTGATTCTCTGTTTTTTTGTATTTAATTTTTAGACTGTGACTCGAAATTACGACAACTACTATGCATGCGCACGGGGGGCAGGTGCATGAGCGTGCACCTGGGTGTCTGCACAAGCGAGCAGCTGGCTATGTGCACAAGCCGTGGCACATGCATGCGCTTGACCACTCGAAGGCACACGGAAGGGAGAGGAGGGGGTGAGACACACGGAAGGGAGAGGAGGGGGTGAGACACACGGAAGGGAGAGGAGGGGGTGAGACACACGGAAGGGAGAGGAGGGGGTGAGACACACGGGAGGGAGAGGAGGCGGTGAGACACACGGGAGGGAGAGGAGGGGGTGAGACACACGGGAGGGAGAGGAGGGGGTGAGACACACGGGAAGGAGAGACACACTGGAGGGAGAGGGGAGGGAGAGACACACTGGAGGGAGAGGAGGGGGTGAGACACACCGGAGGGAGAGGAGGGGGTGAGACACACGGGAGGGAGAGGAGGGGGTGAGACACACGGGAGGGAGAGGAGGGGGTGAGACACACGGGAGGGAGAGGAGGGGGTGAGACACACGGGAGGGAGAGGAGGGGGTGAGACACACGGGAGGGAGAGGAGGGGGTGAGACACACGGGAGGGAGAGGAGGGGGTGAGACACACGGGAGGGGAGGGGGTGAGACACACGGGAGGGAGGGGTGGGGGTGAGACACACGGGAGGAGGGGGTGAGACACACGGGAGGAGGGAGGAGAGGGGAGAGGGGGTGAGACACACGGGAGAGAGGAGAGGGGAGGGAGGGAGAGACACACGGGAGGGAGGAGAGGGGGGAGAGACACAGGGAGGGAGGGGTGAGGAGGGGGAGAGGAGACAAGGGAGGCAGGGGTGAGGAGGGGGAGAGGAGACAAGGGAGGGAGGGGTGAGGAGGGGGAGAGGAGACAAGGGAGGGAGAGGGGACAAGGGAGGGAGAGGGGACACGAGGGAGAGGAGGGGAGAGAGGGGACACAAGAGAGGGGACACAAGGGAAGGAGAGAGGGGACACAAGGGAGGGAGAGAGGGGACACAAGGGAGGGAGAGGAGAGAGAGGAAGTAGGGGGGGAGAGGCTCGCAATGTGCGCCAAAGGCGCTTATTGCGAGGCTTGTAAAGTAGAGATGGGAGAGGCTCTCATTGAACGCCTCCCATCAAGTAGAGGGGGGGGGGGGGCGCGCAATGTGCGCCGACGGCGCTCATCGCAAGGCCTGCGATGGGCGTTGATGGCGCTCATTGCAAGGCAGGTGGGTTAAAGGGGTGGAGAGCTGCGTAATGTGTGGCAAACATTGCCAGGCTTCAAATTTTAATGCCATCATTTTTGACATGCAAGCCACTAGTATATAGAAAGATAGATAGATGTTTTCTTCATTGCACTGAGCGAGAGTGTGGTGGTTAGTAAACACTCAGATTTAGCCATTGTTACCTTGTATATTTTCTATGTGCCCTGAAAACACAAAACCAAAAAGCATCAATACAAACAGGACACATCATACTCAGATTTTGCCATTGTTCTCTGACCCACATACTGACTATGATGTGTCCTGTTCATATTGATGCTTTTTAGTTCTGTGTTTTCAGGGCACATAGAAAATATACAAGGTATTTTTGTCAGCCGGCGGTACGAGGGGAAAGGATTTGGCCGGACCTAGTTTACTCGCAGCCTCTAAAACACCAGGACACCACTCCATTTGAAATTCTGTCTAGGATCTGTTAGATCAATAGTCCCAGGATCAGTGCCGGACCCATACACATTATCTGCTGGTGCTCGGGGATAATGAGAGCCTAACACACGCACACGCACGAATGAGGTAGCCATACTGATAAAATCATACAAAGAAGTAAAAAACTGGATGGAAAAAAATGACTGGTCAGAGATTAGAGGGCACTGACCAGCATTGTAAATAATGTCCTGATAGGTCAGTTTGAGAGTCTGTAGTACAGGTTTTACATAAGAACACAGCAGAGCCAGAATTGTCCCCACAATGGGAGAGGCAGGGAGTCTGTGAATGAGGTTGCAACTTATTTTGATGCATATTTGCCGTTTTTTTTTTTTTTTTTTTTTTTTAACGATCAAAAATTGCCTATGCAAATAAATGTAATCCTACACTACTAATCCCCCTGTACAGAATGCATTCATAACCCACCTCACTTTAATATGCCTTTAAGGACAAAATACACTGTTTAGAAGCTATGAAAAAAGATCAACTTTTATTTATTTTAAACTGCATATTGTTTTAACAATGTACGACCAGCAAATAAACATTGTACATTCTCTACAGTGGCCCTTTATTGGTAGAGGGGCCAGCAACGTATTGGTCTTCAGTGCTTTACCAGCCCCTCTACCTGTGCTTGTTATGCTTCCTCCAAAAACAACACAGGAGTTTACACTGTGTCAGCACATAAGGAGTTAATGCTGTCATATCTCCAAGTGAGGGTGCAGCCCTGGCCAGGAGCACTTTAGTAACCTGGGCCTGCCCCGTCCAATGCCCAGCCTCATAGTGTGGGTATGTACTGCTGACAAACCAGGAAGTGGCAGTTCCAAGAAACACTCTGTAATTAAATAGCGACCAGGAGCAGCCAAGGACGACACGCAAACAGGAAGCTTAACGGTAAGCACCAAGCCAGCTGCTGCTGCAACCTGCAGAGATACAGACATGACGCTCAGAACCACAACTTGTCTCTTTGTATAGAAATATAGAAATGTTTTTTATCTCAAAATTTGTGAGAGGTCACAGGAGACAAAAAATCCCCTTTATGCTTCAATGCTTTTGTTACAAGGATTTTGAGAACTTTCTGACCTGCAGGTTCAGGCATGTTTTTTCTTTTTTCTTTTGCTATGTATCTGTGAGGATATATTGTTGTTGTTTTTATAATTTGGAAAATATATGATGACTTCAGTATATGGGTGGTCCCAGGTTACGAACTGGACACATTCCTGAGAACGTCTTTAGGTCGGATTTGTATGGTACTCGGATCCCTGATGATTTATCATAATAACAATACTATAATGGCTCATATATGGTAATTAAGGACTTGCCCGTCAAAAATGACAGCAAATTTGTTTTATGCCTGGCAATGCTGTTTGCCACACAATCTGAGCACCTTCGGCGCTCATCACGAGCCCCACGCTGAGCGCCTTCAGCGTTCATTGCATGTCTCTCAATGGTGCTCGTTATGAGCCTCTCCCCTCTCATTGTGAGCCTCTGACCCCCGTCTACTTTAATGGCCTTGCGATGAGCGCCTTTCTTTTATTATCATTATTACAATATGACACTGGCAACTATAATAGTTGATACTAATGCAATCTGCGAGTTGTCGTTACTGGCTTTGGTAAAAAGAGTTACTGGTTTAGGTAAAAAGTGTTACTGGTTTAGGTAAAAAGTGTTACTGGTTTAGGTAAAAAGTATTACTGGTTTAGGTAAAAAGTGTTACTGGTTTAGGTAAAAAGTGTTACTGGTTTAGGTAAAAAGTGTTACTGGTTTAGGTAAAAAGAGTTACTGGTTTAGGTAAAAAGTGTTACTGGTTTAGGTAAAAAGTGTTACTGGTTTAGGTAAAAAGTGTTACTGGTTTAGGTAAAAAGTGTTACTGGTTTAGGTAAAAAGTGTTACTGGTTTAGGTAAAAAGTGTTACTGGTTTAGGTAAAAAGTGTTACTGGCTTTGGTAAAAAAAAGTGTTACTGGCTTAGGTAAAAAAAGTGTTACTGGCTTTGGTAAAAAAAGTGTTACTGGTTTAGGTAAAAAGTGTTACTGGTTTAGGTAAAAAGTGTTACTGGCTTTGGTAAAAAGAGTTACTGGTTTAGGTAAAAAGTGTTACTGGTTTAGGTAAAAAAAGTGTTGCTGGCTTTTTGATGGTTTTGATGTTCCTGCAGCATACAATGTAGATTTGCAGTGTTGGTGAGCTGCGGTGTAAGTGTCAGAAGTGTGTGCAGTGGAAATAGGCTGAGTGCGCGAGGGGAAACCGTTTGTTTCGCTGTGTAGTTCTGCATTTTGTAATGGTAATGTTATTAGTTTGCAGTTTGTGTTGTAAAATGGCGGCGATGGTGTATGTGTTAGGCGGGTGTGGAGCATTGAGCATCATAATGGATTGAAGTGGAGATAGTAGAGTGGTGGGTAGGCCAGCAAGAAGCGAGTTGCAGTAGTCTAGTCGAGAGATGATGAGAGAGTGTATAAGGATTTTAGTTGTGTCTTGTGTAAGATAGTGACAAATTCTGGAGATGTTTTTTAGATGGAGAAGACAAGATTTAGTTAGTGATTGTATGTGAGGGATGAAAGGCAGAGCGGGGTCCAGTAGCACTGAAGACAACGGGCTTGGGAGGTGGGGGTGATGATGGCGTTGTTGATAGTGAGAGAAATGTGAGGAACTGACGCTGTGGGAGAGGGAGGGAAGATTAGAAGTTCAGTTTCGGACATGTTGAGTTTGAGATGGTGCGTGGACATCCAACAGGATATACTAGAGAGGCAGTTGAAAACGTGTGTTAGAAGAGAGGGGGATAGATCTGGTGTGGAGAGGTAGATTTGGTGTCATCTGCATAGAGATGATAATGAAGCCCAAAAGAGTTTATGAGGGTACCAAGTGAGGACGTGTAGATGGAGAAGACGGAGGGGGCCAAGGACAGATCCTTGGGGTACACCAACAGACTGGGTAAGGAGAAGTAGAGGTGTCGGAGAAGGAGATACTGAATGATCGATTTTGTAGGTATGATGAGAACCACGAGAGCAGTGTCTCGAATACCGAGGGAGAAGAGGATATGGAGTAGAAGTGGATGGTCGACAGTGTCAAAGGCAGCAGAGAGATCTCAAAGAAGAAGAATTGAGAAGTGACCTTTTGACTTGGCGGTAAGCAGGTCATTGGTGACTTTTAGTGAGAGCTGTCTCAGTGGAGTGTTGGGGCCGAAAGCTGGATTGGAAGGTGTCAAGAAGGGAGTTTGAGGAAATAAAGCTGGTAAGGCGGTTATAGACGAGCCGCTCCAGCAATTTGGAAGCAGAGAGATAGGGCGGTAGTTAGATGCAACGTCAGTGTCAGGTGAGGGTTTTTTGAGGGTGGGTATAACTATGGCATTTTTAGAGAAGACGGAAACATTCCAGTAGTAAGGGAGAGGGTGAAAATATGTGTGAGAGCTGGGATTAGTGTGGTAGAAAGGGGAGATATGAGCTGAGATGGAATAGGGTCCTGACGACAGGTAATGAGGCGAGTAGATGATAGCAGTTTGGAGACTTCATCCTTTGTAGCCGGATCAAAGCACTTCAAAGTGGCAGTGGGATTGGGGAAGGGAGAAGACTGGGTGTGGTTGGTTAGTTGAGAGGGTGGAGTGTGTAAACCACTATGAGATAAGAGTTCATTGTGGATGTTTTGTATTTTATGAAAAAAAAAATGGTTGGCAAAGTCTTCATCTGTAAGAGAGGAAGGGATGAGAGGAGGTGGTGGGCGGAGGAAAGTTTTGAAAGTGGCAAACAGACGCTTGGGTTAGAGGACAGAGTTGATATTAGTGTTGTAAAGTACTGCTGTTTGGCAAAGTTAAGGGCAGAGGAATGGAGCGTAACATAAATTTGTAGTGGAGGAAATCTGCTGAAGTGCGGGATTTCCTCCATGGTCGTTCAGCAGTGCGGGAGCATCTCTGCATGTATCGTGTTTGTGTAGTGTGCAGTGGTTGTGGATGGGAGCGAGGGCATCTGCATGTGGATATGGGGGCCAGAGTGTCAAGGGTGGAAGAGAGAGTAGAGTTGTAGAGTGAAGTGGCAGTGTCAGGGCAGTTGAGGTTGGTGATGGGACTGAGAAGGGGTTGGCTAATAGTGGAGAGCTGAGTAGGGTCAAGTGCTCACAGGTTTCTGTTCATGATGGTGGTAGGGGTTGGAGAGGGGTGGAGAGAGGGTGATGTGGTGAGGTTGAAGGTAAGGAAGTGGTGGTCAGATAGAGAGAGTGGACGGATGACTGGGTTGGAGGTTGTGCTGAGATTGGTGAAGATAAGGTCAAGAGAATGTCCAGCATGATGAGTAGAAGAATCTGTTAGTTGTGAGAGGCCAAGGGAAAAGGTGAGTGCAAGCAGTTTGGCTGCTGCTGGGGAGGTGGGGGTGTCAACAGCAATGTTAAAATCTCCAAGTACCAGGGAAGGAATATTGGAGGAGAGAAAGTGAGGGAGCCAGGCAGAAAAGTGATTAAGAAATTGAGAGGGAGTGCCTGGGGGACTATAGATCACAGCTACACGTAGAGAGAAAGGTGAGAAGAAGCGGATAGTATGAACTTCAAAGGATGGGAAATGGAGGGATGGGACAGGGGGTATGGGGTGAAATGTACAGCGAGTGGAAAGCAATACACCCACACCACCATCTTGTTTGTTCCCCGGTCTAGGTGAGTGGCTGAGGTTAAAACCACAGTGAGAGAGCGCTGCAGGGGAGGCAGTGTCTGAGGATGAGAGCCAGGTTTCCGTGAGAGCCAATAGATTGAGGGAGTTTGTAGTGAATAAGTCGTGAGTGAAAGTGAGTTTATTGCAGATAGATCGTGCATTCCAGAGGGCGCAGGAGAAAGGTAGAGTAGAGGGTTTGACATGTGATGGATATCAGATTCTGGGTGTTACGGGTGTTTGCTGGCCTTGAAGCAGAACGTGGCTGACAGCGAGTGGAGATGAGTGAGGGGCCTGGGTTAGGGGAAATATCTCCCGCAGCCAGGAGAAGGAGGAGTGAAAGGGAGAGAAGATGGTACTGGGACCTACAGGGCTGTTTTTGTTTGTGAGTGTTAGGGAGGGGATGATATTGTGACCGGAGGAGGGAGAGGAGCTCATGGGAGCAGAGGAGAGGAGAGCAAGGAAGGTGAGATGGTAATATTGTTGGGACGTGATATGGAGAGGCTGCAAAGGAAAGTCTGAGAGAGACTTGTAGGATATAAGAGAGAGGAAAGAGTGAGAAAGCATTGTGACAATGTGTGAGATTAGGAAAAATAGGTTAGAAGATTGTGGGGGAAGAATTATTATCCTAAGATATGGTAGAAGTAATAATATAGATTCAGGAGCATGGACAATAGTGTGATAAGGGTTATCAGAATGGGTGAGGTAGGTGAGGAGCTAAGAGACTTATGACAATATTTTTTCTTTTAGCCGGTGGTATTGACTGAGCAGGTGCAAGTCATGAGTTTTATAAATTAAGAGACTGCAAGGGAGGGCGGGTGTGGGGCATGGAGGGAGGGCAGAGAGAGCAGTTGCAAGTGTCAAACTTCAGGGAAGGCAATTGCTATGAACTAAGATGGAGGCAGTTACTGGAAATAAGAGGACCAGAAGAGATCAGATCCAGAGAATATGAGCAGAACAAATTTGTTACTAATAACTGAGAGGTTTGCAGGAGGGGTATGAGAGGTGGGATGAAACACAGAATAGTACAATACAAAGATAACATGAGGATTAGTTGTGAACTGATCTAGAGGAAGCAAACAGAAGAAAAATTGGCAATTGTCTCATAACGGGGGAAAAATCCTTCCTGACCCAGATACTGACGATCGGACTCCTCCCTGGACCAAAACTTCTTCCTCTCTAATTATTCAGGATAACCCAGAATGCCCCTTTTATTCAAAAATATATCCAATCTCTTTTTAAGTTTCTGAGTGACTGTGAGGAACACTTTTCTTTCTTTAAGGTGGAGTCTTAAGGGATGTTCATTGAAAACCTCTTGGCACAAAAAGTTTCCTTGACAAAACCTTGGATATAATTATATAAGGGAATCATATTCCTCTCAGGTGCCTTTTCTAAAGAAAATAAATGTAATGAATCTTGTGTCAGTTTTTCTTTTGTGATAATCTTATTGGTTATAGATGATATATATCTCACAGAGCTAAGTTATTCTCACTCCTCCAATTGCTCCATGGCATGTAAACCTAGAAGTCATATAAGTAGGTAAATATCCATATGTCTTCACAGTTGAATGCTGCTTCGAACAGTTAAGGGACTCGGCCATCCCATAATCAGAGCTTGAAAAGCTGGCTGTATGTTGTGTTCGCCCCTTTCCCAAATCCAACCAGCAGTACACACTTCTAGTCTTTTCTTGGCTTCAGTAAACACCTCTCTGTTTCAGCTCCAATAAACCGCATACATGTCTGTGAATCTGTATTGTTCTCCAAGCAAGCTTTGCTCACAGCTTCTTTCACAGCCATTTCTAGGGTCTTTTTGAAGTCTATGCTTAGCTGGAGCTAATCAACTGCTTCGGGAGTTAACTCTTCCACACCTCCTTGGGTAAAGAATTTTCAAAGTCTGTGGCTCACAGAAACACTTTATATAACCATCACACTAGTATACATACATTGCCTTGCAAAAGTATTCACGCCCCTTGACTTTTTACCTATTTTGTTACATTACAGCCTTAACTTCAATGTTTTGTTAATCTGAATTGCATGTGATGGATCAGAACACAATAGTCTAAGTTGGTGAAGTGAAATGAGAAAAATATATACATAAAACTATTTTGTAGAAAAAGAAAACAGAAAATTGGCACGTGCGTATGTATTCACCCCCTTTGTTACGAAGCCCATAAAAAGCTCTGGTGCAACCAATTACCTTCAGAAGTCACATAATTAGTGAAATGATGTCCACCTGTGTGCAATCTAAGTATCACATGATCTGTCATTACATATACACACATTTTTTGAAAGGCACTCGAGGCTGCAACACCTAAGCAAGAGGCACCACTAACCAAACACTGCCATGAAGACCAAGGAACTCTCCAAACAAGTAAGGGACAATGTTTCTGAAAAGTACAAGTCCGGGTTAGGTTATAAAAAAATATCCAAATCTTTGATGATCCCCAGGAGCACCATCAAATCTATCATAACCAAATGGAAAGAACATGGCACAACAGCAAACCTGCCAAGAGACGGCCGCCCACCAAAACTCACGGACTGGGCAAGGAGGGCATTAACCAGAGAGGCAGCACAGAGACCTAAGGTAACCCTGGAGGAGATGCAGAGATCCACAGCAGAGACTGGAGTATCTGTACATAGGACGACAATAAGCCGGACGCTCCATAGAGTTGAGCTTTATGGCAGAGTGGCCAGAAGAAAGCCATTACTTTCAGCAAAAAACAAAATGGCACGTTTTGAGTTTGCAAAAAGGCAAGTGGGAGACTCCCAAAATGTATGGAGGAAGGTGCTCTGGTCTGATGAGACTAAAATTAAACTTTTCGGCCATCAAAGAAAACGCTATGTCTGGCGCAAACACAACACATCACATTACCCAAAGAGCACCATCCCATTTTCAGCAGCCGGGACTGGGAAACTGGTCAGAGTTGAGGGAAAGATGGATGGTGCTAAATACAGGGATATTCAGCAAAACCTGTACAACTCTGTGCGTGATTTGAGGCTAGGACGGAGGTTCATCTTCCAGCAGGACAATGACCCCAAACACACAGCTAAAGCAACACTTGGGGGGGTTAAGGGGAAACATGTAAATGTGTTGGAATGGCCGAGTCACAGCCCAGACCTCAATCCAATAGAAAATCTGTGGTCAGACATAAAGATTGCTGTTCACAAGCGCAAACCATCCAACTTGAAGGAGCTGGAGCAGTTTTGCAAGGAGGAATGGGCAAAAATCCCAGTGGTAAGATGTGGCGAGTTCATAGAGACTTATCCAAAGCGACTTGGAGCTGTGATTGCCGCAAAAGGTGGCTCTACAAAGTATTGACTTTAGGGCGGTGAATAGTTCAGCACATTGACTTTTTCTGTTATTTTGTCCTATGCATGTTCTGTAAATTAGATGATGCAAATCCTCAAATAATCCATGTTAATTCCAGGTTGTGGGGCAACAAAACACGAAAAATGTCAAGGGGCGTAAATAGAAGGCACTGTATATATTTTTTTTATATAAAATTCATAGCCTGGCTCCTGAAAATGATTGGAGGGCTCTTAAGTAAGTCTTGATCTTCGTTTTGAAGATATCCAGTGATGAGGACTCTGATTGTCATGGGCCTCTCCCAAGAAATTGAACTGTATGACTGGAAGCTGTAGCACCAAATGATGCAAAGCAAACGCTTAGTAAATTACACTAAATTCAAACTCGGAGTTGCTACTTGTGGTAATACATTGTATTACTAGGTGCTAGTAATACTTATGTACAATTCCCCACAATGACATGTGATGTGTTTTATTACAGAAGGAAATTGGGGATGGGATGAAAGATCTCTCCGACTGCTCTGAGGACAGCAGTGAGGCTCAGTCCGACTCCCAGACGTCCGAGCGCAGCTGTAGTAGCAGCACCAGCAGTAACAGCAGCAGCAGTGAGAGTAGTAACAAGGACGGAAGAAGGGGTCGCTGGAAAAGGAAAGGTACCGGAATCTCTTTACACATGCATTTGGGCTGGATATTATATGGCTACTACACTGGTATCTTGTGATCATTGAGAGCATTGGGGCTGGGTATTACATGCTACTATGGTGTCATCTTATGAGCCTACACAGGCATTGGGGCTGGATATTATATGGCTACTACACTGGTATCTTGTGATCATTGACAGGCATTGGGGCTGGATATTATATGGATACTATAGTGTCAGCATATGATCCTACACAGGCATTGGGGCTGGATATTATATAGCTACTACACTGGTATATTGTGATCATGCACAGGCATTGGGGCTGGATATTATATGGCTACTACACCGGTATCTTGTGATCATACACAGGCATTGGGGCTGGATATTATATGGCTACTACACTGGTATATTGTGATCATGCACAGGCATTGGGGCTGGATATTATATGGCTACTACACCGGTATCTTGTGATCATACACAGGCATTGGGGCTGGATATTATATGGCTACTACACTGGTATATTGTGATCATGCACAGGCATTGGGGCTGGATATTATATGGCTACTACACCGGTATCTTGTGATCATACACAGGCATTGGGGCTGGATATTATATGGCTACTACACTGGTATATTGTGATCATGCACAGGCATTGGGGCTGGATATTATATGGCTACTACACCGGTATCTTGTGATCATACACAGGCATTGGGGCTGGATATTATATGGCTACTACACTGGTATATTGTGATCATGCACAGGCATTGGGGCTGGATATTATATGGCTACTACACCGGTATCTTGTGATCATACACAGGCATTGGGGCTTGATATTATATGGCTACTACACTGGTATATTGTGATCATTGACAGGCATTGGGGCTGGATATTATATGGATACTATAGTGTCAGCATATGATCCTACACAGGCATTGGGGCTGGATATTATATAGCTACTACACTGGTATATTGTGATCATGCACAGGCATTGGGGCTGGATATTATATGGCTACTACACCGGTATCTTGTGATCATACACAGGCATTGGGGCTGGATATTATATGGCTACTACACTGGTATATTGTGATCATGCACAGGCATTGGGGCTGGATATTATATGGCTACTACACCGGTATCTTGTGATCATACACAGGCATTGGGGCTTGATATTATATGGCTACTACACTGGTATATTGTGATCATACAAAGGCATTGGGGCTGGATATTATATAGCTACTACACTGGTATATTGTGATCATACACAGGCATTGGGGCTGGATATTATATGGCTACTACACTGGTATCTTGTGATCATACACAGGCATTGGGGATGGATATTATATGGCTACTACATCGGTATCTTGTGATCATACACAGGCATTGGGCCTGGATATTATATAGCTACTACACTGGTATATTGTGTTCATGCACAGGCACAAGCAGACCAATCTAATTAGTTTTTATGAGGAGGTTAGTAGGAACTTGGATCAGGGCAACTCAGTGGATGTAGTCTTCTTAGATTTTTCAAAGGCATTTGATACAGTGCCACATGGAAGACTAGTGAGCAAACTAAGGGATACAGGAATTGCAGTAAATATCTGCTCATGGATCGATAGCTGGCTAAAAGACAGGAAGCAAAGGGTTGTTGTGAATGGAACATACTCCGATTGGACTAATGTGGTAAGTGGGGTTCCTCAAGGTTCAGTATTAGGTCCTCTCCTTTTTAACATATTTATTAACGACATAGAAGTAGGACTCGAAAGTAGTGTCTCCATTTTTGCTGATGACACTAAGTTGTGCAAGGTAATAAAATCAGATAATGATGTACTTTCATACAAAGGGATTTGCATAAATTAGAGAAATGGGCGGCTAAATGGCAGATGAGATATAATACAAACAAATGCAAGGTTATGCATTTGGGAAGGAACAATAGCCATGCAATCTATAATCTTAATGGAGCAAATCTTGGTGTATCAGATATTGAAAGGGATTTGGGAGTGCTTGTAGACAACCACCTAGGTAACAGAGCTCAAAGCCAAGCAGCAGCTGCAAAGGCAAGTAAAATATTAGCATGTATTAAGAAGGGTATAGAAGCAAGGGAAGCAAATATAATTCTGCCACTATACAAATCTCTAGTACGCCCTCATTTGGAATATGGAGGACAATTTTGGGCACCACTTCATAAAAAGGACATTTTAGAGCTGGAAAAAGTACAGAGAAGGGCAACAAAACTAATAAGAAAGACTAACCAAATTAAACTTTTTTTCTAGAAAAAAGGCGTCTACGAGGGGATATGATTACCTTATTTAAATACATCCAGGGTCAGTATAAGGCTTTGTCAAGTGAACTTTTTGTAGCAAGAGATTTTCAACTGACAAGAGGACATCCCTTTGCTTAAGGTGAAATCTTTTTTCCTCTAACCTCAAAGAAAAGGGTTCTTCACAGTTAGGGCGGTTAAACTGTGGAATTCTCTACCAAAGGAGGTGGTGACAGTGAATTCAATAGATAACTTCAAAAAGGGGTTAGATATATTTTTGAATAAAGAGGGCATTCAAGGCTATCCTAGATAACTAGCGAAGGAATATTGATCCAGGGAGAAATGTGATCGCCAGTTTCTGGGGTCAGGAAGGAATTTTGCTTTTCTTTTTTTCCTCTTATGAGACAATTGGCAAAGTTTCAATGTTTTTTTTTTCTGTTTGCTTCCTCTGGATCAATTAACAATTAATAATAAATAGTTTACATTAAAAAGATCAATAGAGATATAAAAAGGTTGAATTTGATGGACTAACTCTTTATTCATCCTCAAATACTATACTATTAATAATTATTTAATCAATAATTTAATTAATAACTAATCTGCATATTGCAGATCAGAGGAGATCTTAACAGGTTGAACTTGATGGACTGAAAGTCTTTTTTCAACCTTAATTACTATGTAACTATATGGCTACGACACTGTTATCGTGTGATCATTGAGAGCATTGGGGCTGGGTATTGCATGCTACTATAGTGTCATCTTATGAGCCTACACAGGCATTGGGGCTGGATATTATATGGCTACTACACTGGTATCTTGTGATCATACACAGGCATTGGGGCTGGATATTATATGGCAACTACAGTGTCTTGTAGTTTGGAGAAAACTTCACATGTTTGTGAAGTCAAATAAGGAGCTATGAGAGAGAGAGAGAGGGCACGCAGAGAGAGAGAGAGAGAGAAGGGGGTCACAATGTATGTCTTTCTCCAGGTCAAACTGAAAACAATCAGTTCGCCCCCCCCTTACTCCAGGAGCAGTATTAAATTAGTGCTGTCCAGGTGCAGCCGATTACCTGAGCAGGAAAGTAAAGTGTTTATGGTCCATAGGAGTTGTTTTAGTTAATATCTTCCCAACCAAACACTTCCCATATTCTGAGATATCCACAGAAAGTCAATGTTAATCTTATAGAATAGTTTGCTTTTATTTATTGGTGTTTGTTTTTTACAGCTTTGTGATTTTCATTATTAGAAGGATTAGAGTAAAATAAAGTGAATTAAGTTATAGTCCTTCTTATTAAGGGGGTTTGTGAAGACCAAGGGGCATACCAGGGGCATCTTGGTATGTTGTCGATGGCACACATGGTACAATCCGTATCATGGCCAGGACCAGTTATAGAGAAATAATTAGTACAGAGGCAATCTGGGTAACTATGGAAATTAGATATAGAATAATCTTTAAACAATGAGATATGTATAGCATCCAAGGAGGAGAAGAACACTTCAGAAAATGTATTAGTTGTCTTTGTGGTGGCCAGGGGCCGGGTCACTCTGTGCATGTCATTGTGGATTTCCATTGCTAAGCATGTTTATATCACTCTCTTATGAAGAACTAGATTTAATTATAGAAATAAATAAAAAAAATCTTAATTTATACTTCTTTAAAAAAAAAATACAGGAATGTCCTTATAAGAGTGTTATGTATTCTGCAAAGCCTCTTCTAGGTTTTCATGGTATCTACCAGCCGTGGGAGGTAGATTACACATATATTATTATTATACATATATATTTTTATTTTATGCATAATCTATAACGTGGCTCCTAACTAATCTGACTTGCCCTTAACTTTAAGATGAATTTGTCATCTGATTTAGGATCATTAAAACTCACCGTGGTCCTTTATCTACAATATGCTCTTTTGATTCACTACACTTGTAATGTCATTAGAAAGTAATAAAGTAAATACAAGCTTTGGTTCATGAACTATTATATGAAATTAATCTTTACCGTGAGTAGGTTGGAGCGGTCTGTTTTTCGAGGCCTTGTTAACTGAGATTGCCATTGGTTCTGTTGTATTGTAACTACTGGGGCACTTTAGACTGTCACATTTCCATTGCACTTAATCTGCGTTCAAGGTCCTTGAAATTACTTATTTAAGTTATTTACAGTGTGTTTTGTAATTCGTTGTTAGTGTCTCTCAACTCGTTCAGTTATACAGGAAGCAAAAGGCTTTTTTTTTAATGTCTCTCTGACTACACATTAAAATGACATAGTCCTATAAAACAAATAGATTTGCTGGATTGCTCTGTCTGTAAATCCAAAGTCTTAGGGCCTTAAATGCACTCTTAAAAGCACTCCTAAAATTGCCACTGTATTCTACTAGCGACACGCAATCCGATTATGAGTTCCGCGCCAATGAGTCACTACGGGCCAGCCAATGAAGCAAAACCAGCCTTAGAACTACCGTATATAATATATAAGCCGAGTTTTTCAGCCCTTTTTTTAAGACTGAAAAAGCCCCCCTCATCTTATACTCGAGTCACCCTGTGTCTCTTTCTCCCCCCCGTGTCTCTTGCCCTCTCCCTCCCCTGTGTCTCTTGCCCTCTCCCTCCCTTGTGTCTCTTGCCCTCTCCCTCCCCTGTGTCTCTTTCGCGCCCTCTCCCTCCCCTGTGTCTCTTTCGCGCCCTCTCCCTCCCCTGTGTCTCTTTTGCGCCCTCTCCCTCTCCTGTGTCTCTTTCGCCCCCTCTCCCTCCCCTGTGTCTCTTTCGCCCCCTCTCCCTCCCCTGTGTCTCTTTCGCCCCCTCTCCCTCCCCTGTGTCTCTTTCGCCCCCTCTCCCTCCCCTGTGTCTCTTTCGCCCCCTCTCCCTCCCCTGTGTCTCTTTCGCCCCCTCTCCCTCCCCTGTGTCTCTTATCCCCCCCCTCCCTCCCCTGTGTCTCTTATCCCCCCCCTCCATCCCCTGTGTCTCTTATCCCCCCCCCTCCATCCCCTGTGTCTCTCTCCCCCCCCCTCCCCTGTGTCTCCCACCCTGCAAGGGAGGTGAGCATGGGGGCAGAGAGAGAGAGACCAGGAGTGCAAGGGAGGGAGTCTAGGGCCCAGGAACGCACACCATGAAAGGAAGGTGAGGCATGAGAGTAGGGGGCATGGGAAGAGACATGCGGGCTGAGAGGGGGGGCGAGGGAGAGTTTCCAGCATTGAGGCTGAGAGAGAGGGGGCAAGGGAAGGGGTTTAGGGGTACAGCACAGCCAGCCTCAGACACCCTGCAAGGGAGGTGAGCATGGGAGCAGAGAAGGAGAGACCAGGGGGCAAGGGGGAGGGTGTAGGGCCCAGCACTGCACACCATGCAAGGAAGGTGGGGCATGGGAAGAGAGACATGCGGGCTGAGAGAGGGAGCAATGGAGAGTATCCAGCATTGGGGCTGAGAGAGAGGGAGCAAGTGAAGGGGGTCTAGGGGTACAGCACAGCCAGCACCGGACACCCTGCAAGAGACCTGAACAGGGGGCATGAGGACACAGACAAGGAGAGCGGGAGCATGGGAAGAGAGACATGCGAGCTGAGAGAGGGAGCAATGGAGAGTATCCAGCATTGGGGCTGAGAGAGAGGGAGCAAGTGAAGGGGGTCTAGGGGTACAGCACAGCCAGCACCGGACACCCTGCAAGAGAGCTGAACAGGGGGCATGAGGACACAGACAAGGAGAGCGGGAGCATGGGAAGAGAGACATGCGGGCTGAGAGAGGGAGCAATGGAGAGTATCCAGCATTGGGGCTGAGAGAGAGGGAGCAAGTGAAGGGGGTCTAGGGGTACAGCACAGCCAGCACCGGACACCCTGCAAGAGAGCTGAACAGGGGGCATGAGGACACAGACAAGGAGAGCGGGAGCATGGGAAGAGAGACATGCGGGCTGAGAGAGGGAGCAATGGAGAGTATCCAGCATTGGGGCTGAGAGAGAGGGAGCAAGTGAAGGGGGTCTAGGGGTACAGCACAGCCAGCACCGGACACCCTGCAAGAGAGCTGAACAGGGGGCATGAGGACACAGACAAGGAGAGCGGGAGCATGGGAAGAGAGACATGCGGGCTGAGAGAGGGAGCAATGGAGAGTATCCAGCATTGGGGCTGAGAGAGAGGGAGCAAGTGAAGGGGGTCTAGGGGTACAGCACAGCCAGCACCGGACACCCTGCAAGAGAGCTGAACAGGGGGCATGAGGACACAGACAAGGAGAGCGGGAGCATGGGAAGAGAGACATGCGGGCTGAGAGAGGGAGCAATGGAGAGTATCCAGCATTGGGGCTGAGAGAGAGGGAGCAAGGGAAGGGGGTCTAGGGGTACAGCACAGCCAGCACCGGACACCCTGCAAGAGAGCTGAACAGGGGGCATGAGGACACAGACCAGGAGAGAGGGAGCATGGAGACTAGGGGCTAAGCCAGTGGCAGAAAGGATTCACAACATAGAGCACACATTTGCATTGCAACCGCATTCCCATACATCCCACCACTAGATGCTGCTGTTGCAACTAACTTTAAACACGCACGGTCTTGTGACGCCACAGGAATTAAATTAGCAAATTTTGACTTTACTGATACGAAAACTTATTATTCTATAAGTAAAATTAGTACCAGATTCGTTGGAGACAAACTGTTAAGAAAACTCATCTCTAAGCAAAACGTTTCAGAAAAACAAGTGATGGAATCGAAGCATGAGTGCCAATCGTTTATTTTTACAATGATTACAAATCTTGTTAAAAATCACCAATTTAAGTATAAAATTGTATGTCCTGTATCGATCCACGCTTGATGTTTGCAGAAAGTAGCAATTGTTATAAAAAAATGACATCCTTTCGATTTTTTATCCTACTGTAAAAAAAGTCAGAGAAGAAGATTGGGATTCGATACTTTCTGAATTCCTTGATTTTCTAAATACCACTGCCACAAAATGTCCATTTAGCCCACCTGAAACACGTGTATAACCAACTCAAAGATACCCCAAAATATGATAAATTATGTGTAGTCATAAAATTTTTACTTGTCATATCTCATGGACAAGCTACCGAGAATCTTCATGGGGAATCTGACATCGCCAGAAGATTAGTGCTGGATGAATAAGATGCTCTAGGGGTTTAGAAAAGGTTCCGATAACAAAGGAATTAAGAATTTCTGCTCGCGGAGCACGCCAAAAGTATCGTCATTACCTCGATGAGCAGCGCGTGAAAAGGAAGTGTAAATGAAGAACAGGTTTTAAAAACCAAGAAAGCTTGATTGCAACAAACTGTAGAGGAGCTACAATTATCGGAAGACGCAGAAAAAACATGGAATCTGAACCTTGTTACCCAATCGAACAGTTTTAGGCGAACTGCCAAAGAAAAAACTGCAGAAATGGCGAACATTGATACTAAAATGAAAGAGATGATTAGTAAACTTAAGAAGTAAATCCTGTTTGGAAATTGTGATTTTATTCCCATAAGTGGGACTTTGTTTTGAGGGAACGAAATAAAAGCCTAATTCGATAAACATGAGATTTTATTTGTACATCGTACATTTTCAATGGACAATTTTAGACCTTAACATTTTTTACACAGTCCTTGAATTTCATTGATGAAAAAGTGTATGAATCATGTCTCATAGAATATGATTTTGTGTAACTTTATTTAGAGCTCGTAATGTCCGAGCTGTGCTAAAACCAATGGAGTTGTAACGCTGGTTTGGCGTCTTTGGCTGGCCCATAGTGATTGTGGGCGGGGAACTCGTATAATATAATTTTTGGCAATTTTAAGAGTGGTTTTATGTGTGTGTCCAATAGAATAGGACCCTATGGGCCTCATTCAATTGCTATGTTTTAGAGATCCGGGCTCGCAAATGCCGATCGCAAGCTACGTTGCTATTAAATTTCCTACCATTTGCGCGCTTCGATCGGGTTACTTGCTGCATGCTACTTTCCATTGCGATTCTGCTAATCGCAAGTTACTTCCCTCAAATGCTTTGATCTTTCACGGCCGCAAGAGTTGCGGCATAAAAAAAATCCGTAATCGAGCTTCAATTGCTCCAATTCACCCTTCCGACAACCCCCGTAAATGGCTAAATTCGAACCACAGGTTACATGACCCAAGGAGGTGTCGCATACTTACTTACAAATCGTAGCACTTTATAATCAAATACAAAAGCCATCCTGTACTTTTATTAAAGATGAAAGGGATGTTAGGTCTTAAAATTAATAGCACAACTTTCTCAAGCTTGCACATCGGCCAAATAAATAGCTTATTTCATGTTCAATATTTGTCCTAAAGTCTACGGGCTTCAACCTTCAAGCCTAAACGTAGAGCTACGCGAGACCGTAACTCGATCGCAGGAAATTGGTGACTTGCGATTGAGTTACGTCCCGCAATTGAATGAGGCCCTATGTCTGCAACTTATATGAATTAGGAATTTACTGGGTATATAATATCCCTGTGTGTTATGTACTTTATTTTTTTAAGAACTGCATATAAGGTCTGTTTTTTCTGCCTAATGCCATACAAATAGTCCCTGTATGTGTCTGTCCTCTACAGCCTAGGCAGACACAGACTCTGTGGGGCTGGATGTGCAGTGTAGTGTCATAGCCTATTAGGGACCATGTTTTACTGCTGAGAAATAGTCACTGGTTAGTATGAGACACAGCACAGCAAGTATAACCAAGTCTGTGTCTTCATGCTTTGCAGAGGGCAGACCCATACAGGGACTATTATATATCTTATACGCGTTGCGCTCTAATTTATATACAAGCTCATTTCTTTCTATATTTCAGTCACTGCCTGGACTTTTTCTGATGAGAAAAAAACATCTAGAACTAGCAGTTTAACCCCCATGACATCACTGGTCTCATGTACATGTATGAGACAGGAAGCACATTTAAGATGCGATCAACCACCACTTCCTTATATGAGCAAAAATAAAGTGCTGTCAGCGGCTGCAAAGATTCACCCTATATTGTAGGAGGAGAGCGATTTATTATAGGGAGATTAGTAAGACATGGTACAAAGCGGCTACAATATGAAGTGAGGTGTCTGGGACTTGGAGCATCTACAGGCCGCTATAATGCACAGAGAGGAGTGGGGCGGTGAGGAGCGCGATGGAGGTAAGAGGAACTAGCTGATGGGCCCTGGCTCAGGCTGTGTGTAATTATGGCACTTGCCGCCATGATTTGGGGGGTTTGTGGCTGTGAATTGGTCTTGAGATCTGTATAAGGAGCAGTTCGGATGGAAGAGGAACTAGATCATGGGCCCTGGCTCAGGCTGTGTGTACTTATGGCACTTGCCGCCATGATTTGGGGGGTTTGTGGCTGTGAATTGGTCTTGAGATCTGTATAAGGAGCAGTTCGGATAGAAGAGGAACTAGATGATGGGCCCTGGCTCAGGCTGTGTGTACTTATTGCACTTGCCGCCATGATTTGGGGGGTTCGTGGCTGTGAATTGGAGCTTATAGAGACTAGCAGTTGGTCGCTCTACTCGTACGCTTGTTGCTGCCATGATTTGGGGGTTTACCTAACCCAGTTCTGCTGGGGTCCACTTCCAGAGCAGCTAGTAATGTCTGGGTGACTAAAAAGGGAAGCTGTACTGGCTGGGTCAATATCAAAACTTCAGTGATTGGATTAAAAATGGCTGCCCTTGCACTGTATAGTTTACTAACGTGTGACGGAGTGTAACCTTTTAATATTTTGAAATGAAAAATATATGGAATAAATATCGGGCAATATGTGCTATAGTTTTGGTTGCATTATTTGTTGTGGTTGTTACAGGAAAACCAAATTTTATGAGAACGTAAAATGTTTATATAATAATAAAAAGGATCCGCGTGCACTTAGTCTGTAACTATCTGGTGTACTTGTAGCAATCATTAAGTGGTGGCTTTGTAGATAAATCAGTTTAATAAACGTGTGACCTATAGTTTAAGTTGTTGAAATGAAAGGCTAGGCACGATGTATTAAGAATCTCTGGGATGAATATAAATGTGATCGGTGCTTTATTTTAGGGGTTTTTAATTTGAAATTAAAGGTAAAAAAAATATTTAATAAATATCCGTCAATAAGCACCTTATTTACGTTCTATTCTTTTTTAATTTTATACATTTTTATTTAAAAAATGTATAGTTTCATTAATTGTGTTAGTGTTTAGGTATAAACTGTTTTGAAGCTGAAAATGATATGTGTTTGTAAGTCATGTGATGTGCGTGCATTATGCGCATTATACTTGTTGAGTGTTCCACGTAGTCACTTGGCGTCTACCACTGGGCAATCAGGGGATATTTCGGTGAAAGGTGAGGGCATGAGTCTTGATCTTGGCAACCCCCAGTTATGAGAAGACACAAGACACATCTCTCGAACAAGACAGATGTATTTTTCTAATTAGGATAATCACATTTGGGTTCTAACGAGGTGATGACCCAGCAATGCCTTCATCTTAAAACTACCATCTGGTTGAGAGGCGTAAACAGCTACTCATACACCATGTAAATAATGTGGCTCCACATCATCCAATGGCAGCGCATTGTGATACATGTGATAAAATCCATAAGTAAATTTATAGAAATGGATACTGATGCTTGAGCTCTATCACAAATTATAATTGTCCTGCTACGAATCGTCGTCACTCTGTTTGCGTGGTCATTACGATTTAGCGGGCTTAGTGATGAGCGTCACAGGTGCTCATCGCCCGGCGAGCCGTTAAACTGTAGTACTTTGGCAATGAGCGCAGCAGGCGCTCATTGCAGGCGAGCCTCACGTAGCGAGGCGAGCCGTTAAACCGTAGCACTTTGGTAATGAGCGCCGCAGGCACTCATTGCAGGCGAGCCGTTAAACCGTAGCAAAAAAATACGTCCCGAACTTGTGAACATGAAAAAAAATCCAAACACAATAAATACACACAGCACATACATAAAAAGCTTACCTACAGCAAGAGGGAGCATCCAGGACCTCAAAAAAAACAAGTTACACCTTCATTTAACTCAAAATAAAACAGTTTAGACACTAAAAAATTCTTGAAGCGAGAGAAAAAATGGCGGCCGCACAAAACGAAAACAATGCTACAGCACTATAACCACGGAAAACACGTACGGATAATACGCTAAGACGCATACCACACATTACCCGCCATTAAACGACGTACGGATGATCCGCTAAGACGCATACCACACATTACCCGCCATTTTACGCCAATGCGGAAGTACACAACTACGCTAACGGTTCCGTCTCATGCACGCACACTATTACACTGCACACATTCATCATGCTTACACAGCAGCTCCACACCACTAATGCTGCAGCAACATCTAAACAGATTGCCAGCTCTTCAACACAATGCTTCAAAATAGGTCAAGTATATTAATTTATTAATTTGTATTATATATTTCAGTAGGAGACACAAAACACCATTAGCTACCTTACAATTCCATATGTATATTAATAACTAAACAACTTTCCAAACATACACATCTCATTGCCGTCATTTTTTTATCTCACTTAGGGGATTTTCGAGCGGCTTAACTCTGGAAATTGAATTTAAATTGGCGTGTAACCTCACTTCCAGACGTCCCGGGTGTCCCCCCTTGCTGTGTGTGATGTTTTTTTTATTTTTGTTTGTATTTTGTGTGGTTTTCGTGTTTTTCGCTGCGTGCAGTTCGGCCGTTAAGTAGACAACTATTACAGAAGACTGCACGCTGTCATTGATGTCAAAGGGGGCAATACACAGTGTTAACAACTAAGGGTGTGCAAACTTTTGATCAGGGCCATTTGGGGGATTTCTGTTATCATTATGATTTAAAAAGGAGTCAAACGACTATGTGATAATAAATGGCTTCATATGATCACTAGCCTCCAAAAGACATTTTTTTTGCATGATCAATCATATTTTCAAAATAAATGCCCACATTTCCCAATTTCTGCCAGGGTATGCAAAGTTTTGAGCACAACTTTATGTATGTGTATGTGTAAATTTTGTGGTCGCGGGAGCGAGGGTCCACATTTGCGGGCCTAAAGTCTGCAGTTGCTGGCAAGGAGAGCCTTCGGCGCTCCTTGCAAGCAACAGTGGCCCTCACTTTTGACAACCCACACTGCTGACAACTATATATGTGATATAATATTACACCTTCAGAGAGCTCAAATTGTGCAAATACAAATATCTGCCACGTTCATACGGTCACGTTGGTTTTGTTCTGAATCGGTTGATTTGCCTCGTGACTTGTGACTGGACCCGTGGGACTTCCATGTTACTAACTAAATAACTGAAAATATGAAATGTAATATTATTGGTAACGGACACCATATTAATATCAAAATTTACACTTTTCACTCTGAGGACAGTAACATAGAAGTTAAAATGTGGGTCTAAATAAGGAACTTGCCGTCTGTCTGTATTACTCCAATAGAGGAAGCAGGGGGGCAGGAGTTGCAGAAAGCAAATGAAATAAACTGACAATGATTGGAATTCACAGCTATAATCTAATTGGCTAAACTGCTCGATGCTGATGTTCAGTCATTGCGTGTCCTTCTGTATATGTTGGCCAGTTCTAAGTCTGGTAACCTACTCTCAGGCGAGCATGTTTTACACAGAGAAATATCCTGTAGTATATCAGTCTGGTATCGCGTAATAGAGGTATCCAGCCCCAAAATACCAGGCAATTCTATTCTGACCAGGAGAAACGGCAAACCCCAGACGTTCGTTTGGTCCTTAGTTGTCCCTTGTCATTGAGGTGCAGCTGATAACTCCCTAAGGTACAGTGAGTAAGGAGTCCACATCTGGAGCCTCTATCACCATTAGGGAGACTATGTCATGAGGGTCATTTGCATAAGAAACAACAAAGTCAGAGGCGCTTAATCAGAGAACAATTTAACCTTAATAGGATAGTTCTATGGACACTATAACCCACTCTGAGAGCGGCCTCTTTTATCTCACTTGTGCCCTTCACAGGGAGACATATCCTGTAGTATATCAGTTTGGTCCCACTGACTAGAGTGACCCAGCCCCGAAATACCAGGCAATTCTACCCTGAACAGGAGAAACCGCAAACCCCTTCATTGGGCCTCATCCTATAACTATTAATTAGGGTTTTATGCATAAAACAACATAAACCGTAATGACGGAAATGCACATGATGACTTATAACATGTGTGGGAGTTATCCATGCAGTGTACGGGTAAGCCTGTGTTATGTTACCCCATACTGGTTTACTGGATACACATTTATTGAGGCTCCATCTTGTTACAACCTTTAAGAACCACCAATCGAGAGACAGATCAGGGCTGTACATCTTTATAAACGGACTGTAAGGAGGAAGTAAAGTCTCAGATCTTGTGATCATTGAAAAGATGTCTTACGTTGAGCAGGGCCCTGAGATTCACAGGAGTGTTACTCACCTCTTCCATTACCGTCCAGTTGTTTTCTACAGGAAAGCCCAAAAATGTCTGGTGGGGTATATATAATAAGGCATTTTAACAGCTGCCCGTAGGACTGGCGCAGCCTGAGGTGGCATGGCAGGGACTTTAACCATCCAATAATCACAACTCTAGAGAGATTGTTGGGGAACCTTTTTTTCTGGGTGAATTTGCTCTATTTCAATCCATGGCAAATTAACTTAAATCTTAATTTGGTACATGTAGTATATAGCAATAAATACATAACATTACAAACCATGGCTTGTGTAGGTACCAGCAAATATTATAAGACATATTATATTATAATTCTATATATAAAATGCCAATGGAAGATAAAAGGGCGAGTAATCCTTATTTTTTTTTTTTTTTGCATTTTTTCCTCTCGCTTCCCCTGAAATAATGTGATTTAAGGAAATATTTCTCCTGTAAACATACGTCACATTAATGGCCCAGCGGCGCTTGCTGATCATCAGGCGAGTGTAGGACCTCTGAGTGTCCTGGAGACAGACCCTCTTATCTCGCTTAATTTGGTGCCACTTTAGGACAATCTTATTCTCTGAGTAAGTCTTAATGACCCGTCACCAGGAATCCTCTCTCCGCACATCAGGGACCGGGTCCTCTTGCCACGTGTCGCATTGAAAGAAAATCCCTGGCTGTATCTTTGCTGCTTATGGTATCTGGTGCTGAGCTTGAAGGAGGGACGTCATCTCCTAGCGCAGGCTTAAAGGGATATGGCAAGTTCCTGGAAGTTACTGGGTATATAATATCTCTGTGTGTCTATTTACTGACATGTACTTTATTATAGTGCTTATAAGCTCTGTTTTTACAGTCAAAAGTCATACAAATAGTCCCAGTATGGGTCTGCCCTCTGTAGCTAAAAACTACAGACTATGAAGTGCAGTGTTTCAAATTAGGCTGTTAGTGACCTCTCTCAAGGAGCATGTTGCAGAATGCTGCCACTGATTGGTTAGTATGAGACAGTGAAACCCCTATATTTAGAAGTACACTGTCTTCATGAGCTGCAGAGGGGAGAAACCAAAGAACTATTGATAAGATTTAAGGAAGAAAAACAGAAACTTTATGCACTTTTTAATAAAATAAAGTACTTAAAAGTATATACAGTGGTGGGGGGGTATTTGATCCCTCTGACTTTGAACGTTTCACCACTGACAAAGAAATGATCCGTCTATAATATTAATGGTCGGTGTATTTTAACAATGAGAGACAGAATAAAAAAACAAACAAGAAAAACGCATGTCAAAAAAGTTATAAATTGATTTGCAGGTCAATGAGGGAAATAAGTATTTGACCCCTTCCACTTAGTACTTGGTGGCAAAACCCTTGTTGGCAATCACAGGGGTCAGATGTTTCTTGTGATTGACCACCAGGTTTGCACACATCTCAGGGGGGGTTTGTCCCACTCCTCTTTGTAGATCCTCTCCAAGTCATTAAGGTTTTGATGGCTGATGTTTGGCAACTCGAACCTTCAGCTCCCTCCACGTATTTTCTGTCTCTCTAACTACACCGACCATTACAATTATTGACTGATCATTTCTTTGTCAGTGGGCAAACGTTAAAAATCAGCAGGGGATCAAACTTTTTCGGAAAATCCGTATGTGTTTGGTGGTGTTTTTCGTCTTTAGGGGCCTGTAGCCTCGTTTTAGTTTCTTTCGGCGGCCATTTTTTCTCTCGCTTAGGTGATTTTCGGGTGTATTTCGACTTAAATTGAGGTGTAACTTCAGTTTTCGAGGTCCTGGGTGCCCCCCTTGCTGTGGGTAAGCTTTTTATGTATTTCTTGTGTGTATTTATTGTGTTTTGAATGTTTTTCATGTGCGCAGGTTTCGGGCGGTAAGGTCGTATTTTTGCGAGGTTGTAATGTTTTTTTTTCTAAGTCCCGCCTCTCGTATTTGTTTCTCGTAAGTCCGTAAATTTAGTGAGGTCCGCAGTTGCTGGCAAGGAGCGCCTTTGGCGCTCCATGCCAGCAACTGAGGCCCTTGCTTCGCGAGCCTGCAGCGTTAGCAACAACCCGCATGCTCACAACTATATATGTGATCCTTATTATGATCAGAATATTTTAGGCGATTCCATGTTTTTTCATTTTTTTTAATCATTTTGTTATTGTACAAAATAGATTCCGATCGAACCTCTGCTTGTAGTTTTGACTAAACTAATGCCAAGACAAATATCATCCATTCTGCAATTAAATAGGTGTATAGAATATAATTTGTCTTATGACCGGAACTGATGACAACTCCCAGTTTCACAACTTCCCCTGCCATGGCTCCCACTGATGCCACATCAGCCCTTCCAATTCATTGCAGGGCTCGCAGCTCTCCCTGCTCCGGGGGCGCGTGCACGCACGAGCGGGGACGCGCGCACAGGAAGCCGCGCTCGCAGCATTAGGGTGAGGGAGGAGTGGCGGAGAGACACATGGGGGGGGGGGGAAGAGACAGAGAGGAGGAGGGGAAGAGAGACACAGGGGAGGGAGAGGAGGAGGGGAAGTGAGACAGGGGAGGGAGAGGAGGTGGGGAAGAGAGACACAGGGGAGGTAGAGGAGGTGCGGAAGAGAGACACAGGGGAGGGAGAGGAGGTGGGGAAGAGACACACAGGGGAGGGAGAGGAGGTGGGGAAGAGAGACACAGGGGAGGGAGAGGAGGAGGGGAAGAGAGACACAGGGGAAGGAGATGAGGAGGGGAAGAGAGACACAGGGGAGGGGGAGGGGGAGGAGGTGAAGAGAGACACAGGGGAGGGGAGGAGGAGGAGGTGAAGAGAGACACGGGGGAGGGAGAGGAGGAGGAGGAGGGGAAAAGACACAGGGGAAGGAGAGGAAGAGGAGGGTAAAAGACACAGGGGAGGGAGAGGAGGAGGAGGGGAAGAGAGACACAAGGGAGGGAGAGGAGGAGGAGGGGAAAAGACACAGGGGAGGGAGAGGAGGAGGAGGAGGAGGAGGGGAAGAGAGACAGGGGAGGGAGAGGAGGAGGAGGGGAAGAGAGACAGGGGAGGGAGAGGAGGAGGAGGGGAAGAGAGACAGGGGAGGGAGAGGAGGAGGAGGGGAAGAGAGACAGGGGAGGGAGAGGAGGAGGAGGGGAAGAGAGACACAGGGGAGGGAGAGGAGGAGGAGGGTAAGAGAGACACAGGGGAGGGAGAGGAGGGGAAGAGAGACACAGGGGAGGGAGAGGAGGAGAAGGAGGGAAAGAGAGACACAGGGGAGGGGGAGGAGGGGAAGAGAGACACAGGGGAGGGAGAGGAGGGGGAAGAGAGACACAGGGGAGGGAGAGGAGGAGGAGGAGGGGAAGAGAGACACAGTGGAAGGAGAGGAGGAGGAGGGGAAGAGAGACACAGGGGAAGGAGAGGAGGAGGGGAAAAGACACAGGGGAAGGAGAGGAGGAGGGGAAGAGAGAGACGGGGGATGAGGAGGAGGAGTAGGGGAAGAAAGACGGGAGGAAGAGACACAGGAGAAGGACAGGGGGAGTAAGAGACACAGCGGAGGGGGCGGGGGGAAGAGACATAGGGGAGGGAGAGGAGGGGGAAGGAGAAACAAGGGAAGGAGAGCGGGGAAAGAGACACACAGGATGGGGGAAGAGACACACAGGATGGGGGAAGAGACACACAGGAGGGGGGAATAAGACACGGAGGGCAGGGGGAATGCGGCACAGGGGTGGAGGGGGGAACGAGACACGGGAGGGAGAGGAAGTAGAGTTATATATATGGTAGCAATGGTAATGAGGAATAGGAGGGGGTGGAAATGGAGGTAAATAAAATGAACTACCCCTGTTCTAGAGCATATTGTGAGGCTGCTATTACATGAAAATAATTCTTCAGCTATACTCTTTACACTACATGTGAGATATACTATGGGTGCTAGTTTAATACCCACACTTCACCAGTAGATTACTTCATTTTTGTTCCAATCACATATATAGTTGTGAGCGTACGGGTCGTTGCTCACGCTTGCGGGCTCGCGTAGCGAACCCGCGGCCCTCGCGTAGCGAGGTCACTGGGCAAGGGCCTCAGTTGCTGGCATGGAGCGCCGAAGGCGCTCCATGCCAGCAACTGAGGCCCCTCGCGAAGCGAGGGCCTCAGTTGCTGGCGAGGTCACTGGGCACGGGCCTCAGTTGCTGGCATGGAGCGCCGAAGGCGCTCCATGTCAACAACTGAGGCCCCTCGCAAAGCGAGGGACTCAGTTGCTGGCGAGGTCACTGGGCAAGGGCCTCAAACCCTCGCAAACTTCACGTCGCTACTCAAAAAACACGACACACAAATTACGACACTCGCTAAATTTTACGAGGAACGCAAACAACCTACGAAACACGTTACCACACATTACGACCTCGCAAACATCGGACACAACACGCCGACATACAAACATTTAAAACACAATACATACACACAGCACATACATAAAAACCTTACCTACACCAAGAGGGAGCACCCAGGACCTCAAAAATGCAACTTACACCTCGATTTTACTCGAAATAAAAGACTTTTGAGACTAAAAAAAAATCTAAGCGACAGAAAAAATGGCTGCCGAACAAAACGAAAACGAGGCTACAGCACTCTAAACTCGCAAAACACCACAAGAAACTCGCAAAACGCCACAAACCACCTACGGATATTAATACCACACAGTGCACACATTCAGCATGCTTACACAGCAGCTCCACACCACTAATGCTGCAGCAACATCAACACAGATTGCCAGCTCTTCATCACAATGCTTCAAAATAGGTACAATATATTCATTTACTAATTTAGCTACCTTACAATTTCATTGCCGTCATTTTTTGACGGGCAATTCGCTAGTGGGGAATATATAAGGCTGTAGTGTTTAGCTGTGTGAATGAGTATTTTATTTTAAATCTACTATTGCATGTCTTGGGTTTGGTTATATACATATATTTGAGTAGTCTATGCTTTCTTGGACATTAATCCACTTTATTATAAGCCATTTAGTCAGTTTGTGGGACACCATAGCCCTTCAGTCAGGAGGTCTCTGAAATGAGACATATGGACCCTGTTGTATAGACTTTTTCTGGATGTACAGTGCCTTGCAAAAGTATTCACCCCCTTGGCATATGTGACATCAGGCTTCAGTATGTGCTACAGATCAGTGTCATGTTGTTGATCTGTTACAAGGGGTGAGAAGCACTTCCCTAAAATAAAGCTCCTATTTAACCCCGTAAGTCCTGACCGGACAGCAGTTTATACCCAGGGGCTTCCTCACATCTGGATCCGATTACCTAACTGACCAAAAGCTGGGTTATTTTCAGCTGCTGACTGAACAGATTTTAGGAGGGAGAAAATAGCCTTGTATTTTTAGTGTCTGTGATAGAGGACATTTCCAGCCCAGCGCCCCATGGTCCGCTCTCGTTCTTGGAAAGAGCCACAGCAGAGCGTCTAGGAAAACATGTTATATTTCCACCATTTTCTGCAATCGTTTTGACAAATTATTTTCCTAAATTTTGTACAAACAATATACAAAGAATGGACAAAGTACAAGTTTTCATGCTTTACCTACTGTGTATCCTGAGTATGAATTGTGGATTATCATCCTGTGTGTGAGCAGATATCTATCACATGTCTGGAAGCGTCACGTTATATTGGATTTCCATATGAGAGGGGTAAGATCATGGAACACGTTATTACTTGGCCTAAATCCAAAAAGGAATGTCCATAATGCATTATATAAATAGACATACACATATATATTTTTGCTTTACTTATGTTTAGAAAACCAGAAAATACTCTGAATGTTAAAGTCTAATAATGTACAATATCAAATGACTAAATACAACTTGGAGGTTAGAGGTCGCAGAAACTAGAGTAGATAAGTAACAGCCATTTAGTTGGGGAAACATCGTAAGGGAATTGGGATATTAGATATACACACTTAGGTAAAGACAATGGGCATATTAGATGGGTCTACTCATTGTTACCTACTTTATATTTATGTTTCAAGGGATGGTATATAGAAAATGATGTTGTTATTAAGCTAATAAATAAATTACAAAGTGTAAATTCATCAAAGTCTGCTAAAATGATTGTGAGGCATATGGTATAAATAACCTAATACGTGTGAGTAGAGTAAGGCAAACATGGCGTAAAATCTGATCTGATGGGCTGTATTACCAAAGCTGAGCTGCATGTAATGCCTGGTACTACTGTCTTACTGTGCCATTGGGATGAGCCACAAGCATTAGGCAAAACTGACGCATCTTACTATTTATTAAGGAATATTTAGGGACATGGTAGTGCTATTTATTTGGCTGTTTCTCAGCTCTCGTCAAGGCTATATTGCGGTTATCTAGCTAGTCCCACAATCAGAGATATGGAAATGTGTCAGATGGACCAGAAAAAGGGTCAGGGGATGATGGAGAGTACAGACAGCTCTGGCAGTGACAGGTCAAGGGGCATGAGGCTGAGGTCAAGTGGCGTGAAGCTGAGGTCAAGGGGCGTGAAGCTGAGGTCAAGGGGCGTGAAGCTGAGGTCAAGGGGCGTGAAGCTGAGGTCAAGGGGCATGAGGCTGAGGTCAGGGCAAAAGGAAAACAGGTAATAGTGCAGAGGCTTAGAGAAAAGTGATGACAGAGTCCACTAGAGATAGTAGGCATTATAACAAACACATTTCTGTGCATTTATAAAGCGGCAAAGACAAGACTTACATTATTTAAGCTGTTTCTTGTTCCAGTGCTGACAGCATCATAAACTGATTTATCCCAAAGGCTTTACGTTGTCATATCTATGTGACATAATGACAGTCCATGTTTAATTGGTAGGTTCTCCCTCCTCAGTGGCCAAGCACTTGTTTTATTGGTGTGTTATCACATATATAGTTGTGAGCGTACGAGTTGTTGCTAACGCTGCGGGCTCGCTACGCGAGCTGCGGCCCTCGCAGCGAGCCGAGGCCCTCGCGAAGCGAGGGCACTGCCCGAGGGTCTCAGTTGCTGGCATGGAGCGCCGAAGGCGCTCCATGCCAGCAACTGAGGACCCTCGCAAAGCGAGGGCCTCAGTTGCTGGCATGGAGCGCCGTAGGCGCTCCATGCCAGCACCTGAGGACCTCGCAATGCGGGGGCCGCAGTTGCTGGCATGGAGCGCCGAAGGCGCTCCTTGCCAGCAACTGCGACCCTCGCAAACTTCACGTCGCAACCCAAACAGTACGACACACACATTACGACACTCGCAAACAACATACGACACACGTTCACACACATTACGGACTCGCAACACTCGGACGCAACTCGCGAACATTACAAAATGTAAAACACAATACATACACACACCACATACATAAAAAACTTACCTACACCAAGAGGGAGCACCCAGCATCATAAAAATACAACTTACACCTCGATTTTACTTCAAATAAAACAGTTTAGAGACTAAAAAAAAAACGAAGCGAGAGAAAAAATGGCCGCCGAACAAAACGAAAACGAGGCTACAGCACTCTAAACTCGCAAAACACCACAAGAAACTCGCAAAACAGCACAAAACACCTACGGATATTCCGATACAAACGTATAACACACATTACTCGCCATTTTACGCCAATGCGGAAGTACACGACAACGGTTTGGGCTCGCGCACGCACAGTGTTACACTGCACACATTCAGCACGCTTACACAGCAGATCCACACCACTAATGCTGCAGCAACATCAAAACACATTCACAGCTCTTCCACACAATGCTTTAAAATAGGTAAAGTATATTCATTTATTAATGTATTATATATTTCATTATTACACACTAAACAGCATTAGCTACCTTACAATTTCATTGCCGTCATTTTTTGACGGGCCATTCGCTAGTATATATATAATTATATAAAGCCTCAAGCAGACTTTATCGCCTAATCTTCACATCTCCTAAAAGCATGAATAATAAATGATGTGGTAGGTGTATATGGTGAGTGTAATACTGTATTTATGTATTATAATATTGTCTGAACTTAATCTATGTAAATCGCTACGTAATATGTCGGTGCGTTATACATAAACTATAATATAATAATAATTGATCAGAGTGATAGGTCCCACTGTATTTATGTATTATAATATATCATGATCAGAGTGATAGGTCCCACTGTATTTATGTATTATAATATATCATGATCAGAGTGATAGGTCCCACTGTATTTATGTATTATAATATATCATGATCAGA
Source organism: Discoglossus pictus (assembly GCA_027410445.1). Classification (NCBI taxonomy): domain Eukaryota; kingdom Metazoa; phylum Chordata; class Amphibia; order Anura; family Alytidae; genus Discoglossus; species Discoglossus pictus. Next base: position 447,416,158 of record CM050165.1, on the reverse strand, counting down.
GTGATAGGCCCCACTGTATTTATGTATTATAATATATCATGATCAGAGTGATAGGCCCCACTGTATTTATGTATTATAATATATCATGATCAGAGTGATAGGTCCCACTGTATTTATGTATTATAATATATCATGATCAGAGTGATAGGTCCCACTGTATTTATGTATTATAATATATCATGATCAGAGTGATAGGTCCCACTGTATTTATGTATTATAATATATCATGATCAGAGTGATAGGCCCCACTGTATTTATGTATTATAATATATCAGGATCAGAGTGATAGGCCCCACTGTATTTATGTATTATAATATATCATGATCAGAGTGATAGGCCCCACTGTATTTATGTATTATAATATATCATGATCAGAGTGATAGGTCCCACTGTATTTATGTATTATAATATATCATGATCAGAGTGATAGGCCCCAATGTATTTATGTATTATAATATATCATGATCAGAGTGATAGGTCCCACTGTATTTATGTATTATAATATATCATGATCAGAGTGATAGGTCCCACTGTATTTATGTATTATAATATATCATGATCAGAGTGATAGGTCCCACTGTATTTATGTATTATAATATATCATGATCAGAGTGATAGGCCCCACTGTATTTATGTATTATAATATATCATGATCAGAGTGATAGGCCCCACTGTATTTATGTATTATAATATATCATGATCAGAGTGATAGGTCCCACTGTATTTATGTATTATAATATATCATGATCAGAGTGATAGGTCCCACTGTATTTATGTATTATAATATATCATGATCAGAGTGATAGGTCCCACTGTATTTATGTATTATAATATATCATGATCAGAGTGATAGGCCCCACTGTATTTATGTATTATAATATATCAGGATCAGAGTGATAGGCCCCACTGTATTTATGTATTATAATATATCATGATCAGAGTGATAGGCCCCAATGTATTTATGTATTATAATATATCATGATCAGAGTGATAGGTCCCACTGTATTTATGTATTATAATATATCATGATCAGAGTGATAGGTCCCACTGTATTTATGTATTATAATATATCATGATCAGAGTGATAGGTCCCACTGTATTTATGTATTATAATATATCATGATCAGAGTGATAGGTCCCACTGTATTTATGTATTATAATATATCATGATCAGAGTGATAGGTCCCACTGTATTTATGTATTATAATATATCATGATCAGAGTGATAGGTCCCATTGTATTTATGTATTATAATATATCATGATCAGAGTGGTAGGTCCCACTGTATTTATGTATTATAATATATCATGATCAGAGTGATAGGTCCCACTGTATTTATGTATTATAATATATCATGATCAGAGTGATAGGTCCCACTGTATTTATGTATTATAATATATCATGATCAGAGTGATAGGTCCCACTGTATTTATGTATTATAATATATCATGATCAGAGTGATAGGTCCCACTGTATTTATGTATTATAATATATCATGATCAGAGTGATAGGTCCCACTGTATTTATGTATTATAATATATCATGATCAGAGTGATAGGCCCCACTGTATTTATGTATTATAATATATCATGATCAGAGTGATAGGCCCCACTGTATTTATGTATTATAATATATCATGATCAGAGTGATAGGTCCCACTGTATTTATGTATTATAATATATCATGATCAGAGTGATAGGTCCCACTGTATTTATGTATTATAATATATCATGATCAGAGTGATAGGTCCCACTGTATTTATGTATTATAATATATCATGATCAGAGTGATAGGCCCCACTGTATTTATGTATTATAATATATCAGGATCAGAGTGATAGGCCCCACTGTATTTATGTATTATAATATATCGTGATCAGAGTGATAGGCCCCAATGTATTTATGTATTATAATATATCATGATCAGAGTGATAGGTCCCACTGTATTTATGTATTATAATATATCATGATCAGAGTGATAGGTCCCACTGTATTTATGTATTATAATATATCATGATCAGAGTGATAGGTCCCACTGTATTTATGTATTATAATATATCATGATCAGAGTGATAGGTCCCACTGTATTTATGTATTATAATATATCATGATCAGAGTGATAGGCCCCACTGTATTTATGTATTATAATATATCAGGATCAGAGTGATAGGCCCCACTGTATTTATGTATTATAATATATCATGATCAGAGTGATAGGCCCCAATGTATTTATGTATTATAATATATCATGATCAGAGTGATAGGTCCCACTGTATTTATGTATTATAATATATCATGATCAGAGTGATAGGTCCCACTGTATTTATGTATTATAATATATCATGATCAGAGTGATAGGTCCCACTGTATTTATGTATTATAATATATCATGATCAGAGTGATAGGTCCCACTGTATTTATGTATTATAATATATCATGATCAGAGTGATAGGTCCCACTGTATTTATGTATTATAATATATCATGATCAGAGTGATAGGTCCCATTGTATTTATGTATTATAATGTATCATGATCAGAGTGGTAGGTCCCACTGTATTTATGTATTATAATATATCATGATCAGAGTGATAGGTCCCACTGTATTTATGTATTATAATATATCATGATCAGAGTGATAGGTCCCACTGTATTTATGTATTATAATATATCATGATCAGAGTGATAGGTCCCACTGTATTTATGTATTATAATATATCATGATCAGAGTGATAGGTCCCACTGTATTTATGTATTATAATATATCATGATCAGAGTGATAGGTCCCACTGTATTTATGTATTATAATATATCATGATCAGAGTGATAGGTCCCACTGTATTTATGTATTATAATATATCATGATCAGAGTGGTAGGTCCCACTGTATTTATGTATTATAATATATATCATGATCAGAGTGGTAGGTCCCACTGTATTTATGTATTATAATATATCATGATCAGAGTGATAGGTCCCACTGTATTTATGTATTATAATATATCATGATCAGAGTGATAGGTCCCACTGTATTTATGTATTATAATATATCATGATCAGAGTGGTAGGTCCCACTGTATTTATGTATTATAATATATATCATGATCAGAGTGGTAGGTCCCACTGTATTTATGTATTATAATATATCATGATCAGAGTGGTAGGTCCCACTGTATTTATGTATTATAATATATCATGATCAGAGTGATAGGTCCCACTGTATTTATGTATTATAATATATCATGATCAGAGTGATAGGTCCCACTGTATTTATGTATTATAATATATCATGATCAGAGTGGTAGGTCCCACTGTATTTATGTATTATAATATATATCATGATCAGAGTGGTAGGTCCCACTGTATTTATGTATTATAATATATCATGATCAGAGTGATAGGCCCCACTGTATTTATGTATTATAATATATCATGATCAGAGTGATAGGTCCCACTGTATTTATGTATTATAATATATCATGATCAGAGTGATAGGCCCCACTGTATTTATGTATTATAATATATCATGATCAGAGTGATAGGTCCCACTGTATTTATGTATTATAATATATCATGATCAGAGTGATAGGTCCCACTGTATTTATGTATTATAATATATCATGATCAGAGTGATAGGTCCCACTGTATTTATGTATTATAATATATTATGATCAGAGTGATAGGTCCCACTGTATTTATGTATTATAATATATCATGATCAGAGTGATAGGTCCCACTGTATTTATGTATTATAATATATCATGATCAGAGTGATAGGTCCCATTGTATTTATGTATTATAATATATCATGATCAGAGTGATAGGCCCCACTGTATTTATGTATTATAATATATCATGATCAGAGTGATAGGCCCCACTGTATTTATGTATTATAATATATCATGATCAGAGTGATAGGCCTCACTGTATTTATGTATTATAATATATCATGATCAGAGTGTTAGGTCCCACTGTATTTATGTATTATAATATATCATGATCAGAGTGATAGGTCCCACTGTATTTATGTATTATAATATATCATGATCAGAGTGATAGGTCCCATTGTATTTATGTATTATAATATATCATGATCAGAGTGGTAGGTCCCACTGTATTTATGTATTATAATATATAATGATCAGAGTGATAGGCCCCACTGTATTTATGTATTATAATATATCAGGATCAGAGTGATAGGCCCCACTGTATTTATGTATTATAATATATCATGATCAGAGTGATAGGTCCCATTGTATTTATGTATTATAATATATCATGATCAGAGTGATAGGTCCCACTGTATTTATGTATTATAATATATCATGATCAGAGTGGTAGGTCCCACTGTATTTATGTATTATAATATATAATGATCAGAGTGATAGGCCCCACTGTATTTATGTATTATAATATATCAGGATCAGAGTGATAGGCCCCACTGTATTTATGTATTATAATATATCAGGATCAGAGTGATAGGCCCCACTGTATTTATGTATTATAATATATCATGATCAGAGTGATAGGCCCCAATGTATTTATGTATTATAATATATCATGATCAGAGTGATAAGTCCCACTGTATTTATGTATTATAATATATCATGATCAGAGTGATAGGTCCCACTGTATTTATGTATTATAATATATCATGATCAGAGTGATAGGTCCCACTGTATTTATGTATTATAATATATCATGATCAGAGTGATAGGTCCCACTGTATTTATGTATTATAATATATCATGATCAGAGTGATAGGTCCCATTGTATTTATGTATTATAATATATATCATGATCAGAGTGGTAGGTCCCACTGTATTTATGTATTATAATATATCATGATCAGAGTGGTAGGTCCCACTGTATTTATGTATTATAATATATCATGATCAGAGTGATAGGTCACACTGTTTTTATGTATTATAATATATCATGATCAGAGTGATAGGTCCCACTGTATTTATGTATTATAATATATCATGATCAGAGTGGTAAGTCCCACTGTATTTATGTATTATAATATATATCATGATCAGAGTGGTAGGTCCCACTGTATTTATGTATTATAATATATCATGATCAGAGTGATAGGCCCCACTGTATTTATGTATTATAATATATCATGATCAGAGTGATAGGTCCCACTGTATTTATGTATTATAATATATCATGATCAGAGTGATAGGCCCCACTGTATTTATGTATTATAATATATCATGATCAGAGTGATAGGCCCCACTGTATTTATGTATTATAATATATCATGATCAGAGTGGTAGGTCCCATTGTATTTATGTATTATAATATATCATGATCAGAGTGATAGGTCCCACTGTATTTATGTATTATAATATATCATGATCAGAGTGGTAGGTCCCATTGTATTTATGTATTATAATATATCATGATCAGAGTGATGGGTCCCACTGTATTTATGTATTATAATATATCATGATCAGAGTGATGGGTCCCACTGTATTTATGTATTATAATATATCATGATCAGAGTGGTAGGTCCCACTGTATTTATGTATTATAATATATCATGATCAGAGTGATAGGTCCCACTGTATTTATGTATTATAATATATCATGATCAGAGTGATAGGCCCCACTGTATTTATGTATTATAATATATCCTGATCAGAGTGGTAGGTCCCATTGTATTTATTTATTATAATATATCATGATCAGAGTGATAGGCTCCACTGTATTTATGTATTATAATATATCATGATCAGAGTGATAGGTCCCACTGTATTTCTGTATTATAATATATCATGATCAGAGTGATAGGTCCCACTGTATTTATGTATTATAATATATCATGATCAGAGTGATGAGTCCCATTGTATTTATGTATTATAATATATCATGATCAGAGTGATAGGCCCCACTGTATTTATGTATTATAATATATCATGATCAGAGTGATAGGTCCCACTGTATTTATGTATTATAATATATCATGATCAGAGTGATGGGTCCCACTGTATTTATGTATTATAATATATCATGATCAGAGTGATAGGCCCCACTGTATTTATGTATTATAATATATCATGATCAGAGTGGTAGGTCCCACTGTATTTATGTATTATAATATATCCTGATCAGAGTGATAGGCTCCACTGTATTTATGTATTATAATATATCATGATCAGAGTGATAGGTCCCACTGTATTTATGTATTATAATATATCCTGATCAGAGTGGTAGGTCCCACTGTATTTATGTATTATAATATATCATGATCAGAGTGATAGATCCCACTGTATTTATGTATTATAATATATCATGATCAGAGTGATAGGCCCCACTGTATTTATGTATTATAATATATCCTGATCAGAGTGATAGGTCCCACTGTATTTATGTATTATAATATATCCTGATCAGAGTGATAGGCCCCACTGTATTTATGTATTATAATATATCATGATCAGAGTGATAGGCCCCGCTGTATTTATGTATTATAATATATCATGATCAGAGTGATAGGTCCCACTGTATTTATGTATTATAATATATCATGATCAGAGTGATATGTCCCCGCTGTATTTATGTATTATAATATATATCATGATCAGAGTGATATGTCCCACTGTATTTATGTATTATAATATATATCATGATCAGAGTGATATGTCCCACTGTATTTATGTATTATAATATATATCATGATCAGAGTGATAGGCCCCGCTGTATTTATGTATTATAATATATCATGATCAGAGTGATGGGTCCCACTGTATTTATGTATTATAATATATCATGATCAGAGTGATGGGTCCCACTGTATTTATGTATTATAATATATCATGATCAGAGTGATAGGTCCCACTGTATTTATGTATTATAATATATCATGATCAGAGTGATAGGTCCCACTGTATTTATGTATTATAATATATCCTGATCAGAGTGATAGGTCCCATTGTATTTATGTATTATAATATATCATGATCAGAGTGATGGGTCCCACTGTATTTATGTATTATAATATATCATGATCAGAGTGATAGGTCCCACTGTATTTATGTATTATAATATATCATGATCAGAGTGATGGGTCCCACTGTATTTATGTATTATAATATATCATGATCAGAGCGATAGGTCCCACTGTATTTATGTATTATAATATATCATGATCAGAGCGATAGGTCCCACTGTATTTATGTATTATAATATATCATGATCACAGTGGTAGGTCCCACTGTATTTATGTATTATAATATATATCATGATCAGAGTGATATGTCCCACTGTATTTATGTATTATAATATATCATGATCAGAGTGATAGGCCCCGCTGTATTTATGTATTATAATATATCATGATCAGAGTGATAGGTCCCACTGTATTTATGTATTATAATATATCATGATCAGAGTGATGGGTCCCACTGTATTTATGTATTATAATATATCATGATCAGAGTGATAGGTCCCACTGTATTTATGTATTATAATATATCATGATCAGAGTGATAGGTCCCACTGTATTTATGTATTATAATATATCCTGATCAGAGTGATAGGTCCCATTGTATTTATGTATTATAATATATCATGATCAGAGTGATGGGTCCCACTGTATTTATGTATTATAATATATCATGATCAGAGTGATAGGTCCCACTGTATTTATGTATTATAATATATCATGATCAGAGTGATGGGTCCCACTGTATTTATGTATTATAATATATCATGATCAGAGTGATAGGTCCCACTGTATTTATGTATTATAATATATCATGATCAGAGTGATAGGTCCCACTGTATTTATGTATTATAATATATCCTGATCAGAGTGATAGGTCCCATAGTATTTATGCATTATAATATGTCCAACAGTACGGACTGTTTTGGGAATATTACATTTCAAAGTAGGAGTCAATCTAGGACTATTTCTTTTCAACACATATGGTTGTATTATTATCTAGATCCATGCTGGTGGTTCCTGAGGTTGATATAAATGTGTATGGTTATTGTCCATTTCATAGTATATAGTGGATACAGTATGCAGTGGTCATATGTGTCCTTATCAGGTCAGACAAACTGCACTCACTCCATAAGCAGCCTCTCACATACTCTAGAAGCAGTCTTAAATCAGAACCGCCTAGATGCAGCTAATTACCTGAGAAGGAAAGTTAACCCCTGCAGTCCTCCTGGGGAAGAGAGCTTTGCAGAGTCTGTGACTCACATAAATCATTTAGATAACTGTGACAGAGCATATACAACTCATTGATTTAGTGCTGGTTTTTATGTATTGTAATGTACCAATGGTATACACAGTGTGTATAGACTGAGAGCATCATGGATAAACATGGCATACTGTAGACCAACCCTCTCCTCAAGGCTCCCAGACAGGTGAATTACTCAACAGGAGCCTATAATTTTCCCACCTGTGTTCACCTGTCCTGGGGGCCTTGAGGAGAGGTTTGGGAACCACTACAGTAGACAACAGGGTACAGACTGTGTGAGGGGGCCACATTGACAAGCATATTACACCGTAGGTGCATAAGATGCAGGCGCTAATCTTAGACATGCTTTGCCTGGAGATAATCATCTTGTATTAAAAGCTTTAGATGATACCATTTGTTGCCTGCCACTGCCCTGGCATGTAACATCTTTCAATATAACTAAATGGAGATCTTTTCAGCATCCAAGGTTTCCTATTCGATGACAAATAGGTTAACAAAAACTGTTAATCAGATCATATTACCTCATAAAAATATTATGTCCATTAGTACACTAATTCTTCAGTAGAGCACATTGTACATATGGGACTACATTGTGCCATTTGTTTTTTTAAACAAATAATTTCTGAAATATAGATCCTTTGTTCTGTGTGCCACGGTGTGCTACTTAGTGGCACAGCATGCCTGTGCTTTTAGAAAGCTTTAAATGCAAGACAGACAGCCAGACCTTTCCGGAGCAGTCGCTTATATTCTGTAACCTGTTTCTTGTTGCAGTGCTGTCAGCAGAATAAACTGATTTATGCCAAACCCTTGACATGTTTAGTATATGTAGAGCATCACCAGGCTGCCCTGTAGAGGTGACCATCATGTTGTGGTCTCTGATGAAACATTCCTATATTAATGCCACCAGTCCTGAGATGATCCAGACTGTTATCAGTAATAAGTACACAAATCGGTATCCCCTTGTTATATTGTGTAGGCCGTCACATTACATTGAATTTCCTGCTCACCATTTTTTTGTACACCATTGCCTGCATAACTCATATTTTTGTTTCTTGTCTTGTGTTTGTTTCTTTAGTTGTATCTAGACTTTCCCAGCCATCATCCCCCCAGTCAGGCTGTCCATCTCCCTCCATCCCAGCGGCTAAAGTCATCTCTCCATCCCAGAAGCACAGCAAGAAGGCCCTCAAACAGGTAACCAGTCATCAGGTGTCCATCCTTCATATACCTATCTAGTCCCACATTTGTGGGTATGTCTTCTACCTTGTTCAAACAGCAGTTTCAATCTATCAATCGTTTGCCTACCACAAGCTAAATGATGATAGGAACCAGCTCCCACCAGTGAGATCCATTTAAGAGCAATAATGGTACTGTCTGTGAGTAAGTCTCCTAACTAAGAGAGCATGTTCTTAAAAGGAGCCCTGAATAAAGTGCTATTAGACTAAAGAGTGAAAATGCCATCTGGGCTAATTTGCATGTCCCCACCCAGTTCCCTAGAGTGCAGTGTGATAACTGTATTTGGATATTTCCTTTTATGAGTGCTCCAGCAGTGGCTGCAGTGAGGAGCTGGTAGATTGTACTGCCGAGATCGTACACAATGTCCAAGCTTAAACCGTTACCTATACCCTAACCCTAACCCTAAAGCTATGACATCAGCAGCAAAACCTTGTCAGCGACATCTAGAGGATGCTCACTGCCACTGCTGGCGCCTCTGAATTCTAAGCAGGACTTGTTTTTAGATGTCCAAATGTGAACACAAATTTACTATTTGTTTATATGTATGTTTGGGCACTTCGGTCAATTTGTATGTTTCAGTGAAAATTGTTGGACATTGAAGATTATTCTATATTTACAACTAATCTAAATGGAATAAGAAATAGAAGAATCATTAAGATTAAAGGAAAAGAACACTTTCTAAAGCTTGATATTTAAATGTGACCGTGTGAGCATGTTGCCTCTCTGGAAGCTCAAACTAGGGAACTGGAGAGGAGAATTGCAGCACTTAGTGATATTGCTCCACTGGAAAGGGGGTTGGTGCTCATGGAGCACAGTTTAGCTGGGCCTAGCATGGAGGGTGGAGCTGGGGCTAGTGAGGATGTCCAGGGAGGCAGCTGGGTTACAGTTACAAGAGGAATCAGGGGGGACAGGAGGAGGCAGGCCAGTTCTGATTTGGCAAACACCAACAGATTTGCCATATTAAGTGAAACTGTTGGAGATGTCCATTCAGGAATGGCAATGCCAGATAGAGCTGTTCCCTCTAACAGCCGGGAGAACAGCTCTACTGGAGGGAGGGCAGCATAGGCAGAGCAAGAGAGAGTTTTGGGTGGTAGGGGGACTCCATTATTAGGAAGGTAGACAGTGGTTTTTCAACCAGCAATCGAAGAGTTTGCAGTCTCCAGAGTACTCGTTTTCAGCATGTTGTGGATCGGGTAGATAAATTATTGTGAGGGGCTGGAAATGAACAGTTAGTGGAAGATGGAGTGTCCTAAAGAATGATTCTAGGGAATTGGCTTAAAGCAAGGACCTCCAAGGTAGTATTTTCTGAGATACTACCTGTGCCTTTTAGAGCACTGGGCTGACTTCTCACTTCGGTACAATCTCTACAGCAGGGATGGATTGCACCTTCGTGATGAGGGAGCTTGTATGGTAGTTTAAAAACTCCTCCAGCCTTTCTACCATCCTGTGATTGTAGAAAGGTTGGAGGAGTTTTTAAACTAGTAGGTGGGGGAGGGTCTAGGTATAAGTAATTGGGTAGAAAGTGTAGAGGAGATAAGGGATGAATTAACAACTCATGGGGGAGGAGATAATATAGTCAATAGGGAGGTACTGCTAAGTAACTCAAGTACAGTGGCAGGCACTTCAGAACTACAGACTCATAACATAAGGTGTATGCTTGCTGTATGTTAGGCCTGAACTTAAGACTATAGTCAGAGAAGATATTTATGGTGGAACTAGCAATAATGTTGAATGTTTGTGGGTAGAGTTAAATAGCGGAGCAGCAAATTCCAAAAGAATATTAGTAGGAATATGCTATAAACCCCCAAATATAACAGAAAGTGAGGAAATACAATTATTGTTACAGATTGGAAATGCAGCTAAGCATGGGCAAGTTCTAATAATGGGAGACTTTAATTACCCTGAAATAAACTGGATAAATGAGACCAGCAGTTCATCTAAGGGGGGCAGGTTCTTGAGTGCACTCATAGATCATTATCTGACCCACGTTATACAAAAACCTACTAGAAATGAAGGTGTCTTGGATTAAGTCATCACAAATAATATCGATATGATATAAAATGTTAAAATAGGGCAACCTTTGTGGTACCGTGATCACAGCACAGTCTCATTTGAGATTGAATAAAAAAAATAAAACTGTTAGGGGCCAACAAACTTTCAATTTTAATATATTTCAATAGTTTTTATTGTCACATATGTAAAAGAATTAAAACAACAACATATGTTTCAAATATTCTTTGTTTGACACACAGGTCAAAAGATGCCTGTGAAACAATTATCCTTGAGTTATTAAAGAACTTATGTGTAAAGTACAAGCGTGTTGACTTCTCCTCCTCAATCTTTTTCTGTCTTCAACATTACCAATCCAGACAGGTGAATGAAAGATTAGGTAATCAATTCTTAAACCTTTATAGTTATATCCAATCCACAATCTGGTGAAAAAGAAAAATTAAAATAGCAAGTCGTAGGGATGTGAGCATAAACCAAAATCAACCAGTTGGGGAGGAAATAAAATCGAGGGAAATAACTAAAACCTGTGAGTGAGATATGTAGAGTTACCGGCTGCTTTTGGATTTAGTCAGTCAACCTCTCGATATTCAGAGCCAGCGCGGGAACCAAGGATCCACCTTTTTAAAAGTTTTTGTTGTGAAAAATTACTTTGTTATGGAGATAGCATGAGGGGAGCTCATCCAATTTTCCCAAATCTCCAGGAAGATTGGATATTTGTTGACAATTGTGTGGGCCGTTCTTTCATAAATCGTGATATTGTTTAATCTGTTAACTATTTAATGTATGTTTAGGATCAGTGTTTTCCATCTTTTGGCTAAGTGATTTTTAGCTGCAAGCATGAGAAACTGCAACCATTTATTCTGGTTTATTTTGAGGAGGGGATTATAAATACCTAGGAGACACAGGTCAATTGACGGATTAACAGTAGTTTGTTTAATTTCAGTTGCCAACCTGGTGATCCTGGACCACATGTTCTGAGCTAGCGGGCAGTCCCACCAGGTATGGGGGAAAGTGCCCACCTCTTTGAAATGTCTGTAGCTTTCAGGGGAATTTTGCAGGTTGAGTTTGTGCAGCCTGTCAGGAGTACACACAATTTCCCATTATTGTGGGTCCCATGAAACTCCAAGGTCTTGTTCCCAAAGTCTCATAAAGTTAAATTTATGATTAGCTGGAGGTTGATTTAGGGTTGCATATAGTGTTCCTAGGATACCCCTAGTAAGTGGGGCTGGGTTGCAAATGCGCGATAGCCAGGTCGATTTAGGGGGTCCCAAGTCTGGATCATGGACATTATTAAGTGCCCAATTTTGTTGTAATTTAAGTATTCCCTCAGAGGTAATTCACATTTGGTTGTGAACTGGACTTCTGTTAGTAATTGGCCAACTAAAAGCCATGAGTCTAGTCTATCTAACTTGTTTGCATGCCACCATGTTTTGTATTTGTTCCTCATGGCTTGGAGGATCTGTGGTGAGGTAAGGGTAGAGGTTAACGGTGATATTTTATAAGTCAAGTGATAGTTTGATCATGGGGTTCATAAGCTTAGCTCCTTCAAGTGGATTTGAGGGGATTTATATAATTGAATCCTAATTGGGAGGCTTCAGTTAAAGATTTTTAATGAACACCCACAAGGGCTGGTGTTCTTTGGAGTGTGACTGAGGTATAAAGGCAATTTGAGCTGCCCTAAAGTACAGCTTCAAATTCGGGACAGACATCCCCCCCAGTCTTTTATTTCGATACAGAAGATAGTTGTTTATTCTAGGGAGCTTATTTTGCCAAAGAAATGTCATGATCTGCCTCTGGAAATTTTCTAAATCTTGAGATTTATTGGGGTAAGTTGAGATCTTAAAAAATATAGAATTCTTGGCACAATAATCATTTTTATGCTGTTTATTTGCCCGGACCATGATATTTGAAATATATTCCATTTTGCTAGGTCATCTATAAGTTCCTTGTAAAGTGGTATATAATTAGCCCTGTACAATCCAAACAGCCTGACGGTTATATTTAGACTTTTTCAAGTCCTCTTCTGGCCTCGAAAGAGTAATTTAGTTTTAGTAGATCTATTGTTTGATGGAGAAGTCTAGATCCTATCACCTCTGTCTTGTCCAAATTAACCCTAAGGCCTGAGATCCGACCAAATGAATGTAGATTTCAATTAAAGTTGAAATTGAGTTAACTGGGTCTTTAAGTGTACAAAGTATGTTGTCTGCAAACCGGCAACATCAACATTTAAAATGGTGCACTCTCACTTTAAACCCCTGGATGTTGGGTGTATACTGATTGGCCTGTACAAGAGGCTCAATAGCAATAGCAAAAAATAAAGAGGATGGGGGGCACCCATGTCTTGTCCCTAATTGTATTTTTATATGGCCTGTTGCTTCACCCGGTAGTTTAAGGTACACGGTAGGATGCAGATAATATGTTTTTATAAGGTTTATACAATTGCCTATCTTAGTCAAGACCGCATGTAGGTAGGGCCATTCGATGGAATCAGAGTCTTTCTCCAGATCTAGAGCCAACGTGCACACTGGAATCCTGTTTGAGAGAGATTAACAAATCTGTTTGGTTAAGCATGGAGGGATTTGTTCTCCTTGAAGAATGACATTAAAAAGTCTCTTTAGATGTGGGGTAAGGTAGATGGCAAAGGTTTTGTAATAAATATTAGAGCAGCCATCAGGTCCTGGAGACTGATAACTTAAGACTATCCAGCTCCTGCTCTGTAACTGATGGCAAGTCATATCTATTTAAAAAGTCTAATATGGCGTAATTGTTGGCTTTACTCTGTGAGGAATAAATATCTTGAAAATAGTTTAAAAAGGTTTCTTGGATTTTAATTTGACTCATTGAATTATTTCCTTCTGGAGTTTGAATTTGTAAAATTTGGGTTGCATTTTGTTTAGATCTAAGTTTTCTTGCTAACATATGTGAGGGTTTGTTCACTTGTGTGTAAAATGTATGGCGAGTTTTTCTTTTGGCTAATTCTGTTTTATCTGACAGAATATTATCAAGTTCCAATCAAATGTTTTCATTCTTTTGCCTAATCTCACTAGAGTGTTTGCTTTGGTTCTGTTTCTCTAGATAGAAAAATGATTTTAATAATTTGGTTTCTCTCAGGTTTTGACTCTTCTTATAGGTAGAGGTTACTCTGATGAGAGAGCCTAATGAAGGCTTTATGAGTCACCCATAACCATCCAATACCCTTTTCTGGGGTGTCATTTTGAAGGAAATAAAGCTCAAGGTCGTCCTCTTCCTGTCTTTGAATTGTTGGGTTGGAAATTATAATTTAATTTGTTCTCCATTTAAATTTTGGTTTTGAAATGTAAGCACAGATCTAGACTAAGTGATAAAGCTGAGTGGGAGTATTTGAGAATCATTGGAGTGGTCGAAAAGCTTAGAGTCCATCAAGAGGGTATGTATACTGGAATAGGTGTTATGATTTGGGGAGTAGTATGTGTACTCTCTATCATTGGGATGGTGCCCAAGGTGAGTCCTTGTGTAGGAAGGTGGGAATTTTGTTAATTGCAAAGTGAGTCTCCTGTAAAAAGATCACTGATGCTTTGAAATGTTTATAGAAAAGAAAGGCTTTCCTTCTTTTAATAGGGATGTTAAATACTCTCCCATTGTGAGTTAGGATTGAATATTTAATGTCTGTCATGAGCTTAGTGAGTGGGGCTTTAGTTTCCTGGAGCGTATATTACCTGGAATCAACCCTTTGGGATGACTGAGGGTGCTGGTTTCTCCCAGCTCAGAAGTTGGCCCCACGTGCAGGTGTTGGTACAAAAAAGAAATGAAATAACATTTGAACTTTTGCAAAGCTAATGATAACAATATACGGTAAGTATACATTCTCCCAACTCTTTGTTGATTGTTCCATTGACTAGGGTAGAGGCTTACATCCACATATCCTCTTTTAAATCCTGTAGGGAGACTAAAACATAGTAAGTTAAGTAAATACATTTTTAACGTTAACCAGTAACACATGTACGATCTGTGTCTGAGGGCCCGAAGTAGGCTTCTACGAATAATTGATATATTTTTTACCCTGTAGGTAGTGAAAGTGTGCTCTTTAGCAAATGTCTCTTATTTTCAGGGTAAATTAGTTGAGACTAGTGAGCTTGCCTAGGATTGATTAGTTTAATGCACCAGAGCACTAGATCAGTCTTGTTATCTAAGAGTACTAATTTGGCAGATATAGGCTATATAAAACATGTTCCCTTTCAAGTACTGACAGCTATTTGCAAATAGGGAATAAGAATATTGAAAATAATACCACCAAACTTTAAGAATATGAGACATGACTTATGGGACAAAAGAACGGTTCAAGATCTGGAAAGGTGTGTGACAAGGTTGTATATTGTCATCTTATTTATTAAACTTATACACAGAGTACAGGCAGGATGAATCCAAAGCCGGAATCAATATCGCTGGAAGAAATATCAACAACTTCAGATACGCTGATGATACTACTTTGATGGCTGAAAGGGTGAGGATCAAAAGGACTTATTGATGAGGGTAAAAGAAGAGAGAGCAAAATCTGGACTGCTGCTCAACGTTAAAAAGACGAAGATCATGGCAAATAGATAAGGAAGAAGTGGAGGCAGTGACAGATTTTTATTTTCCTGGGATCCAAGATCTCTTCAGATGGGGACTGTAGCCATGAAATTAAAAGATGTTTGCTTCTGGAGAGGAAAGCTATGGAAAGCTTAGACAAGCTAGTATAAAGTAAAGATATTAAACCATCAACAACGGTCCACATAGTTAGAACTATGGTATTCCCAGAAGTTACACGGATGTGAGAGCGAGACCAATAAAGAAGGCTGAGAGCTGTAGAATTGACGCCTGTGAATTTTGTTTTTCCAGTCTTTGAAGGAGAGTTTTTTTAAGTCAAGTTTGTGTCATTTGGATGCTTCCGTATGGAAGGAACTGGTCTGTGTGGAGTCCAAGCTTGCAGTACGCCCTCTGAGTTCTGTTGTGGGTCTGTCCGGCCCTTTTTTGGGTCTTTTGCTCTTTGATGTCTCGGCTCAGATTCAACTTGGTCCACTTGTTTGCGAGGATCTAGTTTGCTTTTCTGGGTCTTCTTCTGTTAATAGTTGTAGACGAGTTAAAAGTTTCTTGCCTTCATCTGGCGAGTGTATTTTGTGAGTTGTGCCTTTTATACTGGAATATTAAAGCAAACGGGAAGCACCACCGGTAAGTAATTTTAATCTTTGTGAGAGCAAGCAAGGTAGTATGCCCAGTGTGTAGTGTAATTTGCAAGCGCTGCGCCCAAGGGGTTTGCACCGACTCTGTTGTTGCGCCTGGGTTGCTCACCCCTCTGCTGCAGTCCTTTTTAGTTCCTCGCCACAGAAGCCAGTGCTGATCATTCTTGGTGGTTACCTGGTCTCCTCCCGCCAGCTGCCCGGCTGCCACATCTTCACGGAGCTTACCTTAGTGGTGAGATCTGCTCCTGCGGTAATGATGCATTCAGCTCCCGCTTCTTGGTGCTTATATGACCCTCTAGTAGCCCCTAGGGGCTATTTTGTTGGGATTTTTCGGGCGCAAAGTTGCATTTAATGGAGGAGAACCTCCAGGCATGTTTTCTTTATGAGCCCCCAAAAACTCTCAATTTTAAAAGGGCAGATTGTAACGGTCTAAGGGCAGCAATACAAAGTATAGACTGGGACAGAGAACTGATGGGTAAAAACACTGACCATAAATGGACAACATTAAAATAATTACTAAATATACATACTTATCACCATATACCATGTGGAAATAAAAGTAAAAGGAGTAAATCACATCCTATGTGGCTTAACAATGACTTAAAGATCAAGATACGGAGTAAAAATAGGCATTTATATTATACAAACAAGAGGGGACAGAGATTGCTTTATTATTATTATCCTTTATTTGTAGCACGCCAACATATTCCGTAGCGCTATACAGGGATTAGGTACAAGTATAAACAATTTCCACACAATGAAAATAATGGAATATTTAGCTTTCAATCAGATATACACAGTGCTTTCCTTAAAGCACCTTACAAGATTGAAAACTTGCAAACTTAGGGCCCTATTAAATTCTCCCTCGTAGTTCTCTCGGTGCTCGCAAAAGGCAGTTTTCCTGCTGTTTGCGAGAACCGAATCTCTCGCAGCCTGCTTTACGATATGACTGCGAGAAAATGGCCGAGAATAGGCTCCGAGAGAGCTACGTAGCCTTAAATCTATGCACGAGTCTCGCATATCGTAAGAATCCCTACGTGGACAAAAAGTCCACGCAAGGGATCCGAAAGCCTCTACGTGCTGCCTCGGAACAGCCCGAGACAGCAGCGTGAGGCTCCCCCCTGCACCCTATACACATCCCCATGCTGCAGGGGTCTCTATCAGGACCCCTGCAGCACCCCCACATTAACCCCTTGCAGCGGGGGTCCCCGATCTGCATAGATCAGGCCCCCCGCTGCATTTAAAACTTTTAAATTCCCCGCCGCGGCTCCTTAAAGGGACCGCGGCACACTATTAGCCAATCCCGGCCGCGGCACTTAAAATTAACCCCCCTCTATGCTGGGGGTCCCCATCGGGACCCCCGAAGTGTCCCCACATAAACCCATTGCAGGGGGGGTCCCCGATCTGCATAGATCAGGCCCCCCGCTGCATTTAAAACTTTTAAATTCCCCGCCGCGGCTCCTTAAAGGGACCGCGGCACACTATTAGCCAATCCCGGCCGCGGCACTTAAAATTAACCCCCCTCTATGCTGGGGGTCCCCATCGGGACCCCCGAAGTGTCCCCATATAAACCCCCTGCAGCGGGGGGCCCCGATCGGCACCGATCGTGACCCTGCTGCAATTCAATTTTAAATTTCCCGCCTCGCGGGTCCTCAAAGGACCGTAAAGGTCCTGAAAGGACTCGCACTAAAAATAATAACCCCAGGCAACTATAATTACCCCATTAACTCATGATGGTCAATCCAGACCACCATAAGGCCTAAATTAACCCATTAACTCATGGTGGTCAATCCAGACCACCATAAGACCTAAATTAACCCATTAACTCATGATGGTCAATCCAGACCACCATAAGGCCTAAATTAACCCATTAACTCATGGTGGTCAATCCAGACCACCATAAGACCTAAATTAACCCATTAACTCATGATGGTCAATCCAGACCACCATAAGACCTAAATTAACCCATTAACTCATGATGGTCAATCCAGACCAGCATAAGGCCTAAATTAACCCATTAACTCATGGTGGTCAATCCAGACCACCATAAGACCTAAATTAACCCATTAACTCATGATGGTCAATCCAGACCACCATAAGACCTAAATTAACCCATTAACTCATGATGGTCAATACAGACCAGCATAAGGCCTAAATTAACCCATTAACTCATGATGGTCAATACAGACCAGCATAAGGCCTAAATTAACCCATTAACTCATGATGGTCAATACAGACCAGCATAAGGCTCTATTTAACCCCATCAGTCCCATAAGGGTATATTATTACCATTATGGGCCTGTTACAACCCAACATTAACCACATAAGTGCCATGATGGTCCTCAAGGACCATCATGACACTAACTACAAACACTACACTATAACCCCCAATAAACCATTTAATCTAAACTAACCCCCCTCTACACTAATCTATTAACACTTACACTACCTACCTACACTACCTACCCCCTAATAAACCTCCCCAACACTCTAATTACAAAAAACAAAAAACCTACAGTACAAAAAACAAAAAAACCTACAGTACAGAAAACAAAAAAAAATTACAACCCCACCCCCCACTACAGAAAACAAAAAAATACATTACAACCCCACCCCCCACTACAGAAAATAAAAAAATTACACACCTGAAAAGGAAAGACAGATAAACACAATACAATACATACATATAATACATTAAATACATTACATACAATACATGACATTACATATAATATATTAAATATAATATATTACATATAATATATTACATATAATACATTACATACATTACATACAATACATGACATTACATATAATATATTAAATATAATATATTAAATATAATATATTACATATAATACATTACATACAATACATGACATTACATATAATATATTAAATATAATATATTAAATATAATATATTACATATAATACATTACATACATTACATACAATACATGACATTACATATAATATATTAAATATAATATATTAAATATAATATATTACATATAATATATTACATATAGTCCTAATCAAATACCCCCTATCTATCTAACATACAATCTATTTAATTTAAAATAAATCCTAACTATATCAAATACATCCCCCTATCTATCTAATATACAAAAAATCCTAACTACATACACAGACCCTTATTCTAAAATAAAATAAAATAATTACAGTCCTAACTACATACACAGACCCTAATTCTAAGCTAAAATCAATAAATTAAGACCACTTACCTTTAAGATGTTGCTTCAGATCACTAACCTATGGGTCAAACAAAAACAAAAATTAGTACAAAACATTAACATCAAATAAATAAACATTATATACATTCTACATATTCAACTCACCTTTACAGCATGTCCAGTCACTGTTAAGCTCTTCCGGCGCGGCCCTGTTAAAAAAAAAAAACACAATACATGAATACATGAATACAATATATAAACAATAAATAAAATACACAAATAAACATCTAAATATACATTTAACTTACCTCCCCGCGATGTCCCCGGCCTTCTCTCCTTCAGCCCCGGCTGGGCCGCGGAACCATCCGCGCTCTAAAAAAAAAAAAGAAAAAAAACTAACGGAGGTCTGCACTGGCAGACCTCCCCGACGCTACTGAACCTCCCGGAGTCGTTTCCGGGAGGAAATTGGCATTGGCGGCTTGTGATTGGCTGAAAAAGCTGTCTATCAATTTCAGCCAATCAAAAGTCGTCAATGTGTGAGCCAATCAGGATGGGATACACCCCAATATCCCACCCTGATTGGCTAAAACACTTGTCTATCTTTATGGGAACCAATCACAACGCTCAGATGCCTTCAGCCAATCACTATGGGATACACCCCCACGGAGTGATTGGTAGAAGACATCTGCGCATCCTGATTGGCTCCTACATTGACGACTTTTGATTGGCTGACAGCTTTTTCAGCCAATCACAAGCCGCCAATGCCAATTTCCTCCCGGAAACGACTCCGGGAGGTTCAGTAGCGTCGGGGAGGTCTGCCAGTGCAGACCTCCGTTATTTTTTTTTTTATTTTTTTTTAGAGCGCGGATGGTTCCGCGGCCCAGCCGGGGCTGAAGGAGAGAAGGCCGGGGACATCGCGGGGAGGTAAGTTAAATGTATATTTAGATGTTTATTTGTGTATTTTATTTATTGTTTATATATTGTATTCATGTATTCATGTATTGTGTTTTTTTTTTTTAACAGGGCCGCGCCGGAAGAGCTTAACAGTGACTGGACATGCTGTAAAGGTGAGTTGAATATGTAGAATGTATATAATGTTTATTTATTTGATGTTAATGTTTTGTACTAATTTTTTTTTTTGTTTGACCCATAGGTTAGTGATCTGAAGCAACATCTTAAAGGTAAGTGGTCTTAATTTATTGATTTTAGCTTAGAATTAGGGTCTGTGTATGTAGTTAGGACTGTAATTATTTTATTTTATTTTAGAATAAGGGTCTGTGTATGTAGTTAGGATTTTTTGTATATTAGATAGATAGGGGGATGTATTTGATATAGTTAGGATTTATTTTAAATTAAATAGATTGTATGTTAGATAGATAGGGGGTATTTGATTAGGACTATATGTAATATATTATATGTAATATATTATATTTAATATATTATATTTAATATATTATATGTAATGTCATGTATTGTATGTAATGTATGTAATGTATTATATGTAATATATTATATTTAATATATTATATTTAATATATTATATGTAATGTCATGTATTGTATGTAATGTATGTAATGTATTATATGTAATATATTATATTTAATATATTATATTTAATATATTATATGTAATGTCATGTATTGTATGTAATGTATGTAATGTATTATATGTAATATATTATATGTAATATATTATATTTAATATATTATATGTAATGTCATGTATTGTATGTAATGTATGTAATGTATTATATGTATTATTGTATTGTGTTTATCTGTCTTTCCTTTTCAGGTGTGTAATTTTTTTTTTTTCTGTACTGTAGGTTTTTTTGTTTTTTGTACTGTAGGTTTTTTGTTTTCTGTGCTGTAGGTTTATTGTTTTTTGTAATTAGAGTGTTGGGGAGGTTTATTAGGGGGTAGGTAGTGTAGGTAGGTAGTGTAAGTGTTAAAAGATTAGTGTAGAGGGGGGTTAGTTTAGATTAAATGGTTTATTGGGGGTTATAGTGTAGTGTTTGTAGTTAGTGTCATGATGGTCCTTGAGGACCATCATGGCACTTATGTGGTTAATGTTGGGTTGTAACAGGCCCATAATGGTAATAATATACCCTTATGGGACTGATGGGGTTAAATAGAGCCTTATGGTGGTCTGTATTGACCACCATGAGTTAATGGGTTAATTTAGGCCTTATGGTGGTCTGGATTGACCACCATGAGTTAATGGGTTAATTTAGGCCTTATGGTGGTCTGGATTGACCACCATGAGTTAATGGGTTAATTTAGGCCTTATGGTGGTCTGTATTGACCATCATTACTTAATGGGTTAATTTAGGCCTTATGGTGGTCTGGATTGACCACCATGAGTTAATGGGTTAATTTAGGCCTTATGGTGGTCTGTATTGACCATCATTACTTAATGGGTTAATTTAGGCCTTATGGTGGTCTGGATTGACCACCATGAGTTAATGGGTTAATTTAGGCCTTATGGTGGTCTGGATTGACCATCATTACTTAATGGGTTAATTTAGGCCTTATGGTGGTCTGGATTGACCACCATGAGTTAATGGGTTAATTTAGGCCTTATGGTGGTCTGGATTGACCATCATTACTTAATGGGTTAATTTAGGCCTTATGGTGGTCTGGATTGACCACCATGAGTTAATGGGTTAATTTAGGCCTTATGGTGGTCTGTATTGACCATCATTACTTAATGGGTTAATTTAGGCCTTATGGTGGTCTGGATTGACCATCATGAGTTAATGGGGTAATTTAGGCCTTATGGTGGTCTGGATTGACCACCATGAGTTAATGGGTTAATTTAGGCCTTATGGTGGTCTGGATTGACCACCATGAGTTAATGGGTTAATTTAGGCCTTATGGTGGTCTGTATTGACCATCATTACTTAATGGGTTAATTTAGGCCTTATGGTGGTCTGGATTGACCATCATGAGTTAATGGGGTAATTATAGTTGCCTGGGGTTAATATTTTTAGTGCGAGTCCTTTCAGGACCTTTACGGTCCTTTGAGGACCCGCGAGGCGGGAAATTTAAAATTGAATTGCAGCAGGGTCACGATCGGTGCCGATCGGGGCCCCCCGCTGCAGGGGGTTTATATGGGGACACTTCGGGGGTCCCGATGGGGACCCCCAGCATAGAGGGGGGTTAATTTTAAGTGCCGCGGCCGGGATTGGGTAATAGTGTGCCGCGGCCCCTTTAAGGAGCCGCGGCGGGGAATTTAAAAGTTTTAAATGCTGCGGGGGGCCTGATCTATGCAGATCGGGGACCCCCCCCTGCAATGGGTTTATGTGTGGGGGCTGCGGGGGTTCCTATGGACCCCTGCAGCAAGGTGTTCATGTGAGGACACTTCGGGGGTCCCGACAGGGACCCCCGCATTGAGGGGGGGTTCATTTTAGGTGCCTGGGGGGGGTTTGGAGTACCCCCCACGGCAATGCTTATGTGGGGGACTGCCGCGGAGGTCCCTTTTAGGACCCCCGCAGCACTTGATGAGGAGTGGGAGCCTGCGATATCATCTCGCAGGCTGTCACTCCTCATGTACATTTACGCAGTGTAGATACGTACGGCCCTGCTGCGTAGCTCACACGTTGCTCGCAGCAGGGCTAATTTAATAGCATTGTAAGTTAGAGAAACTTTGCAGTACGTAGGGCTTAAGTAGAAGCCTCTTATTTACGAGGCTGGAATTTAATAGGGCCCTTACATTCTAAAGTGTGCAGGTGAGGCACAGAAGAGCGATATATGCATAGGGAATGAAGAGGCTAAAGATGATGGGCTTGTTTGAATAGATGTGTTTTTAAAGAGATTTTGAAGGATTTGAGGCAGGAAGATAGTCTGGTGGAAAGCGGTAAGGAAGTCCAAAGAATAGGGGCAGCACAAGAAAAGTCTTGAAGACGGGCATAAGAGGAGGTGATGAGAGAGGCGGAGAGAAGCAGGTCATTAGTAGAGTGAAGAAGGAGTGTATTTTGGGATGAAAGCAGACATGTAGGAGGGTGCACTATTGTGGAGGGCTTTATATGTTAGGGTCAGGATTTTGTATTTCATTCTAGAGGCTATGGGAAGCCAGTGGGGTGACTGACAGAGAGGTGCTGCAGACACTGATCGTTCAGCATGGTAGAGGAGTCTAGCGCACGCATTCAAAATGGATTGGAGTGCAGACAAACGGGTGATAGAAAGGCCAGCAAGGAGAGAGTTGCAGTAATCGAGGCGAAATCTGATGAGAGGGTGAATAAGAATTTTTGTTGTCTTGTGTAAGGTAGTGACGTATTTTGGAGATGTTTTTTAGGTGAAAGTGACCCGATTTAGTGAGTGATTGAATGTGAGGAATGAGAGGGCAGGGTCCAGTAGGACCCCAAGACAACTGGCCTGGGAGGTGGGAGTGATGATGACATTGTCAACAGTGAGGGAGGGTGGAAAGATAAGGAGCTCTGTCTTAGACATATTGAGTTTGAGTTGACGGGCAGACATCCAGCAGGATATGCTTGAGAGGCAATTGGCAACATGTGCTAGCAGAGAGGGGGGTAGTTCAGGTGCAGATATGTAGATTAGGGTGTCATCAGCATATAGATGATACTGAAATCCCAAAGATTTTATTAGGGCACCAAGAGAGGATGTATAGATGGAGAAAAGGATGGGGCCTAGGGGTACACTGACAGTTAGAGGGTGAGGAGATGAAGAGGCGCCAGAGAAGGAGACACTAAATGTTCGATTTTCTAGATAAGATGTGAACAAGAGAGAGCAGTGTCATGGATGCCAAGAGAGTGGAGAGTTTGGATAAGAAGAGCGTGATCAACTGTGTCAAAGGCAGCAGAGAGATCCAGGAGAATTCGGATAGAGAAATGACCCTTTGATTTGGCGATGAGCAGGCCATTAGTAACTTTTGTGAGAGCTGTCTCTGTGGAGTGTTTGGGCTGGAAGGGATCAAGGAGGGAGTTGGAGGAAATGAATTGTGTAAGGCTATTGTAGACGACACGTTCAAGAAGTTTAGAAGCCAAGGGAAGTAGAGAGATAGGGAGGTAATTAGATGAAGAAGCTGGATCAGATAAGGGTTTCTTAAGAATGGGTGTAATTATGGCTTATTTCAAAGGTGATGGAAACTTGCCGGTGTCTAGGGAAAGGTTGAATGGATGTGTGGTAGAGAATGAATGGATCAGCTGTGATGGAATAGGATCATTTGGACAAGTTGTGAGACAAGAGGTTGATAGAAGATTAGCAACTTAATCCCCACTTACAGGGTTTTGGGTGTTTATAATGGATATAGGTTTGGGAAAGGGTAAAGGCAGGTTGCTGTTTGTTTGTTGAGGAGAAGATGTGAAATGGCCATGTTGAGAGGAGAGTTCATTACGAATACTTTCAATTTTACTATTAAACTGTCTAGTAAAATCTTCAGCTGTAAGAGAGGAAGGGGTGGGAGGTGGGGGAGGGCAGAGGAGAGTGTTGAAAGTTGAGAACAAACGTTTGGGGTTGGAGCCAAATTTGATATTAATGAGAAGTAGCTCTGTTTGGCAAGATTGACGGCATAGTGATAGGCGCGTAGGATAAATGGTAATGGAGGAAGTCTGAGAGATTTCCTCCATAATCGTTACGCGGCATGGGAACATCTATGGATGTAGCGTGTTCGTGTAGTGTGCCATGTTTGTAGATGAGAGCCATGTCGTCTGACTGTGGTTATGGGGGCCAGAGAGTGGAATTTAGAGTCAAATTGTATTGTGTGATAGCAATATCAGTGCAAGCGAGGGTAGTGAGAGGATTGAGATGGGTTGTAGTAAATTGGAAAGGAGTTGTGAGTTAAGTGCCTGCAGGTTTCGTTGGGTTTTGGTAGTTGGGTGTAATAAAGGGCAGAGATTGGAAGGAGTTGTGAGGAGATAGCGGTCAGAAAGAGAGAGTTAGGAGATGCTAAGATTGGAAATAGAGCAGTGACTGGTGAAAATGAGGTCAAGAGAGTGTCCATCATGGTGGGTAGAGGATTCTATCCATTGCGAGAGGCCAAGGCAAGAGGTAAGTGCAAGTAATTTTGTGGCTGTAGGGGAAGTGGGAGAGTCAGTGGCTAGGTTGAAGTACAAGGAAATCAACAAGGCTTGCAAAATGGCTATTAGACTGGCTAAAATACAAATCCCTAGTAGGCCTCATTTGAAATATGGAGGACAATTTTGGCACCATTTCATAAAAAGGACATTTTAGAGCAAGAAAAGGTACAGAGGAGGGCAACAAAACTAATAAGGGGAATGGAGGGGCTAAGTTATGAAGAAAGACTAACCAAATTAAACGTATTTTCTCTAGAAAAAAGACATCTAAGACGGGATATGATTACCTTATATAAATACATCCAGGGTCAGTATAAAGATTTGTCAGGGGAGCTTTTTGCGCCAAGAGGTTTTCAACTGACAAGAGGACATCCCTTGAGGTTTGAAGTAAAAAGATTCCACCTCAAAGAAAGAAAAGGGTTCTTCACAGTAAGGGTGGTTAATCTGTGGAATTCTCTACCAGAGGAGGTGGTGACAGAGGATTTGATAGATAACTTTAAAAAGGGACTGGATTTATTTCTAATTAAAAAGGGTATTCAGGGTTATCCTGGATGAATAGAGAGGGAGTATTGATCCAGGGAGGAATCTGATCGCCAGTATCTGGTGTCAGGAAGGAATTCATTTTTTTCCCTTTTGAGACAACTGGCAAAGTTTCACAGTTTTTTTCTGTTTATCTTTGTGGCGACCCCAGTGACTGGAGCTATACAAGCCCTGGCCACCTGCTATTCACTACAGGTTACCATAAACTAAGATCATTTTGGGTTCAGCACTTCCAAGCTACTAAGAGACTCCAGACCTGTTTCTTCTGATGGGGCCTGATAAGATGTGTTCTAATCAGACCTATCCCAGCAGGATCCTACAGAGTCTCTCAGGACCTCACTGAAGCCATCCAGGAAAATAACAGGCATACCATTTCTATATGCCGCCAAGTGAACTGCCTGTAATCAGTATAAAACACCAACTCCACACAACAGCAAAGCACAGAACAACATTCATGAATTGGGGACGGGATACATTTGAATTCTCCACCTGAGAAGCACCAATCGGCTGAATATCTATACTGCCTGAATTAACCTAGTCCAATCGGCATAGTCCTGTGTCCATTGGGACAGAGATGATGTCACAGAAAGGGGCTGCCCTCTTCTGGGGTGGGTCTGTGCTACCTTAGCTGGCACATGCAGGATAGAACAAAGGACATGAATGGAACCAGTTCAGACTAGCTTAATGTCTGGCTACTGGTCAATATTACAATAGCCGTACAACACACAATAAAAGTTTAAACATGACACAGAACTCAGTGCATGTGCCGCTGCCTCATTCTGTATGTAATTCCCCATGTAATATTGCTAAGAAACATGGTGGTGATATAATTCTCCTACCCATAATCCAATGGGGAAGTCTGGTATGGTAGCTCACTGGGCCAAAATCCAGGCCCTGGAAAGGGGGTCTGTGACCATCTTCCTCCGGCTCAATTAACAACTAATCCGCATATTGCAGATCAGAGGAGATCTTAAAAGGTTGAACTTGATGGTCTAAAAGTCTTTTTTTTAACCTCAATTTCTATGGAACTATGTAAAGTTATCTTAAATTTTGTCATGAACACCTTTTGTCTCTTCCTCAACAGTTTTTTATTCTTACCACAAATCGGATAGCCTGCTTATCAGCCATTAACACGAGCATTCTGGGATGTGGTTTCCTGTGATACTACTGTTTTTATTCATCATGGGAAACATATTATTTAGCATTAGCTAAACTAATCATATGGTTATGGAGGAGAAAGCTAGGTTACCATGATGCAAGATAAGTGATAAGGCTTCCTGTACCAGCTAAGACTCTCTTTCTTTTCATGATTTCATTCCAAAACAGTGTCATTGATTCATGATGGATTGTGAATTATGTTCCAGATTGTACTTTCTTTCATCTTCAGTTTCTTCACTGATTTGTGGACTTCGGCTTCTAGGATTTCTTGATATTTATCTCCTATGGTTATGGCCAGAAAGCATTTTTTATCAGTTTACCGCACTTTGTGAAAAAAACTTTCTGGTTTCTCAAGGTTTCAGTTTCAAGCTTGCAGCTGTTCTCTGGAGAAGGAATCACGTGCCCACTTTTTTTCTACACAATGCGAGAAGTGGAAAAAAAAACAATATATATAAATGCAAAGAAACACTTATTGAGCTTCTTCTCAACATAGTGAGACGTTGTACTGTCAAAATAGGAAAAAAGTATGTGGGAGGTTGTTGTTGTTTAGTTGTTCAGTTGTGTCTGACGTCCCGTGATCTTATAGACCACAAAAATCCAGTCATATCTATTGTTCTGTATCTGGTTGTGCTTATCCATAAGGTTATCTTGGCAATGATACTGGAGTGCATTGCCAGTTCCTTCTCCATTGGACCGTGATTTGTCTAACCTCTCTGCTATGACCTTGCCATCTTTGGTAACCCAACATATTATAACCGACAGCTTCATTGAGGTACACAAGCCCCCTCACCACAACACAGTAGCGATTCAGAGGGGGGTGGGTGGGGGGATCAGAGTATTGGCAAGAGAGGTGGCGTAACACTTAGGCCGGCATAGCATTGGGCGAGATATGGAGAGATGAGGTAACAAAAGAGAGAATTTCAATAGTGTGTCCCTCGGAAAGAGCTGGTAACATGTAATAATGGTGAACGGCATCTTTGCTATATCAAGAGAAATGATTCATAAACTATTTTCAACCTGTAGATGTAAAATTCTGCCATAAATACTATTTATCTGAGAAAGCACAGTATATTAGGATAAGTAAGTAGTGATGATTATTATTCTGCCTACTCATGTAATGTAAAGGTATATAAAGACAAAACACTCCTAATAAACCTCAATTAATTAGTCTTAAGTCTAAAAGTATGACATTCAACCTGTGCTTGCTAATAAGTATGAGGGTTCATGATGAATGGTCTGGTAGAAACCATGCAGTAGAGTCTTAAAGTGAACCTTACTCTTAAAAATAGACACTGGCCACAGGAGGTGGATATTAGATGGTCAGTAGATGCTGATCATCTAGGTTGAATATGTTTTTTATCGGTGGAATGTTAAAATAATAAATTATAGCCTCCGCACCCTTGCCCTCTAGTGTATATTTAGAGGTTTATGAATGGAGGTGGAAAACATATTCAGGTTTAAATAGTTATTCATGCAGGGTCATCACCAGACATTACTAGATAAGTTGAGGTGTACACGTACTTGATTAGCCAGGGTTTAGGATTTTGCCATGTGCCTTCCACATGAGGCAGGCTATGAGATATCTGAAGAGGTGGAAGTCAGCAGATGGATCAGTAGACTTCATTACTCTGCTGTTAGTGATGTCCCACATAGTACTGCTGTCCATTGCTACCCAAAGTGTATAAGTAGAGAGTTTAAGTAGTTGGTCTAACTGGGCTGTTTGAGAGGTTGGTCGCCATTGTGATTAATCTATCAGGTCTCTTAATGCTCCCATTAATGCTGTAGCCATTGAGCAGCCCAGGCCTATCCAGTACATAGCTGGGTCCGTGCCGCCTCACTACCTGGGAATTGGTCCTCGTTCATGCAGTCATGTTATCGGCCAGCTCAGGACTCTACTTATTACCTATGCATCCAGGATTAATGATCTTTTGTTCTGCCAAGTGGATGGTAGTTGGGTGTGGTAGGTGGTTTAATTGGTTTTGAGATAGATGGTTATTGCTCATCTCATATTACTGAACATTTTCTCCATTTTGAGTCATTTGCCAGTCAGGTATGGGAAGCAATTTCAATCAAAGGAAACCTGAACCCACTTTATCAGGAGGCCCCTGAACCACAAGCAACAGCTAGACCAAAGTCTTATGTCTTGCTGCTGAGCAGCAGGGGACCGAAGAATAGATAATATTTTGTTGGGCTGTGTGTCTCCAGCTATTAGATGGTAAATTGTGACACTGATTGGTGTGAAAAGAAGGTGATTAATTATAGATTTAACCTGCTGTGGGACAGAGCTTAAATGACCCCTTGATAAGAAAACACTTGTTTTAAACTTATAAGGCCTCATTCTATTATCGGCCGTAGGAGATGCGGGGCCACAAGACCGGCCGCAGGCTATTTGCCTATTCTATTCCCTTCCGGCCATGGGCTCCGGCAGGCTTGAAGCCGGCGCCTTTGATCTTAAGCGGCTGCAAGAGTTTTGGCCGCAAGAAAACCCCGGTTGCTATTCTTTTGCTCTGGGAACCATCTCTGCAAGGCTAAAATCGAGCCGCAGCTTACTTGCACCAAAAAGGTCCTGCAAGCACACAATTAAGCACATAATAAAGCCATCCTGCACTCTGATGAGACGATAATTAAAGTGATTGGAGGTGTTAGCATTCATAGCACAACATTCCCCTACACTCAAATCCGAAAATAATTTTTATTTAAATTCATGTCAAATATCCGTGGACAAAGTCCCGAGGGCTTGGAGCACCTCAGACCCGCCCAGGCTGCGGGACGGAAAATAAACCGTTAATGAAATATCGGATTTGGGCTGATGTGCAAGCTTGAGAGGGGTTGCTATTAATCCTCATGTCCCCCATTATAATCCCTAGCATTTACAGAGCTTTACAGTGCCATCTTGAATTTATATTTGCATTTAAAGTTTTCTGACCTTGCGGCCGGTTGCATGATATGCGGCTGTCCGTAAGGGGGATATCCTTGCGGCGCCGTCTATTTGAATGGCAAGGTAAAGGTAGCTCTACACGGGGCC
Source organism: Discoglossus pictus (assembly GCA_027410445.1). Classification (NCBI taxonomy): domain Eukaryota; kingdom Metazoa; phylum Chordata; class Amphibia; order Anura; family Alytidae; genus Discoglossus; species Discoglossus pictus. The sequence goes on along the minus strand of CM050165.1, from coordinate 447,385,552 downwards.
GTAAGACGGCCGCAAGGAATCGCAGCTTTGTGGCCGTTTTACGTCCGATAATAGAATGAGGCCCATACTGTGTATTTAAACAATTCATTACTTTTTATAAGCTCTAGATCTCTCCACCCTCTCAATGTTATTCTTTCTTACTACAAGCACATAGTCCATTTTATCTCTATAGTAGGTCACTCTCTCTTGCGCTCCGCGCTAGACACCTGTATTATTAAATAAACAACTTGTAACTCCCTCAAACAATCATTTTTTTATCATTTTACTACACAAAATATTAGCCCTCATGGCGAGCCTCTCCTTTTATCTACTTTTGCTCCTCTGAGCACCTTCGTCACTCATCATAAAGAGAGATATATATTTATCTATATTTAGTTAACTAATAATGAATTTATTAGTTCTTGAATAAATTTATATATTTTACCTACTTGTAATGAATATATCCAGGAATCAATAGCCTGAAGAGCTAACAATCTGTTTGTATTTTCCGGCAGCATACAATGTACAGTTTGAGTGTTGGTGCCCTGAAGATAAAGTGTAATGAATGTCCCACTATGCATTAGAAATACGCTGCGTGCGCAAGGGAAATCCGTTGGTTTTGTGTGTAAAGCACCATGTAGATTCGTAATGTTATTAATGTGTTACGTGTCTCGCAAGCATTTTCCGTCATTTGTAATAGTGTATTTTGCAGTTCAGACATTCCTGTGTAAAAGTGCTATGCGTTTGGCAGTGTTTTGCCCGGTCCGGGGTTTGTGTAACCTCGTTTTCGTTTTTTGGAGGCCATTTTTTTTCTCATTAAGGTGATTTTCGAGTAACAAAAGTTGTTGAAATCGCCTTAAATTCGCATTCCACCTCACTCCGACGTCCTGGCTGTTCCCTCGTGCTGTGTGTGATGTTTTTGTTGTATTTTCTTTATTTTCATATTTATTTATTTTTTGTGTTTTTTGGATTTTCGCGGTTCGGCCGTTAACCTTGTATTTTTGCCATCTCGTTTTTTTGTTTTTTTTTTCAAAGTCTCGCATCTCGTATTTTTTTTTTTTCAAAGTCCCATGTCTCGTAATTTTATTTTCTAAGTCCCGCATTTGTCAAGTGCTTGGAGGCTAAGGCGATCCCGCGTTTACTACGAGTTTGGTGGCTAAGTCCCGCGTGTTTCATTGCCTTCACTACTCATCGGCGCTCATTGCCTTTGTGCTGCGAGGTTTAGTGCCTTAAACGATCGCTTTGCTGCACTAGCTTGCCTCGCTATACAACTAGTTAATTAGAAAAAAAGGTGATTACTGCTAGGCCCTGGTAGACTCCATGATATATAGGTAGAAGGTGCACGTGTATGTGAGAGGGCATTCTCATTTCTGGAAATATATTATTAATGGTTATTAACGTTAAACTTTAAACTTGAAACTCTTTCCTCCTTAGGATATTTTGCCTTGTATCGGTAGCCAAAACACAAATCATCATCAAAACCTAAATTAAATACATCTTGAGGCCTCTGAGAAAACTGGAAGGTTGTCTTGACTTGCTATATTCACTTTATATTTTATAGTCTGTGAAAAAAACAGTTATTTTATATTCTCAGCCTTTTTCTTCTAGTTCCCCTATGTGATGTATTACAACATAATGTTGCTCTAAATTTTGAGGAACCAATGGAGTTATAGAAAGACTGAAGCATTATTATAAAACCATTCTTTTTAATGACCATCCAATAATATGGACACAAGTAGATTTGGTCTATTTCTCCATTGTTTACACACTCACAGCTTAGACCAGATAAATTGTAGTTGCCACGCTATATGGGACAGTATTTGCATTGTAAAATCAGCCATCGTTTGACCCGCATTACAAACCTTGGAATCCATATCTGAAATTGGTAAGAATTACCTCTCTTTCTAAACAAAATCATCTACACACTTCTATCCAGTCATTTCTAGTTTGGATATTTTATTTTGAAGGAACGATACACAACATGGGTGTCCACTGTCTTCTCTGGCTTCATAACTTATGATTGATCACTAAACTCACATGTGCTCCATATATGTTGTGTTCATGAAATACGAAGAGAAACCTTATTTTATAAATTAATTATATGCTCTGTAATTAATTTACTAGACATGAAAATGTTATAAAATGTAAATGTTGAAGATCCATCTCAGCCAATCAGAAGCCCCATTATTGGAGTTTTATAGAAAAAAATCTACATTTCATGTTACAGGTTACATTTATTTATTTATTTTACATTTTATTGAACTGGAGACAATTAAATAGGTATGTAAAAATACTGTTTCTGATACTCCTATATAGAACAAATATAATTATTACATTTATTTATTTATTTACATTAAGATTAAAATGTGTCTCTTTTTGCTTTTACTGCTGCATTAACTCTTATCGCCTATATATTGGTCGTACTGGGAGTTGTCGTCATGCTTTACGAGCCTCGCAAAGCGAGGCAAGCAGTTAAGGCATGCAGGACTTAGGCTGCAATGACCGCCGAAGGCGCTCCTTGCACTGCAAGCCTTGCAAAGCGAGTCGAGCATTTCAAGCACACTGGGAAGGCGCTCATTGCTGGGGTGGACACGCGGGACTTAGCTGGCGCTAATCCCAAGATGCAGGACTTAGCTGCAATGAGGCCTCATCGCGAGGGCCCTGGACTTTGCGACGGACGGAAAATTACGGCCCGTAAGACTTAGGACCCAAAGCACGTAGATGGACTGCGAGGCTCAAAAAAATACGACTTTAATGGCAGAACCACCAAACTGGAAAAGCCTGCAAAAACACCCAAATATGCCTCAAATTAACTTACACGCTCACATACAGCACAGGGGGAGAGCCAGGGAGCCTGTGAGTGAGGTTGCAAGTTAATTTGAGGCATATTTTGTCTTTTTTAACGATCGAAAATTGCTGAAGCAGGGAAAAAATTGGCGGCCAAAAAAACGTAAACATTTTAAAACAGGATGAAAACAAGGCTCAGCAAAGCCAGGCTGGACTTAGAAAATACACAACACCGAAGACAGTAACACAAACAACGCCAGCCATGCAGTACTTTGAAAATAAAACCAATGACAGTCCGCGAGCGTGCAAAGCAAATGGTGCTCAGAGGAGCAAAAGTCTCACATTGTGTGGCAAACAGCATTGCCAGCCTTTATTCCTGTCATTTTTGACGAGCAATTTCCTAGTATCAGCTATAATAGTTGTCAATCTGCGAGTGGTCGTCACACTTGCGGGCCCCTTGAACTGAGGGATGCAGTTGTGGGGTTGGAGGCCCGCGAAGGCACTCTTTGCATCGCTGGAGAAGAGCGTCTCAGGCACTCATTGCGACTTTGCTGCATGAGAGCCAAAAGCTCTCATTGCAGGTGTGAAGATGAGTGCTGCAGGCGCTCATAGCGAGGCCCACAGGACTTTGCTGCATGAGAGCGGAAGGCGCTCATTGCAGGGGTGGAAATGAGCACTGCAGATGCTCATTGCGAGGCTCGCAGGACTTAGCTGCAATGAGCACCTCTTTCATGGGTGGAGATGAGCAACACACGCGCTCAACGCGAGGCCCGCGGGACTTAGCTGAAATAAGCGTCAAAGGCTCTCATTGCAGGGAACGAGGCACGCAATACTTTACTGCACGCAATAATTTAAGAATTTAACGGCCGAACCACTGAACTCTTTTGAGGTATATTTGGCGTTTTTTGTAGAAAAAATGGCAGACGAAAAAACGTAACTGAATGAAAAGGAGGCAGAAAACATTAAAAACGATCCGAAGCCAGTAACACTTTGCCGAAAACAGTAAAAACAAACCTGAAGCCAGTAAGCCGAACCACGCAAGCAACTGCACTCATCGCAAGACACGCAAAAATTCAGCAGAGACACAGAGGAGAAAGACACAGGGGAGGGAGAGGGTGGAAAGATGGAGAAAAAGAGACAGGGGGAGAGAAGGGGGAGGGAGAGAAGGGGGAAACAGACACGGGTGTCAGAGAGTGGGGAGAGGCTTGCAATGAGCGCCAAAGGCGCTCATCACAAGGCCCGTAAATTAAACAGGGGGAGAGGCTCGTAATGATCGCCGAAGGTGCTCAGCGCAGGGCTCGTGATGAGCGCCAAAGGAACAGCATTCCCAGCCTTAAAATTTTTGTCCCGTCATTTTTGCTGGGCAAGACGCTAGTTATTATAAAAAAAGCCAAATAATAATACAAATTCCACTGCAAATTATGTCAAATGCTCCTGCTCTATAAACATTTTAACCCATTCTTTATATGGGTTAATGCGATAACAATACTCAAGTCTATATTGTTAGAACCTTTATTACATATTAGATATGTTAAAAAGCTTGCAGAAACCTGGAATTAGTGTAGGGCATATTTAAAGTTTTTTACAGTAATATACTAAGTAATATACTAATATTTGTTTAGACTGAAACATGATTGTAACAATAAAGTATTTAATTTCTCTAAAACTGCAACTTCTAATACAACACTGCTATTTTTTCCACTTTTTTTTTTACTTATAACTTCTAAATTATTTTTGGTGACAACTTTGATGGGGAGAATCTTGAAGTGAAGTGCTGTGGTTGTTGCAGTTGCCATGGCAACACTGACATTTGCAAAGTGAACATTATCTTTCTCCATGAGACTAAGGGATGTGTTAGTTCATGAGCTCAGAGGAATGGATACCTGATATTTCTTCCCTATTTATTGTTGTCTGCTTGAGGCACAGTGAGGAACCATGATGCATTAAAACCATTTCCTATTCCGTGCTTGGGACAGAGACACTTACCAACTGCCATCGTGCCCAGGTCCTGAAGCAGCCTCCTTCCCGTGAAGCACCAATACACAGAAACACTCAGAGGAGAGGACCTAACCCGTTTGATCCATTCGTTGCCTGGTCCAGCCGGTCCCTCTTCTTGACCTAACCAGTGGGATCCATTTAATTGTCTGGTTTAACTGGTCCCTCCTCTTGACACTGTTATAATTGGGTATCTATTCAGTAATTGGGTATCTATTCAGATTTAGTGGTCTGTATATTTGATTTGTATATTTATTATGGGTGTTTATGTTGAGTTTTCATCATTATTAATTCAGTCTTTGTGTAATCCAAGGATTTTATAGCCAAGAGTTCTGGTCATGGACAAATTGTGTTTAGTATCTTTCTTGTATCTCCGCTTATGATTATTGATGTCAAACTCATTACTGGGTTTTAGTTCCTCTCCATACATATGATCAGCCAAATGCCCGCATGAAACATTTTGTACAACACAGGGATATAAGTTAGGGAGTGTAAGTGTTATAGCGGCCCCATAGCACAATTTGAATTAATTTGGAAAATTATTCCAGTGTTTTATGTTCCAGAAGTGTAGATTGTGTTTTGGGGCATAGTAATGAGCAATGATTATAATCATTACTCGGCTACTACCTTTGTATCATTGACAATAAGTAAAATAAAAGCCATCTTTAATAGGTATGTAAGAGCAGAGCAGGAATTCCCATCTCCCTGACGCGCTGAGCCGTACAGTCCAGTGCCCGTGTCTTGGCATCCTTCGTGCCATGACGAGTGTCAAATAATTAATTTGCATTGTTATATTCGCTCACCACGAGTACTATTGCTGTATTCATGTTACCTGGACACTGGCATGTTGTTCTACATCAGTTTTATTGCGTCAAACAAGTAAAATCATTTTTAGAGGGTCACTGTAGCTTTTCAAACTTAAACTTGAAGTTTTCTCATTTCCTCAGTAATTTTCAATCCTTCCATCATATTTCCCTCGATGGTTTGTTTCTTTCTCTCTCCATCTTCATTCGTTTATTTTCTCAAGTTTTTAGTCCCTATCCGTTTCTCCTGCGGTCACATGTTCAACTCCATGTCTCATTAACCCATAATAGTCTAATATGCTTCATAAATAAGGCACCGTTATATAAGGTACATTTATATTTTACATGTATATTTGTGAGTTTATCACTTTATATATTACATTCACAGTATTGCTGTACTATTGTCTGCCTGGCATCTCTCTGCTGTGTAGAGACCCCATGAGGTTTCACGCAGGTCGCTGCTGATCGCTCTACATGACCTGGAGACCTTGTGTGTCCCAGCTGAGGTTATCTGAGGCCAATGAACCATACATCAGTACAAAGCGGCCTCCAGTCCACTATAGAGTGCCTCCAACTAGTGTAGAGTGCGGAGTGTCGAGTGCCTCCAGCTAGTGTCGAGTGCCTCCAGCTAGTGTCGAGTGCCTCCAGCTAGTGTCGAGTGCCTCCAGCTAGTGTCGAGTGCCTCCAACTAGTGTCGAGTGCCTCCAGCTAGTGTCGAGTGCCTCCAGCTAGTGTCGAGTGCCTCCAACTAGTGTAGAGTGCCTCCAGCTAGTGTCGAGTGCCTCCAGCTAGTGTCGAGTGCCTCCAGCTAGTGTCGAGTGCCTCCAGCTAGTGTCGAGTGCCTCCAGCTAGTGTCGAGTGCCTCCAACTAGTGTCGAGTGCCTCCAGCTAGTGTCGAGTGCCTCCAGCTAGTGTCGAGTGCCTCCAGCTAGTGTCGAGTGCCTCCAGCTAGTGTCGAGTGCCTCCAGCTAGTGTCGAGTGCCTCCAGCTAGTGTCGAGTGCCTCCAGCTAGTGTCGAGTGCCTCCAGCTAGTGTCGAGTGCCTCCAGCTAGTGTCGAGTGCCTCCAGCTAGTGTCGAGTGCCTCCAACTAGTGTCGAGTGCCTCCAGCTAGTGTCGAGTGCCTCCAACTAGTGTAGAGTGCCTCCAGCTAGTGTCGAGTGCCTCCAGCTAGTGTCGAGTGCCTCCAGCTAGTGTCGAGTGCCTCCAGCTAGTGTCGAGTGCCTCCAACTAGTGTCGAGTGCCTCCAGCTAGTGTCGAGTGCCTCCAGCTAGTGTCGAGTGCCTCCAACTACTCTGTGTGCCCTAAATAACCAAAGGGACCCAAATACCTGGGAAATTCACAAGTTCAGTTATTACAGTTAGTTTCATATTTACATAAAATTTAGGAAACGGGCAGGTTTTGTGGACCCAACTGTACTAATGTGGTGAGGAATCAAAACTCCACCTCCTGAGTCCTTTGTCTTGTGGTGTATGTATTCAGTATCAAATCAAACCGCACAAGTGTAATAATAATCATAAAGCAATGGTCATTATACTTCGATTTGGGTGTTCAGTCACACAAGGGACCCCACCAAATCTATCTGTTCAGCAGGACGGCAAGAAATGAAAAATACAAAGCCTGGCACAATTTGACAAGGCCTCCATGTTTATAACAAAGCATAAGGAGTAAGTTATAGAAATAATTTTTGCACAAGTTTGTAAAATCACAAGCCTCTCAGTACAGGGTGTTAGAGTTAGACATGTTTATTGCTACAAATTCATCTGCACTGCTCATACCCAAGTAGGTGAGGTTGGTAGAACATGCATCATATGTATTGCTACACAGGCTTAAAATGTCACGCACAACTATGTGCTAAAGATATCGACCCATCTTGTCTCCTTGGCTACAATTAGCGTAGTTTCTCACAGTTCAGATTTTTAGTTTCAAGAGCTGATATCCTGCAACTGCCACCCAATTGTAAATACAACCCCATTACAGGATATTTCTCCCTGTGAGGCACAAGTGGCTAAAAGAGGTTGCTCTCTGAGTAGGTAACCAGATTTATAGAACAAACTTACTAAGGTATTGTCTGTTCTCAGACCGAGCACCTAGAATATGCAAAAATCCTTATGGGGATTTCTCACCCTAAGGGTGCTAGGGGCTCCAGATGTGGACTCCTTGCTCACTGTGCACCTCACTGACGATGCCCACAGAGGCCAAAACATACGTCTGGGATTTGCTGTTTCTCCTGTTCAGGGAGAAATGCCTGGTATTTCGGGGCTGGATCACTCTTTTGAGTGAGACCAGACTGATATACTACAGGATATTTCTCCCTGTGAAGGGAACAAGTGGCTAAAAGAGGTTGCTCTCAGAGTAGGTAACCAGACCTATAAAAAAAACCTACTAAAAAACCCTGTTGTGTACCCAATTGTACACTACAGAGTAACAGTTTACATAGGAATCCAATTAATTATCAAGTGTTACATGTAACTGACACAATAGAATCACTCTGAGTAACATGAAAAAGAGAGGAACGCGTGGAACATATGTGTGTATGTGTGTGTTACGCTATTCTTTGCAGATGGTTGTATTTTTTACAGCTCATGTGGTTATAGTACTGGAGTGGTGTAATATGTGTCACAAACCATGTTTGTCTCCTTCCTCTGTGTAGGCCCTGAAGCAGCAGCAGCAGAGGAAGAAACAGCAGCGACGAGTGGGGATGCCGGTCCCCCCCAGCCAGCACATACTGCTGAAGACAGTGAAGACTGCGAGTACCATCGCACCCGCCAAGCCAAGTCAAGCACAGAGTATGGAGAACACTTCATTATTGTTGACAATTTTTTTATCAACAAAAGAGAGAGAACACTACACAGACACAAAATCACATTGAGAATGTGTAAAAAGACCACATAGAGTATGGCAGAGAAGTTCTAACTTTTTACCTAGCCTAACTTATTTATGGTATGACAAACTATGATAGGCTAGACCGAACGGAGATCTTAAAGCTCATGTCTTGAGATTGCACTTTTACATCTGACCAAATGTATTATATGTATATGTATATATATATATATATATATATATATATATATATGTGTGTGTGTGTGTATATATATATATATCAAGAGAAAAAGAAGGGGTGGTAGGGGAGCACATATACTCTAAGTCATAGGTAGAGAAGATCCGTTAGGATAAAAAAGGATGATGCTTTATTCTAAAATAACATATCGGTAACCCGAAAAAAAGGGGGAAGGAAGGAAAAGAAAAACAGAAATACTAGGAAAGTAATAAAAAGATATAAGGTGCTAGAGACGGTTAAATGATTACTCATGCGAGCATCAGGCTGATATAGGGAACACATTTCCCGAATATCCGCAACCAATTTATAAATTGGCTCAAATTCACTCAATAATTGATTATAGTAGTCCCCATTAATGGAGTTCCTTCAAAGATACGCTATGGATATTCTGAGAAGGGGCACTAAGTCTAAACAATAATATCTACACACAGACTAAGGTTCAGGGAAAAGAAGGACCCTGTCTGTATGGAATGGTGATACACAAATAATTGATGAGAATAGTCCTAGCAGAATAATGGGCTATGCTTTGCTCAAAGAGCAATATGTGGTATTAATATATTAGGGAAATGCTCACTAGGTGGCATCACTAATGCTCACTAGGTGGCATCCTATTATGTGCTCACCAAGTGGACAGGTACTATAGTATAACACAGACTTAACAGTATGCATGAATTTGCTAATACAGAGAAGTCTAATACTGACTAGTTTCTATGCTACAAATGTACCCCATATACAGGTGAATATAAATGTATATGGCCACTATGATGGCATAAATGTACATGTAACTCTCTACAGATACCTTAATAATAAGGAAAAAAACGTATTATTACTCCTCTGGCAGACTGATAATCACAAAAGAGGCTGCTACTATCCCACAGCCACAAACGCAGGACTTACCTACTTATCAGCCTTCCTCTCATCAGACCCGATACTCACATGTAATCACTCACTCGGCGTCTGACATCACAGACGCTCTAACACCGCTCAGGGCACTAGAGAAATCGTGCATGCGCTATTAGAATCTTGCGTATGCGCACTAAAACCGACGCGCGTTTCGCGATTAGAATCGCTTCCTCATAGGGCTGTACTGATCAGCCTATTCACTTCCTTATATACACAGAGAACTGCAGTGACCCCTAATGGACAATAGCCTAACTGCAATGATATCAATTAATTACAGATGCTGTCCTTATTGAATGGCAAAAGGTGATGTGGAAAAAGACAATTTCTATCCACATCACCAATAAGGGCAGCATCTTCCTTCATACTTAGGCCACATCATAAAACCCCAATGGTTAGACACAATTGTGGATGGTAATTCACTGATGAGACCTAACAGTTATGATGTAAAAAGAAAATAAGAATGGGGAACCAAAAATGGTAGTTATTACTGAAAAGGAAAATATAAATAAAGACTATAAAAATAATAAGTTCGATGGATGTGAAAAGAGGATTAAAGATAGCACTTTTACATAAATTATAAGAAAACTGTATAGTTGATATTCTCATTTAGTCCATATGGAGTCATGGTATTGAGTAGGAAGATCCATCTGCTTTCAGCTCGAACAAGAGCATTTTCTAGATTTCCTCCGCGGATGCCCAGTGTTACGTACTGTATCATCCAACATTTTAATTCATTAGAATTGGAATTATGGAATTTGTGGAAATGTCTTGCAACAGATGTTAATTTGCGTCCATTTTCCAAGTCCCTCTTACTGTTCCTGATGTTTCGAACATGTTCACTTATCCTTTTTCTCACCTCGCGACTCGTCATCCCAATATATTTCTTATTTGGGCATTTACATTCAAGCACGTAGATAACAGAGTAGTATTTTTGATATGCGAACAGTATTTGCAATGTCCACATTTGTGGCTTCCCAAGGTTTGTGTTGTAGATAATTTGACCGTTTTCCTGACAAAGTGGCTTCTTACCAGCGTGTCTCTTAGGGATGGAGCCCGTCGCCAGCTGGCATGTATCTTATCTAGGAGCCATTTTTTCAGGTCAACATCGGTCTGAAGTACATCCCTATGTTTATTTAGTATATGGAGTACTTCTTTCCATTGGCCATTAAAGGTGCTGACAAATCTAATTTGTTCGTCATTAAGGGCTTGTTTCCTTTTTGGGGTCAGAAGATCTTCTCGTTTGGGGTATAAGGCCTTGTGGAATGCTCGTGTGGTAGCTTTATTGCTGTATCCTCTGGCTTTAAGTCTTTTCCTCAATTCACTTGCTCTCGTTTTAAAGATATTAATATCCGAGCAATTTCTTCTCAATCTCATAAACTCACCAAAGGGGATAGCACGTTTAGTGCTAGGAAGGTGTGCACTTGTGAAGTTTAGTATGCTGTTAGTTGCTGTTTTTTTCCTAAAAAGGTCGGTGCAAATAGCACCATCTTGACCTTTGTATATAAGTACATCCAAAAATTCCACTTTTTCATGATTTAAAGTGTAGGTGAGTCATAGATTGAGATCATTTAAGTTTAAAATTGATATATACTCCATGAAGAGATCCTCTGATCCATCCCACAACAGAAACAAGTCATCTATATAACGTAGCCAGATCAGGACGTGTTGTGTATACCTGGATAGATTATCGGCCAGGGCTACTACCCGCTCCCACAAGCCCAGATATAGGTTCGCATATGTGGGGGCACATGAGGTCCCCATGGCTGTACCTCTGACTTGAAGGAAAAATCTGTCATCAAGAACGAAATAGTTGTGGGTTAAAACAAAATGCAGTAGATCTATTAGAAATTGATTTCTTTCCTGCTGTTGAATTTGATACATCTTCAGAAAGTAACTGACTCCATTCTCTCCCATCTGATGTTTGATGGAAGTGTATAATGACTCCACATCACAAGTAATCATATAGGTGGTATCCGATAAGATGATTCCATCCAGTTTATTAAGGTGATCCATGGTGTCTCGAAGGTATGAGGGTAAATCGATTACATATGATCGTAGATTGAAATCAATAAATCTGCTTGTTCACATAAATTGCCATTGCCAGATATGATGGGTCTACCTGGAGGTTTCAATTCATCTTTATGTACCTTTAGTAGCAGATACAGTGTGGCGATCCGTGGTTTACTGACTTCCAGGAATTTAAATTCCTTCTTGGAAATTACTCCATTATTGTCTGCTTCCATGACACATTTTGTATATTTGTCAGTAAATTCGAGAGTAGGATCACCCAAGAGTTTCCTATAGCATCTCCTGTCGGATAGCTGTTTCATGGCTTCAGTGATGTAGTCTTCTATGCGCCAAAGTACGATATTTCCACCTTTATCCGAAGGTTTTAGGACTACATCTTGCCATGACCGAATTTCTTTAAGACATTTATGTTCTTCTAATGTCAGATTTGATCCATAGGTGCAGGACAGTTTCTTTAAATCCTGAACTACCAATTTGGTATAGATGTCAACTTGTAAGCAAACTGTTAGAGGTGGAACAAACTTAGATTTGACATGAAGTTTGTTAATTATTGGATCTGTGGGTTTATCTACCATATTTTCACATTAGAGATCACAGAAATCCTCAAGAGCTTGTTGTTCTATTACACCAGGGTTGGTTTCTTCCTTCTCAAAGAATTTATTTAAAAGTAATTTTCTACCAAATACAGTCAGGTCCATAAATATTGGGACATCGACACAATTCTAATCTTTTTGGCTCTATACACCCCACAATGGATTTGAAATGAAACGAACAAGATGTGCTTTAACTGCAGACTTTCAGCTTTAATTTGAGGGTATTTACATCCAAATCAGGTGAACTGTGTAGGAACTACAACAGTTTGTATATGTGCCTCACACTTTTTAAGGGACCAAAAGTATTGGGACAATTGGCTGCTCAGCTGTTCCATGGTCAGGTGTGTGTTATTCCCTCATTATCCCATTTACAAAGAGCAGATACAAGCTCCAGTGTTCATTTCAAGTGTGTTATTTGCATTTGTTGCTGTTTGTAACGGCTACCCCGGTAGTGAGAGGGTATCAGTCGTTGGAGACGTCCTTTTCCCTGGCAAGCTGCTGTGTAAAAGTGAAGTTGGTATCAACCATCAGAGAAAAACTTTAATAACTGAACTCAGCATGACAGTTACATATCATCAAAAACATTCCAAACAGTTAAAGGGCCAGTGTAGTAATAAATGTTCCAAGGGAAAGGCAAGGTTCTGTTACACTGTTAACTCTCAATATGAGATCCAAAGAGCTGTCACTATCAGTGAAGCAAGCCATCATTAGGCTGAAAAAACAAAACAAACCCATCAGAGAGATAGCAAAAACATTAGATGTGGCCAAATTAACTGTAGATATTATTGTTTAGACTTAGTGCCCCTTCTTCTCAGAATATCCATAGCGTATCTTTGAAGGAACTCCATTAATGGGGACTACTATAATCAATTATTGAGTGAATTTGAGCCAATTTATAAATTGGTGGGGGATATTTGGGAAATGTGTTCCCTATATCAGCCTGATGCTCACATGAGTAATCATTTAACCGTCTCTAGCACCTTATATCTTTTTATTACTTTACTAGTATTTCTGTTTTTCTTTTCCTTCCTTGCCCCTTTTTTTCGGGTTACCGATATGTTATTTTAGAATAAAGCATCATCGTTTTTATCCTATTTGGTTTAATTGCCACCTTTTGGAAGCCTGCAATGATTTGAATGGTTTGGCCATTTGGTTTTTTCAATCTGCATATTCCATAGGCCATTCTATGAGTGGACTCCAAATCTCAATTGGACTATGTCCCTTTAATGCATTAGAGTAAGGTCCTTTGTGTCCTATTCATCCTCTCCACGACCACATGTTATAAATATTGATATCTGATCCGAGTCATAGTTGCCCTCTGTCTTTCTCTCTTCTTAAATTTTGTATATATATATATATATATATATACATATATATATATATATATATATATATATATATATATGTGTATTTATGTATGTATATATATATATGTGTGTGTGTGTGTATATATATATATATATATATATATATATATATATATATATATATATATATATAAAATCACACCAAAATTTAGCTAATCACAGACAAAAGAGTAATAGAAGCCTCCTCCGTACAGAGCATAGCAAATTAATAATACGTCAAAGTAATTTAAATAATTTGTCTTCACGTTTGAATGTAAAAAAAAAGAGGTTAAACTTTTTATCTACACTGGATTCTGAGAAATATAGGTATTGCACTGCCCTTTGGGGAAAAACTGGGTGGGGACATGCAAATGAGTCCACAGTGCATTTTCATTCTTGGGAAGCTAAACAGACAGGGCAGTCCAACAACCCCCACCCTCCACCGTCTCTCCAGCCATAAAAGCTAATGACTCCTTGCAAGTGCTTGGGAAGAAAGCTTAGAGATCAGACCGGCTTCAAGCCAGTGCGTACGGACCAGGCAATGTAATACCTACATGTAGAGAACGGCCTCTCCGAGACGATGTATATTCAGTAAAGCATAGTTTTTATTACAGAATTCCCCCAAATAGTGTCTTCCTGAAATACATTTTATTCATATTATTCTATATCTTGGGTTGACATTATTATAAATTCAATCTTCTCTTATTTTAGGGCACTTGAAAAGAACAAAATGTGCAGAGATTGACGTGGAAACTCCAGAATCAATCCTGGTAAACACCAACCTTCGGGCGCTGATAAACAAGCACACGTTCTCACTGCTGCCAGGGGATACTCAGCAAAGGCTGCTACTGCTACTGCCGGAGGTGGACCGGACGGTGAGTGTCCTGTTGTCCAGGGGAAACTCAGAGAAATAATATATACAATTTTTTTACGGTAATTAAGCTTCTTGAAAGAAAAGAAAACACAGCAAGCAGTACGTTTGGCACTATCTCCAGTATAATACATACTTATTATATTCTATATCAAACAAAGAAAAATGTTATGAAACCCAGTGCATGGTTTCATGATTAAAATCGATTGAGACCTAATTCTTGGGTCTTTTTTTTTAATTTTTAGGGAAAAAGAAAATAAAAAAGATGAAAGATAATAGAAGGGGAGGAAAGAGAGAAACTTGGGTATGGAAGCATAGGGGAGTGAGATTGCACGACAATTTAAACACAATTTGCATAGTTTCGGCACTAGAAAATCGCCTAAACGACAAACAAAATGGCGGACGAAAAAAACAAAAACGAGGCTACACGACCTCTAACCTTGCTAAACACCACCAGGCGCATAAGACTTTTACACAGGAACGTACGAGGTACAAAATACACTATTAGGAAGTACGGAAAATGCTCCAGACCCGCGTAACACATAGACAATCGCACCATTTCACAACATTAACTTCCAACTAATAACATTACCATTCTCAAATGGCGCTTTACACAACTAAACAAACTGTTTGCCCTCGCGCACACAGCCTATTTACACTGCACACTTGCCACATTTCTGACACTTACACCTCAGGTCAGCAACAGTCCAAATGTACATTGTATGCTGCAGGAAAATCAAAATAGATTGTTAGCTCTTCAGGATATTGCATATATTAATTACAAATAGGTAAAGTATATTAAGGAATTACCATATATACTTGAGTATAAGCCAAGCTTTTCAGCCCTTTTTTTATGGCTATACTAGAGTCACTCGGTGTCTCTCCCCCCATGTCTCTCCACCCCTGTGTCTCTTCTCCCCCTCCCTCCCCTGTGTCTCTTTCACCCCCTCGCCCTCGTGTTCCTTTCCCTCCCCCTCCCTTATCATCCACCTCATCCTCCCTTCTCAACCTCCCTCCTCATCCTCAACCCCCCTCCTCATCCTCAATCCCCCTCCTCATCCTCAACCCCCCTCCTCATCCTCAACCCCCCTACTCATCCTCAACCCCCCTACTCATCCTCAACCCCCCTACTCATCCTCAACCCCCCTACTCATCCTCAACCCCCCTCCTCATCCTCAACCCCCCTCCTCATCCTCAACCCCCCTCCTCATCCTCAACCCCCCTCCTCATCCTCAACCCCCCTCCTCATCCTCAACCCCCCTCCTCATCCTCAACCCCCCTCCTCATCCTCAACCCCCCTTCTCATCCTCAACCCCCCTCCTCATCCTCAACCCCCCTCCTCATCCTCAACCCCCCTCCTCATCCTCAACCCCCCTCCTCATCCTCAACCCCCCTCCTCATCCTCAACCCCCCTCCTCATCCTCAACCCCCCTCCTCATCCTCAACCCCCCTCCTCATCCTCAACCCCCCTCCTCATCCTCAACCCCCCTCCTCATCATCAACCCCCCTCCTCATCATCAACCCCCCTCCTCATCCCCAACCCCCCTCCTTGCTTTACCCCTCTCTAATTACCTTCCCCTCTCCCTTTCTCCTCACTTACCTTCCATCAGCAGCTGCCCCTCCACTCCTGGGATGGAGGAGTGGGTGGGGATGGAGGAGTGGGTGGGGATGGAGGAGTGGGTGGGGATGGAGGAGTGGGTGGGGATGGAGGAGTGGGGATGGAGGATGAGGAGGGGGGTTGAGGATTAGGATGAGAAGGGAGGATGATAAGTGTGGGGGAGGGAAAGAGACACAGGGGAGGGAGAGGAGGAAAGATAGACGATGGGGGACACAAGAAAGGGGCACCGAGGGCACAAGAGGGACACGGGGCAGCACATTTCCCACCCTCGGCTTATACTCGAGTCAATACGTTTACCCAGTATTTTGTGGTACAATCGCTGCCTCGGCTTATACTCGGGTCGGCTTATACTCGAGTATATACAGTAATTAATTATTATTAAAAAATATATATATATTTTAAAAAAAGAGCAGGGGAGAGGCTCGCAATGAGCGCCGAAGGTGCAATTCGCTAGTTTAGAGATAAAAAAGAGACCATTTTGTCACAGACGACTATGTACCAGTCAGGGCTGTGTGAAGGGTTTTCTGGGCTGGGGGATTTACTCTACTGGTGGCACTATGTCCCCGGTATATTCTCTATACTATAGAGGTGGTTGTTTCATTATACTGTAATACTGGTACTGTTTTTTGCAAAATCATATTTAAGCTCCTTTGTGGAGCTGACACCGCTTCAAATAGATTAGTTTATCATTGAAGTCGTCCTGTGGAGAGATACAAACAACCAGTTTACCAACAACTTGGCCTTCTGATCTAGTAATCTTAATTATGTTACCAAGTAATGTCATTTAATGGCACCACTGTTTATTTAATTGCTTTGTGTTTAGTTACATTGTATTTATATTGTAATCATAAAGAGATTTGTCTGATTAGGACATATGAACTAGATTAGCCTGCTCCTCAGAGAATGAGGGCAGATTTGAAGGACCATGTACCACCATACAAGCTCTCTTTTTAAGCATTTATCGGCAGAAAAGGAGCTAGGATCTTAGAGTGAGCTCTGAATTGTACGTCATGTTATGTAGCATCCCATAGACATTTACAAGAGATCGGGACCCACCTTAAGGCCTCTGATACATCTCCCCATGTCCATCCATTGACTTTCTGCTAATGAGACTGCTGATCAAGGAATATCGACTGTTTCAAAGAACTTGGACAGATTAATTAGAGGCATTTCCTGGACTTACTTGGCAGAGATAAAGAGCTCAGCTTCGCTACAGTTTCCTTATTACACCGGCTAGTTCCCAGCTTGGAGGACGCGTTGCGCCAACTTGCTCCCATCTTAAATACTCTTATAATATCTATCTACTTGCCCGTCTGAAATTACGGGAATACAATTTTAAGGCTAGCAGTGCTATTTGCCACACACTGCGCCCTCTGAGCACCTTAGGCGCAACCGCGAGACACGCAATGAGCGCCGAAGTCCTGCGTGCCTCAACTGGTCACCTCGCTTCACGACTCTAGCCTTTGGCGCTCATTCCGGCCTAAGTACCGCATGGTTGATGGCTCGCCTTGCTTCGCAAGGCTCACGGTTGTGGCCCTATGGACCGCAACCGGGCTCACAAAGCATGACAAACCTGCAAACGTGACCAACGTTTTTAAACTGACAACTATATAGGTGATAGAGCTGCATTGTCTTTTGTCAACCACTAGTTAGGATCCAAGTGTCTGCATATAATGCCCTCACAGCAACAAGCAAACTCTACATATAGTCTATTACATATAGGATTGAGTGGCAACAGTGGTCTAAGACTGAGAATTGTCTTCTAGTCTACTGATGTCTAACTGGGCCAGCTTGCTATTTGTAGTTCTTGATCTATTAAATGTTTGCTCGTGTTTCTTTTTTTTTTTTTTTTAGAAAATTGATTCATATAAATAAGTCTTATACAGAAAAAAAAGAAATAAAACGAGTATAACAATATGTTGCAATATACAGAGACAAACAACAGAAAAACATAAACATTACAATGCAGAATCTTATTATCCCAACCTACTTCTAGTTATATTACTAAGGTCTGCACGAACAGCAGAAAGAAAAAAAAAAAAAAAAAAAAAAAAAGGAAGAGAAGAAAGAAAAAAAAAAAACTGTCATGGAGACATTACCAAGGAAACACCAACATCACACAAACTCTCTAACTTGATAGCAAATATTGGTCCCAAAGCTGACATTTTATCAAATGAGTGGCTTTAGGAGTTTTATCCCATGCAATATCAGACGATTCTATTTTTATCATTTCCCTATTATTTGAGACGGTATTCTTTAATTCTTTCCAAGAAGGTACCTGTGGTTGTTTCCAGTATTTCAAGAGTAACCATTTGGCAACAAGGCATATATGTGATATTAAATATCTTTCCCCTAAAGGAAATCTTTCCATTTGCGTATGTAAAATAAATTCGAGAGGATTACAGATGATTGGTTTGCCCACAAGAGTCTATAATTCTTGACTTAATCTCATCCAAAAAAATTTAATTTTTTTGCAGTCCCACCACATATGGAGGGTTGTGCCTGGTAGTCCACATTGTTTCCAGCATAAGCCATCTAAATTACTATATATTTTTTTTAATTTATTAGGAACATAGTACCATCTATGGATTAGTTTTACCATCATTACATTATATGAGGAATTGATTGATGAGTTCCTAACCGTATTAAATATTTTAATCCAGTCTTCTTCTGAAATTGTAATTTTCATATCATCTTCCCAGGCTAGTATTCCCAAGCTTTTGTCCAAGGGAGTATTTTCATCAATTATATTACTAAATTTAGAGATTATATGTAACGATTTACCCTTAAGTAAATATTCCTCCATTTTCCCCATTTTGTTCATGTTAGTAATCTTATATCCTAACTATCTAAGATACCTTTTTAAGCATTCATAATCTAACTACGTTAATTTATCTATATTGAATTTCTCTTTAATTCTTTTCAGCTCCAATAGACTACCTTTTTCATATAGATCCCCCACATTTCTAATGTTATGTGATTTTAATAGTGGCAAGATTGATCCATTCAAATTATTATTAATAAAGTCTATTGGTGCTGCCAGAGAAGGAGATTGTACTAATGATAGTTTAGTTTTATTTTTATGCCATACATTAATAATGTTTTTGATATTAGGGGGTAAATCTGAATTTCTCTTCTTTTTATACTTAGCCGTCCATAATATATTTTTTATAGATGATTCTCCCAGTAGGGCCTCCTCTATTTTTCACCATCTTGGGGTATTTTGTATGTAGTTATATCCCGCCACTTGTGTAAGTATATTTTTTTCGTTTAAATCTTTAATAGAAGGGGAACTTAATCCCCCTTTCTCAAATTTCTTACATATTATGGATTTCTTCACTCTTGGTTTTTTCCCCTGATATATAAAGTCGTCTAATGCTTCTTGAATAATTTTAATATAATAAGCCGGTATTTTACCCGGAAGGCACCTTATAATATAGGTAATTTTAGGGATTAGACTCATATTTACTGCATTTATTCTAGTTATCCATGATAAAAGTAGGGGTCTCCAATCATTCAATAATTTCCTAATTTGTTTCAGTATTTCGCTAAAGTTGTCTTTAATAATATTGTTTATATGACCTGAGAATCTTATACCCAGGTGTACTATATGGGAGGAATTCCATTGATATGAATATAGGTTCGCTAACCTATTTTTCACCTCTAATTATATATTACAAGTAAGTACTTCAGATTTCTGTTGATTTATCTTAAAGTAAGAGAATTTACTGAATTCTTCAAGAGCAGTCTACAGGGCTCTACAGGAAAATTCTGGATTTGTTATTGTTATTATAATGTCATCGGCATATGCCATTATTTTATATTCCTCCTTCCCTATCTCAATTCCTTTAATTTCTGATGATTCTCTGATAGTTATCAGTAGAGGTTCAAGGAATAAAATAAAAAGCAGGGGAGATAGCGGGCAACCTTGACGAGTGCCATTGGTTATTAAAAATTTGCCCGAACTAAATTGTGGAGATGATATATGTGCTGTAGTTTTTAAATACAAGGCTTTTACTGCCGATGAGGCGAAGCTTCCCTGGCCAAATCTCTCCAGAACACAATCCAGGAAATCCCACCTGACCCTGTCAAAGGTTTTCTCTGCGTCCAATGACAGGGTCAGAGAGGGGTTCCTCTTTTTCTTTATATAGGCTAAGATGTCCAGGAGACATCTGGTATTATCCGACAATTGTCTATTAGGGATAAATCCTGTTTTGGTCCGGTTCTATTAGTGTAGGGATGATCTTACTTAATCTATTCGCCAGAATCTTAGAATACATTTTTATATCAGCGTTGATTAAGGAAATTGGGCGATAGTTTTTATATTCTTCAGGGTTTTTTCCCTGTTTCAATATATTAATTATTTTTATTTCCGTTAATGCTGATGGTATCGCCCCTTCCCGTTTGATCTCATTATAAAGATCACATAAGATTCCATTTAATTCCTTACTTAGATATCTATAGAATAGATTATCGAACCCATCTACTCCAGGTGTTTTATTTGTTTTACTTTTAGACACAATTTCCGTTATCTCCACACTTTCTATTTGTTTATTCAGGTAGCTAAGTTGTTCTTCCGATACTTTGGGAAGCTTTATCTTATTTAAATATTGTTTAATCTCTTTTATTCCTGGTTTATCTACTTGATGATCTTTCTCTAGGTTATATAAATTGCTATAATATTCCTGGAATACCACTCCTATCTTATCTGGATGAAATTGAGGAACATTGTTTAGATCTAGAATTATTTCAATATTATTTTTAATATACTGTTTCTTCAATTTATTGGCCAGGAATTTACCTGATTTGCCCCCTTCAAGAAATTGTGTCCGCTGAAATTTCCATATTATTTTGTCTGATTGAAATTGAAGAATTTTTTGTATTTTGGTATTTATGTCTTTTATTGCCTTGCTATTCTCTTTATTTGGTATCACTCTGAAAATATCTTTCATCCTATTTAATTCTAGATAAAGTGTCCTTAACGATTTGCCTCTTAGCCTTTGCATTTCAGCTGATTTTGAGATAAATATACCCCTGATATATGCTTTATACGCACACCATAGGGTTATATCCGAATTAACAGACATCTTATTGATTTTAAAAAATTCTATTGTTTCCTTTTTTAAATATGTAACAAATTCTTTATTTTTTAGGAGCCAGGGATCCATCCTCCAACTAACTTTTTTCCTTCTATTATTTAAATTCTGATCTTGTATAATTAATTTGTTTAAAGAGTGGTCTGACCACGGGGTAGGTCGAATGTTTATCTTTTTAATTACTTTTAAAGTTGGAAGATCCGTTATTATATAATCAATTCTAGAAAATGAATTGTATCTATGTGAAAAATGAGTGTATTCACGTACACCTGGGTGTAAGATCCTCCATGGGTCAATCAAGTTGTTATTCTCTTTTACTTTACAGAATGCTTTCGAAAGATGGTTTATATGGGATACAAATTTATTTGGCCCAGCTATTTGTTTATCTAACTTATCATCCAATATCGTATTAAAGTCGCCACAAACTATTAACAGGCCTCCTTTGATTCTGTTAATCTCTTTGAGGAGGTTTTTAAGAAACCGGATTTGTCCTTTATTTGGTAAATAAACATTAACCAGTGTTGTTGAAAACCCATCAATCTTTCCAGTCCATATTATATATCTACCTTCTGGGTCGATCTTACTACTTTCTTCTGAGATTTTTAAATTATTTAAAAAAAAAATAGAGACCCCTTTTGATTTATTCTTAAAGGTAGAATCTACTCCAGTTAAGATTTTTTTATTATTCATATATTTAAAATGTTCCTGTTTTAGGTGTGTTTCTTGCAAGCATAGGATTTCAGCGTTTTAATTTATTATACTCTAGAAATGCCGTTTTTCTTTTTGTTGGAGAATTGAGACCATTCATATTATGTGAAATTATTTTTATTTGCATTTTACTTTATTAAAAAGGTACCAAAGTATATATATGTGATATTCCTTGGGTGTCTCCATGGCCCGAGATTCCAAACAAACAGAAAAGAAGAAAAAGATAAAAAGGAAAACCATACAGGAAGAATAAATACAGAAAACAAACACAATGATCCTAAAAACCAGCTGCAAACTAAATGGATGTCAGCTGATATATAGCAAGGCGAATTCGATTTTGGGAAGTGAAACTGTATCGCCCTGTTTCTGAGCGAGGGGATAGGGTCTAGGGTACAGATCTTATAAATAAGACTTCAGGAGGAAAGATATATATGATACTCAATTTCACACTTCCCTAAGAGGAGACTTTTACTCCTCGGACCGCTAAGAAGGAAAGTCTTCTTAACCATGAACTATAAATTTGTCTATTTGAGTTTGAGCATAGCTCAACTTTTATGCTGTCATACTTCGTTTGTTCGAAATGTTGACTTTCCAACTAAAAATAGATCTATATTTACTACCTTCTAGTTGTCCGGAGAGAAAAGGATCCAATAGAGGAGTTAAATTTACTACTATGTATTTTATAGATATTACTAATAATTATCTGTATATATAACAATTTTTTATATTGTTTAAATTTTCTGATATTATTGTATAGTATTGGTTATATTTTTCGTTCCAGAGGAATTTACTTAGGGGGGTTCAAGCCTAGTGAGTGTATCTAATCCTAATTTTTATCTAATCCAAGATTTATATGTTTTCCCTTAAATTTTTGTGCTATATTTATACTATTATACATTATTACTAAATTCTACTTTTATTTCTTCTTTCCCTTTTCCCTTTTCACTTTTTATTTTTTATATATTACTTCCATAAGGAAAGAATGGGTTTATTTACCCCATTAATCTATTAAATTATATTTTATGTGTATGTATTAATATTTCTTATTTTATCTTAATCCCAGATAACTATAATTCTTTACAAATAATATGTCTCTTGTGTTATGAGTGTTTCTTATTTTGTCTTAAACCCAATTAACCATAACTCTTCACCACAACTAAATCCCTGTGTTAAGGAAATCTATCGTCTTTTTCATACCTCTCTAATTGGTAGATTTCTTTAAAATTTCAAAAAAACCTTTGTGTTAATATGTGATCCCCCTATTTCCCCATTTATTTTACTTTTAGATTACCGTACCATACCTCTCTCTCTCCGTTTAATTTACTTCACTACTCCTGAGCTTGGGTACCCATCACCCTATTTTACAGTTTCCAGAGATTATTTCTGTTATTTTTTCCAGTCTAGGTTTCCTGCTCTCAGTTCCAGTTTTTTAGCAACCTCCATATTACAAAAATATTCCCAAACTTTTAATAATTCTATAGCTTCTTGAACTGAATTTATTTGAATCCACTTTAAGTCTTTATAAATTAATAAGCCTACTGGCTGTGCCCATTTATATCTGATTTCTTTTAGCCTGAGAGCTCTGGTTATTTGGAGAAATTCCCTTCTTTTCCCCAGCGTATATGTCGATAAATCTTGAAAACATTTTATATTCTCATATGGATGATCTAGCTGTTTCTTAAAAAAGGCATTTTTCAGAGCAATTTCTTTTGAAGGTAAGTAATGTAGTTTCGATATAATGTCTCTGGGGGTAGATTTGTCGATCACTTTGGCCAATGGGAGTCTGTGTAGTGCATCCATTTTCCATTGATCTTTCTGCACCTCCGGGGCCAGATAGTTGAGCAGTCCTTTAACATGTGACTCCAAGTCATCTCCTTGGACCGCTTCTGATATCCCCCTTATGCGCAAATTGTTTTTTCTGGATCGATTCTCCAAGTTATTAACTTTGGAAGAAAGTTCCTCAATTTTATTTTCTAAAGAGGTTATGTAGTTGGAAATTGCATTATTGTCCGTTATAATTTTGTCACAGGTATTTTCATTAGCTTCATTTCTTTGTGTCATAATATTAATAGATTCAATTATGTTAGACATTTGTTTTGAGAAATCACTAGTCAAATTGATTTGAAATTCTTTTAGAATAGACTTTAACTTAGAGCACGTAAGTATTTCCTCTCCTTGAGTGGAATTATCTTCCAGATTTCCTTGAAAGAGTTTTTCCGGGGTCTGATTTTCTATCCGGTCTGAACTGGTGTCTCCATGAGAGGAGTCTGAAATTGTCGCTTTATTTCTAGGTGAAAAGAAGCTTGTTGATTTTATTGGGTCTTTTACTTTCTCCTTCAACTTTGTTTTATTAGCTGCATTACTTTTTTTGTTTGACATAATTAGATCTCTTATAAACTTTCAAGTAAATATAGACTTTCAAGCAGAGAATAGGAGAGTTCTTTATTTTGAAAATTAAGTTTTTCTGACGATCAAAGGATACAATACAACCAATGGATATCCTTTTATAATGTAACTTCTTTTAATACCCAAAGCTTATCTTAAGCTTATCTTGAGCTCTCAAGCTGTTAAACTTTTATAGCTCTTAGCTAGGGTCTTCTCTTTTTCTTATTTTTTCCCTTTTCCTTCCTTCCCCTTTTTTTTCTCCCCCCCCCCCCCTTTTTCTCCCCTTTCTCCTTTCTTTTTCTTTTCCTCTTCCTTCCTTTCCCCTTCTTCTCTGCTTTCCCCTTTTCTTCCCTTTCTCCTTTTCTCTCTCTCTTTTCTTTCTCCTTCTTTTCTTTTCTCTTTACTTTCTCCTTAATTGTATATAGAGAATATATCTTTAAAGGTGGATTAAATTTTCTTTCTATTTCAGAGAAATGTGAGGAGTATATCTTAGTCGATATTCATGTCTACAGCCTTTAACTTAAAGATTGACGGATTTCACGGTGCTTATTTTCACTGTGAGAGCTTGTGTATACCCTTTGTTCTTCAAATATTTGTTTCCCTTAATACCAGAGATATCAGGCACAGATTGTCTTTTAATTTTTTGAATTTGGAAAACTAATTTTGATTTTCCAAAATCTTAGCATATAAACTATATGGTAGCTGTCTTTTGGGAGGTGTTCTTAAACTAGCATACTTCCCATTCCTTTTTGTCCTCAGCCAGAGGTGTATGTAATATATTAGGTTCCAGTTATATTGTGTCTCAGTATATTATCTATGCATCTCTGCAGAATAATAAGCTGTAAGAGCCACAGCCAAGCCACTTACCCTTCCTCCAGGACAGGCCCTGCACACGGAGCCGGCTCAGAGCTCCAGCACTCCTCCTTCTGATCCACAGTGCAACGCTTTCAGTTCTGAGTCAGATGGGAGCTCTTTGCGATATAAGGCAATAGGTAGGCAGTAGATAGATAGTAGTTTTGTGCCAGCACTGCTGGCTATTTCACACTGTTTCAGTGCAAGCTCACCGGGAAACTGTTGCTGTGCCCTACAGCGTCGGGCCAGCAGACCACCGGAGTCTTCTCTGCATCTCCGCTCCCGCTAGCACTGTCTGTTTCGCAGGGTTTCCTTTTTTTTTCCCTCAGGGTTCTATTTTGCGTCTATCATTGTCCCAGCTCCCTGGTAATAATTACCTCTTGGCTCTGCTTTAGACCGAGGGGTCTGTCCTCAGAAGGGGTGGTTTAACACTATGTGGCTATACCCAAGGTGGGAGCATAGAAATGCTATAGACTAAGTCAGACTGAGACTGAGTAGCTAGTCGTTAGCTAGTGGGTAGTATGCAGTAGCTATTATGATATCTCCATGTGGAAAGGAGCGCGTTTCTCTGGAGTCTGCTCCCCTGCCATCTGACACGGCAGTCTCACTCTGACGTGTGCATCACTTCCGGTGCCTCCACGTTTGATTGATTAAGTTCACCCCTGCGTTTGCTCTTGTTTCTTGATATGTTGTATTCTTACTTTTTATTTGCCTTTCCCTCATTATTTTTAGTTTTATTCTCATACGTCACCAAAATTGGACCTCTTCTGATTGACAAAGGGTTGTCTTCATTGATTAGTCACATTTTCTTC
Source organism: Discoglossus pictus (assembly GCA_027410445.1). Lineage (NCBI taxonomy): Eukaryota > Metazoa > Chordata > Amphibia > Anura > Alytidae > Discoglossus > Discoglossus pictus. The sequence goes on along the minus strand of CM050165.1, from coordinate 447,359,717 downwards.
TCTATCGACTGGACAGACGGCCATGTCAGGCACAAAACCTCTGAGAACAAACACTCTGCAACCCTTGTTGGAAAAACATAAGCTGGTGGCGGCAGTTTTATAGTCTGGGGAATGTCCCCTACCTCTGAAAGGCACTCTCAACCAATTGGTTTATCTATCCATCCTTGCAGATCAAGTACACCCATACATGTTGACTGTCTTCCTTGGAGCGGGTGGGATCTTCCAGCAAGACAATGCAACATGTCATATGGCCAGAATTGGCCGGGAGTGGTTGGAGGAGCACGACAAAGACTTCCAAGTACTTCACTGGCCTCCAACTTTCCTGGGCTTGAACCCCATCAAGCACCTGTGGAACCACCTCGATCGCCATTTTCGCCATATGGATCTTCCATCACACATTCTACATCAGCTGTCTGCATTGCTCCAGATACCGTTGGCTACTCACTGACACACTGTTTAGCTGCTGTCTGTGCTGCACACAGTGGTTATGTGAGATAATAGCTGGTGCTCATAATAATGTGACTGGATACTCGATGTCTCGTACTTTAATCTTTGCCTTTAATAAATATATCATATGTCATCACCCTACTGGAGTTCTTTGCAACATTCTTTTTTTCTTAGTGTTTACATATTCTCTCGAGTCATCAATCATACCTACATCAGCAACGTGATATTATTTCTAACTATGGCATTGTCCAAAATTCAGTTTAGCATTTTTTTGGACCAGGATTTCTCAGTTTTATAGCCTCTGAACGGCCCTGATATTTTTTCTATAGGACATTTTGTATGGTTTTCTATTTTATATTTTGTTTTAAATTTATACGTTTACACCTATGGGGACTCCCTATTGCCGGATAAGTGTAGTTCCCCGTTAATCAAGAGTCACAGAAAAACAGGGTCTGAACGACTGTTAAACACCCCCCCCCCCCCCCCAAACCCTCAAAATGCCTTTAAAAAGGTATTAGCACCTAAATTGGGTCATTTAGGCCCAGAAAAAATAATTAGAAAAAAGTTAGTTTTTTTTTTTTTTTATGCAGTCTCTAGCCGGTTATGCTGGTTTTGCGGGAGTTTTGTTCAAATGGGGAATTGATGCTGGTGCCGGTTGCTTGAGAGTCCCAGTTTAGTTAGGTGCCGGATAACTGGGATTCTACTATATCACTTTTTGGGTGTATTATGCTTCACCTTTGATGCATTTTATTAATTTGCTGTTTTGGTTTTTTTTTGTTTTGATTTACTGTGTACATTTCTTTTGTATTTTTAACTAAACTGGGTAACTGGGAGGTATTGATTACAGACCTTATATATTACCCTGCTTTTTGACTGTTCAACTGAGTTTTACTTTTAAAGTGGGTTATGACTGACTTATGGGGCCCAGGATGGGGGTCCTCAGAACCCCACCCGCAAGGGCCTGTATGGCTCAAGATCGAACTGTCACTGCCTCGATCTTAAGGACTATTTTGGTATGACCATAATCTTATGCCTCGGGCCCTGATCCGGTACCTCGGATCCCCAAGGAGCATGGCCTGTGAGTATTCAGGCCTCAAAAAAATTGTTTATAATGTGTAGTATTCAGGTTGTGGTTAGTGTGACAACAAATAGTTAACTCTGCAGGAAATTGAATGTGTATATGACCTATTGGAATGTTGGTTCTGTCAGAGTGGGCACCTCCATGGGTTGTAAAATATATCCAATCAAATATCTCAGGGGTAAGACATTTAGGAACTTGGTAACCGTAGTTTCACGGTGGGGGAAAAAGCCATGTGGTATTTTTATTGGTTTGGTTTAAAAATGTATCTGAAGCAAGAATAAAGGCTCAGTCTGCTTTGCACTATAAAACAGTACTTGTGCTCTTCTTATGTCCTAAGAAACGGGATCTGATTGTGTCTGTAGCTGAGCTGTATTAATTGCTGGTTGCTGAGACTGGACACAAATGCACAACCTAGGAGAAAGTTGAGGTGCATGTGGCTCCCTCAAATCTGGGTCATAACAAAGTGCATGAAGGGCTTAGGCCTAAGTGGTTAATAGGTTACTATGAAGTTAAAACCTAAGAATATATCCATTGGAGATGTTCTCCTGGCATATGCTTACTTATATCAACTAATTACATTTGGACAAATAGCAGCAATCCACTTGCTTAAATAGTTTTTACTCCAACCTTAAGTCACAAGGTGTTTATATATTTTTAATATATACATCATTGTGTGCTGGGAATTGATAAACCATTAGCCTCATTATTTATCGCAGTACTATAACTGGATTCTGGCCAAGACTCTTACACTAGACTCTGTTTTGGGGGTCTTAAGGCACAAACACACAAGGCTGCATATTGTTATTATAATTGGATGTAAAATCCTACAAGAAATAGGGACTAGTCAGATATGGGAGGTCGGCCACAACTGCCCCTTCCCGCTAGGAGAAACCCATTCAGGGCCATAGCAATCTGATAGCATTACCTTGTTCAAAATTTCAACCAAAGGTTAAAAGTACATTGCATTTTTATGTTTGTAATTACTTTTAAAATCGCCTCTGTCTTAACTAAAAATAAAATGTTTTTTGCTTTGATCATTATTATATTATTACTAACGACTTGCCCGTCAAAAATGACAGCAACAAAATGTGAAGCCTGGCAATGCTTTTTGCCACACAATGTGAGTCTTCTGGCCCTCTGAGCACATTTGGCGCTCATTGCGAGTCTCTCCCCTTGTGTAATTCAACTTTCCTGCTTTGCAATGATCACCTTCGGCGCTCATGGCAAGCCCCAGCATGAGCGCCTATGCCTCCACCTTTCCTCCGGCCTACTGTACGGGCCGATTATCGCAGGCCTCATTAACCTGCATGTTTTGTGCTTGGGAATGCCATGTGTGTCTCTTTCCAGCATCTCCCCGTCCCTTCCCTGTGTCTTTCTCCTCTGTGTCTACTGAATCTTTCCGTTGCTTTTATTTTCAAAGTCCCGCGTGCCTGGCGTTCATGTAAGCGCTTAGCGTCTTTGCCGTTGTATATTTTCTTAGTCCCGCATAATTTTCAGAGTTCGGTATTTTTCCAAGGTCGTAATGTGCTTAGCCTCGTTTTTATTCCGTTTTCAGATGTTTTTCGAACTGCCATTTTTTTTTTCTCGCTTAGGCAATTTTCGAGTGACATAACACGGCAAATTTGCCTTACATTTGCTTGGTCCCTCGTGTTTCCATGCCTCAGCTGCTAGACATGCTTCACAAGGCTCAAAGGAGTGCCTTTGGCGCTCATTTCAGCCTAAGTCCCGCGTGTTTCCATGCCTCAGCTTCATGAGGCTCGCAGGAGTGACGACAACACGCAGTTTGTTAATTATAATATGTGATATTAATTTAACGAGTGTTCAACACTCCAGGAAATACATTTAACTTACGAAGTCAGAAATACATTTTCTCATTTGATATTTCGTCTGCCGCCTTTCTTATCTGCTGTCTTGGTTGAAAGCCTCTATGGAAAACAAATTAGGAGCTTGGATTCTTATATCGAGACAAGTCGCTTTAAGGTCTTTCCTTAAATGACAACCTACTGTCCCCTTTTGTGCGCAGCTAATTGTAATGTTATCTGTGATGATTGTTGAAAAAGACTGGTCATAAATCACCTTGTATCTCCTCATTCTTATCCTACATTAAAAAATATAAAATAGTATATAAAAAATTCAAAGTGTTTAATGGTGGTTTTATGTGTGAGCTTCGCTGTATCAGTAACTAATACTTGTCGGACAATTTATCTAAACTCTTCTCTCCAACAGGTTGGACCAGACGGCCTCATGAGACTCAACAGCTCCGCTCTGAACAATGAGTTCTTCACCTCGGCTGCTCAGGGCTGGAAGGAGAGACTGGCAGAAGGTGAGGTCCCGCGAAGTCTCCCATGTCTATGTGTTATTACTCCGTGTCCTAATCTGTATAAACACCAGCAATAACTGTGCAGCAGAATACTCGAAACTCTGTATTCACTGCCCTGCAATCCCTGTATGGATTTGCCCTCTGCAGCTCATGAAGACACTGATTTTGCTGTAATCCTTGTGCTGTCTCATACTAGCTTATCAGTGTTTCTCTTTCAGCAACATTCCACAACATGCTGCTGACACGTGGTCCCTGATAGGCTAGGGCAGTACACTGCAAATATAGCACTACAGTCTGTCTGCATACACTGCAGTGGGCAGACCCATACAGGGACTATTTGTTTGATTTTGGGCAGTAAAACAGAGCTTAGAAGTCAAGTCTATCATAAGAAAATATGATATATTTGACACTTTATTTCTGAAGCACGCGTGTATTCCATAACTGTAGAATATATTCAGTGACTGGCAAGATGTAAGCGAGATGTATCCGAGGATGACTTGATGCTTTACATTCTGTATTTTCACATAATTAGATGCTATCCTTCAAGTTCATATGTCCAAGTCTAAGGCCATAGTTCATTCTTACAATATCAAGTTGTCACAATGTGACCTGTGTTTGGTGCAGGTGAATTCACTCCAGAGATGCAGCTCAGGATTCGTCAGGAAATCGAGAAAGAAAAGAAAGTGGAGTCATGGAAGGAGCAATTCTATGAGAATTACTATGGAGAGAAGTAAGTGGAGATTGTGACAAACCCCCAGCTGGCAGGCTGGCAACAGAGGAGATGCAGAGGGCTAGACTGCAAGCTGGCAACAGAATAGATGCAGAGGGCTAGGCTGCAAGCTGGCAACAGAATAGATGCAGAAGGCTCGGCTGCAAGCTGGCAACAGAATAGATGCAGAGGGCTCGGCTGCAAGCTGGCAACAGAATAGATGCAGAGGGCTCGGCTGCAAGCTGGCAACAGAATAGATGCAGAGGGCTAGGCTGCAGGCTGGCAACAGAGTAGATGCAGAGGGCTCGGCTGCAGGCTGGCAACAGAATAGATGCAGAGGGCTAGGCTGCAAGCTGGCAACAGAATAGATGCAGAAGGCTCGGCTGCAAGCTGGCAACAGAATAGATGCAGAGGGCTAGACTGCAAGCTGGCAACAGAATAGATGCAGAGGGCTAGGCTGCAAGCTGGCAACAGAATAGATGCAGAAGGCTCGGCTGCAAGCTGGCAACAGAATAGATGCAGAGGGCTCGGCTGCAAGCTGGCAACAGAATAGATGCAGAGGGCTCGGCTGCAAGCTGGCAACAGAATAGATGCAGAGGGCTAGGCTGCAGGCTGGCAACAGAGTAGATGCAGAGGGCTCGGCTGCAGGCTGGCCCCAGAGTAAATGCAGACGGCTAGGCTGCAGGCTTGCTCCAGAGTAGATGCATAGGGCTCAGCTGCAAGCTGGCAACAGAATAGATGCAGAGGGCTCAGCTGCAAGCTGGCAACAGAATAGATGCAGAGGGCTAGGCTGCAGGCTGGAAACATAATAGATGCAGAGGGCTAGACTGCAGGCTGGAAACATAATAGATGCAGAGGGCTAGACTGCAAGCTGGCAACAGAATAGCTGCAGAGGGCTCAGCTGCAAGCTGGCAACAGAATATATGCAGAGGGCTCGGCTGCAGGCTGGCAACAGAATAGATGCAGAGGGCTAGTCTGCAGGCTGGCAACAGAATAGATGCAGAGGGCTAGGCTGCAAGCTGGCAACAGAATAGATGCAGAGGGCTCGGCTGCAGGCTGGCTCCAGAGTAGATGCAGAGGGCTCAGTTGCAGGCTGGCTCCAGAGTAGATGCAGTGGGCTCTGCTGCAGGCTGGCTACAGAGTAGATGCAGTGGGCTCTGCTGCAGGCTGGCTCCAGAGTAGATGCAGAGGGCTCAGTTGCAGGCTGGCTCCAGAGTAGATGCAGTGGGCTCTGCTGCAGGCTGGCTCCAGAGTAGATGCAGTGGGCTCTGCTGCAGGCTGGCTCCAGAGTAGATGCAGTGGGCTCTGCTGTAGGCTGGCAACAGAGGAGATGCAGAGGGCTAGGCTGCAAGCTGGCAACAGAATAGATGCAGAGGGCTAGGCTGCAAGCTGGCAACAGAATAGATGCAGAAGGCTCGGCTGCAAGCTGGCAACAGAATAGATGCAGAGGGCTCGGCTGCAAGCTGGCAACAGAATAGATGCAGAGGGCTCGGCTGCAAGCTGGCAACAGAAAAGATGCAGAGGGCTCGGCTGCAAGCTGGCAACAGAATAGATGCAGAGGGCTCGGCTGCAAGCTGGCAACAGAATAGATGCAGAGGGCTCGGCTGCAAGCTGGCAACAGAATAGATGCAGAGGGCTCGGCTGCAAGCTGGCAACAGAATAGATGCAGAGGGCTCGGCTGCAAGCTGGCAACAGAATAGATGCAGAGGGCTCGGCTGCAAGCTGGCAACAGAATAGATGCAGTGGGCTCGGCTGCAAGCTGGCAACAGAATAGATGCAGAGGGCTCGGCTGCAAGCTGGCAACAGAATAGATGCAGTGGGCTCGGCTGCAAGCTGGCAACAGAATAGATGCAGAGGGCTAGGCTGCAGGCTGGCAACAGAGTAGATGCAGAGGGCTCGGCTGCAGGCTGGCAACAGAATAGATGCAGAGGGCTCAGCTGCAAGCTGGCAACAGAATAGATGCAGAGGGCTCAGCTGCAAGCTGGCAACAGAATAGATGCAAAGGGCTAGGCTGCAGGCTGGCAACAGAGTAGATGCAGAGGGCTCGGCTGCAGGCTGGCAACAGAATAGATGCAGAGGGCTCAGCTGCAAGCTGGCAACAGAATAGATGCAGAGGGCTCAGCTGCAAGCTGGCAACAGAATAGATGCAGAGGGCTAGGCTGCAGGCTGGAAACAGAATAGATGCAGAGGGCTAGACTGCAAGCTGGCAACAGAATAGCTGCAGAGGGCTCAGCTGCAAGCTGGCAACAGAATAGATGCAGAGGGCTCAGCTGCAGGCTGGCTCCAGAGTAGATGCAGTGGGCTCTGCTGCAGGCTGGCTCCAGAGTAGATGCAGTGGGCTCTGCTGCAGGCTGGCTCCAGAGGAGATGCAGAGGGCTCAGCTGCAAGCTGGCAACAGAATAGATGCAGTGGGCTCGGCTGCAAGCTGGCAACAGAATAGATGCAGAGGGCTAGGCTGCAGGCTGGCAACAGAGTAGATGCAGAGGGCTCGGCTGCAGGCTGGCTCCAGAGTAGATGCAGAGGGCTCAGCTGCAAGCTGGCAACAGAATAGATGCATAGGGCTCAGCTGCAAGCTGGCAACAGAATAGATGCCCGGGGGATTCAGCTGCAAGCTGGCAACAAAATAGATGCAGAGGGCTAGGCTGCAGGCTGGCCCCAGAGTAGATGCAGAGGGCTCGGCTGCAGGCTAGCTCCAGAGTAAATGCAGAGGGCTAGGCTGCAGGCTGGCTCCAGAGTAGATGCAGAGGGCTCAGCTGCAAGCTGGCAACAGAATAGATGCAGAGGGCTCAGCTGCAAGCTGGCAACAGAATAGATGCAGAGGGCTCAGCTGCAAGCTGGCAACAGAATAGATGCCCGGGGGATTCAGCTGCAAGCTGGCAACAAAATAGATGCAGAGGGCTAGGCTGCAGGCTGGCCCCAGAGTAGATGCAGAGGGCTCGGCTGCAGGCTAGCTCCAGAGTAAATGCAGAGGGCTAGGCTGCAGGCTGGCTCCAGAGTAGATGCAGAGGGCTCAGCTGCAAGCTGGCAACAGAATAGATGCAGAGGGCTCGGATGCAGGCTGGAAACAGAATATATGCAGAGGGCTCGGCTGCAGGCTGGCAACAGAATAGATGCAGAGGGCTAGGCTGCAGGCTGGCAACAGAATAGATGCAGAGGGCTAGGCTGCAAGCTGGCAACAGAATAGATGCAGAGGGCTCGGCTGCAGGCTGGAAACAGAATAGATGCAGAGGGCTAGTCTGCAGGCTGGCAACAGAATAGATGCAGAGGGCTCGGCTGCAGGCTGGAAACAGAATATATGCAGAGGGCTCGGCTGCAGGCTGGCAACAGAATAGATGCAGAGGGCTAGGCTGCAGGCTGGCAACAGAATAGATGCAGAGGGCTAGGCTGCAAGCTGGCAACAGAATAGATGCAGAGGGCTCGGCTGCAGGCTGGAAACAGAATAGATGCAGAGGGCTAGACTGCAAGCTGGCAACAGAATAGATGCAGAGGGCTAGGCTGCAAGCTGGCAACAGAATAGATGCAGAGGGCTAGGCTGCAAGCTGGCAACAGAATAGATGCAGAGGGCTCGGCTGCAAGCTGGCAACAGAATAGATGCAGAGGGCTCGGCTGCAAGCTGGCAACAGAATAGATGCAGAGGGCTCGGCTGCAAGCTGGCAACAGAATAGATGCAGAGGGCTAGGCTGCAGGCTGGCAACAGAGTAGATGCAGAGGGCTCGGCTGCAGGCTGGCCCCAGAGTAAATGCAGAGGGCTAGGCTGCAGGCTTGCTCCAGAGTAGATGCATAGGGCTCAGCTGCAAGCTGGCAACAGAATAGATGCAGAGGGCTCAGCTGCAAGCTGGCAACAGAATAGATGCAGAGGGCTAGGCTGCAGGCTGGAAACATAATAGATGCAGAGGGCTAGACTGCAGGCTGGAAACATAATAGATGCAGAGGGCTAGACTGCAAGCTGGCAACAGAATAGCTGCAGAGGGCTCAGCTGCAAGCTGGCAACAGAATATATGCAGAGGGCTCGGCTGCAGGCTGGCAACAGAATAGATGCAGAGGGCTAGTCTGCAGGCTGGCAACAGAATAGATGCAGAGGGCTAGGCTGCAAGCTGGCAACAGAATAGATGCAGAGGGCTCGGCTGCAGGCTGGCAACAGAATAGATGCAGAGGGCTCAGTTGCAGGCTGGCTCCAGAGTAGATGCAGTGGGCTCTGCTGCAGGCTGGCTCCAGAGTAGATGCAGTGGGCTCTGCTGCAGGCTGGCTCCAGAGTAGATGCAGTGGGCTCTGCTGTAGGCTGGCAACAGAGGAGATGCAGAGGGCTAGGCTGCAAGCTGGCAACAGAATAGATTCAGAGGGCTAGGCTGCAAGCTGGCAACAGAATAGATGCAGAAGGCTCGGCTGCAAGCTGGCAACAGAATAGATGCAGAGGGCTCGGCTGCAAGCTGGCAACAGAATAGATGCAGAGGGCTCGGCTGCAAGCTGGCAACAGAAAAGATGCAGAGGGCTTGGCTGCAAGCTGGCAACAGAATAGATGCAGAGGGCTCGGCTGCAAGCTGGCAACAGAATAGATGCAGAGGGCTCGGCTGCAAGCTGGCAACAGAATAGATGCAGAGGGCTCGGCTGCAAGCTGGCAACAGAATAGATGCAGAGGGCTCGGCTGCAAGCTGGCAACAGAATAGATGCAGAGGGCTCGGCTGCAAGCTGGCAACAGAATAGATGCAGTGGGCTCGGCTGCAAGCTGGCAACAGAATAGATGCAGAGGGCTCGGCTGCAAGCTGGCAACAGAATAGATGCAGTGGGCTCGGCTGCAAGCTGGCAACAGAATAGATGCAGAGGGCTAGGCTGCAGGCTGGCAACAGAGTAGATGCAGAGGGCTCGGCTGCAGGCTGGCAACAGAATAGATGCAGAGGGCTCAGCTGCAAGCTGGCAACAGAATAGATGCAGAGGGCTCAGCTGCAAGCTGGCAACAGAATAGATGCAAAGGGCTAGGCTGCAGGCTGGCTCCAGAGTAGATGCATAGGGCTCAGCTGCAAGCTGGCAACAGAATAGATGCATAGGGCTCAGCTGCAAGCTGGCAACAGAATAGATGCAGAGGGCTCAGCTGCAAGCTGGCAACAGAATAGATGCCCGGGGGATTCAGCTGCAAGCTGGCAACAAAATAGATGCAGAGGGCTAGGCTGCAGGCTGGCCCCAGAGTAGATGCAGAGGGCTCGGCTGCAGGCTAGCTCCAGAGTAAATGCAGAGGGCTAGGCTGCAGGCTGGCTCCAGAGTAGATGCAGAGGGCTCAGCTGCAAGCTGGCAACAGAATAGATGCAGAGGGCTCAGCTGCAAGCTGGCAACAGAATAGATGCAGAGGGCTCAGCTGCAAGCTGGCAACAGAATAGATGCCCGGGGGATTCAGCTGCAAGCTGGCAACAAAATAGATGCAGAGGGCTAGGCTGCAGGCTGGCCCCAGAGTAGATGCAGAGGGCTCGGCTGCAGGCTAGCTCCAGAGTAAATGCAGAGGGCTAGGCTGCAGGCTGGCACCAGAGTAGATGCAGAGGGCTCAGCTGCAAGCTGGCAACAGAATAGATGCAGAGGGCTAGGCTGCAGGCTGGAAACAGAATATATGCAGAGGGCTCGGCTGCAGGCTGGCAACAGAATAGATGCAGAGGGCTAGGCTGCAGGCTGGCAACAGAATAGATGCAGAGGGCTAGGCTGCAAGCTGGCAACAGAATAGATGCAGAGGGCTCGGCTGCAGGCTGGAAACAGAATAGATGCAGAGGGCTAGTCTGCAGGCTGGCAACAGAATAGATGCAGAGGGCTCAGCTGCAGGCTGGCTCCAGAGTAGATGCAGTGGGCTCTGCTGCAGGCTGGCTCCAGAGTAGATGCAGTGGGCTCTGCTGCAGGCTGGCTCCAGAGGAGATGCAGAGGGCTCGGCTGCAAGCTGGCAACAGAATAGATGCAGTGGGCTCGGCTGCAAGCTGGCAACAGAATAGATGCAGAGGGCTAGGCTGCAGGCTGGCAACAGAATAGATGCAGAGGGCTCGGCTGCAAGCTGGCAACAGAATAGATGCAGAGGGCTAGGCTGCAGGCTGGCAACAGAGTAGATGCAGAGGGCTCGGCTGCAGGCTGGCCCCAGAGTAAATGCAGACGGCTAGGCTGCAGGCTTGCTCCAGAGTAGATGCATAGGGCTCAGCTGCAAGCTGGCAACAGAATAGATGCAGAGGGCTCAGCTGCAAGCTGGCAACAGAATAGATGCAGAGGGCTAGGCTGCAGGCTGGAAACATAATAGATGCAGAGGGCTAGACTGCAGGCTGGAAACATAATAGATGCAGAGGGCTAGACTGCAAGCTGGCAACAGAATAGCTGCAGAGGGCTCAGCTGCAAGCTGGCAACAGAATATATGCAGAGGGCTCGGCTGCAGGCTGGCAACAGAATAGATGCAGAGGGCTAGTCTGCAGGCTGGCAACAGAATAGATGCAGAGGGCTAGGCTGCAAGCTGGCAACAGAATAGATGCAGAGGGCTCGGCTGCAGGCTGGCTCCAGAGTAGATGCAGAGGGCTCAGTTGCAGGCTGGCTCCAGAGTAGATGCAGTGGGCTCTGCTGCAGGCTGGCTCCAGAGTAGATGCAGTGGGCTCTGCTGCAGGCTGGCTCCAGAGTAGATGCAGAGGGCTCAGTTGCAGGCTGGCTCCAGAGTAGATGCAGTGGGCTCTGCTGCAAGCTGGCACCAGAGTAGATGCAGTGGGCTCTGCTGCAGGCTGGCTCCAGAGTAGATGCAGTGGGCTCTGCTGTAGGCTGGCAACAGAGGAGATGCAGAGGGCTAGGCTGCAAGCTGGCAACAGAATAGATGCAGAGGGCTAGGCTGCAAGCTGGCAACAGAATAGATGCAGAGGGCTCGGCTGCAAGCTGGCAACAGAATAGATGCAGAGGGCTCGGCTGCAAGCTGGCAACAGAATAGATGCAGAGGGCTCGGCTGCAAGCTGGCAACAGAAAAGATGCAGAGGGCTCGGCTGCAAGCTGGCAACAGAATAGATGCAGAGGGCTCGGCTGCAAGCTGGCAACAGAATAGATGCAGTGGGCTCGGCTGCAAGCTGGCAACAGAATAGATGCAGAGGGCTAGGCTGCAAGCTGGCAACAGAATAGATGCAGAGGGCTCGGCTGCAAGCTGGCAACAGAATAGATGCAGAGGGCTCGGCTGCAAGCTGGCAACAGAATAGATGCAGTGGGCTCGGCTGCAAGCTGGCAACAGAATAGATGCAGAGGGCTCGGCTGCAAGCTGGCAACAGAATAGATGCAGAGGGCTCGGCTGCAAGCTGGCAACAGAATAGATGCAGTGGGCTCGGCTGCAAGCTGGCAACAGAATAGATGCAGAGGGCTCGGCTGCAAGCTGGCAACAGAATAGATGCAGTGGGCTCGGCTGCAAGCTGGCAACAGAATAGATGCAGAGGGCTAGGCTGCAGGCTGGCAACAGAGTAGATGCAGAGGGCTCGGCTGCAGGCTGGCAACAGAATAGATGCAGAGGGCTCAGCTGCAAGCTGGCAACAGAATAGATGCAGAGGGCTCAGCTGCAAGCTGGCAACAGAATAGATGCAAAGGGCTAGGCTGCAGGCTGGCAACAGAGTAGATGCAGAGGGCTCGGCTGCAGGCTGGCAACAGAATAGATGCAGAGGGCTCAGCTGCAAGCTGGCAACAGAATAGATGCAGAGGGCTCAGCTGCAAGCTGGCAACAGAATAGATGCAGAGGGCTAGGCTGCAGGCTGGAAACAGAATAGATGCAGAGGGCTAGACTGCAAGCTGGCAACAGAATAGCTGCAGAGGGCTCAGCTGCAAGCTGGCAACAGAATAGATGCAGAGGGCTCAGCTGCAGGCTGGCTCCAGAGTAGATGCAGTGGGCTCTGCTGCAGGCTGGCTCCAGAGTAGATGCAGTGGGCTCTGCTGCAGGCTGGCTCCAGAGGAGATGCAGAGGGCTCAGCTGCAAGCTGGCAACAGAATAGATGCAGTGGGCTCGGCTGCAAGCTGGCAACAGAATAGATGCAGAGGGCTAGGCTGCAGGCTGGCAACAGAGTAGATGCAGAGGGCTCGGCTGCAGGCTGGCTCCAGAGTAGATGCAGAGGGCTCAGCTGCAAGCTGGCAACAGAATAGATGCATAGGGCTCAGCTGCAAGCTGGCAACAGAATAGATGCCCGGGGGATTCAGCTGCAAGCTGGCAACAAAATAGATGCAGAGGGCTAGGCTGCAGGCTGGCCCCAGAGTAGATGCAGAGGGCTCGGCTGCAGGCTAGCTCCAGAGTAAATGCAGAGGGCTAGGCTGCAGGCTGGCTCCAGAGTAGATGCAGAGGGCTCAGCTGCAAGCTGGCAACAGAATAGATGCAGAGGGCTCAGCTGCAAGCTGGCAACAGAATAGATGCAGAGGGCTCAGCTGCAAGCTGGCAACAGAATAGATGCCCGGGGGATTCAGCTGCAAGCTGGCAACAAAATAGATGCAGAGGGCTAGGCTGCAGGCTGGCCCCAGAGTAGATGCAGAGGGCTCGGCTGCAGGCTAGCTCCAGAGTAAATGCAGAGGGCTAGGCTGCAGGCTGGCTCCAGAGTAGATGCAGAGGGCTCAGCTGCAAGCTGGCAACAGAATAGATGCAGAGGGCTCGGCTGCAGGCTGGAAACAGAATATATGCAGAGGGCTCGGCTGCAGGCTGGCAACAGAATAGATGCAGAGGGCTAGGCTGCAGGCTGGCAACAGAATAGATGCAGAGGGCTAGGCTGCAAGCTGGCAACAGAATAGATGCAGAGGGCTCGGCTGCAGGCTGGAAACAGAATAGATGCAGAGGGCTAGTCTGCAGGCTGGCAACAGAATAGATGCAGAGGGCTCGGCTGCAGGCTGGAAACAGAATATATGCAGAGGGCTCGGCTGCAGGCTGGCAACAGAATAGATGCAGAGGGCTAGGCTGCAGGCTGGCAACAGAATAGATGCAGAGGGCTAGGCTGCAAGCTGGCAACAGAATAGATGCAGAGGGCTCGGCTGCAGGCTGGAAACAGAATAGATGCAGAGGGCTAGACTGCAAGCTGGCAACAGAATAGATGCAGAGGGCTAGGCTGCAAGCTGGCAACAGAATAGATGCAGAGGGCTAGGCTGCAAGCTGGCAACAGAATAGATGCAGAAGGCTCGGCTGCAAGCTGGCAACAGTATAGATGCAGAGGGCTCGGCTGCAAGCTGGCAACAGAATAGATGCAGAGGGCTCGGCTGCAAGCTGGCAACAGAATAGATGCAGAGGGCTAGGCTGCAGGCTGGCAACAGAGTAGATGCAGAGGGCTCGGCTGCAGGCTGGCCCCAGAGTAAATGCAGAGGGCTAGGCTGCAGGCTTGCTCCAGAGTAGATGCATAGGGCTCAGCTGCAAGCTGGCAACAGAATAGATGCAGAGGGCTCAGCTGCAAGCTGGCAACAGAATAGATGCAGAGGGCTAGGCTGCAGGCTGGAAACATAATAGATGCAGAGGGCTAGACTGCAGGCTGGAAACATAATAGATGCAGAGGGCTAGACTGCAAGCTGGCAACAGAATAGCTGCAGAGGGCTCAGCTGCAAGCTGGCAACAGAATATATGCAGAGGGCTCGGCTGCAGGCTGGCAACAGAATAGATGCAGAGGGCTAGTCTGCAGGCTGGCAACAGAATAGATGCAGAGGGCTAGGCTGCAAGCTGGCAACAGAATAGATGCAGAGGGCTCGGCTGCAGGCTGGCAACAGAATAGATGCAGAGGGCTCAGTTGCAGGCTGGCTCCAGAGTAGATGCAGTGGGCTCTGCTGCAGGCTGGCTCCAGAGTAGATGCAGTGGGCTCTGCTGCAGGCTGGCTCCAGAGTAGATGCAGTGGGCTCTGCTGTAGGCTGGCAACAGAGGAGATGCAGAGGGCTAGGCTGCAAGCTGGCAACAGAATAGATGCAGAGGGCTAGGCTGCAAGCTGGCAACAGAATAGATGCAGAAGGCTCGGCTGCAAGCTGGCAACAGAATAGATGCAGAGGGCTCGGCTGCAAGCTGGCAACAGAATAGATGCAGAGGGCTCGGCTGCAAGCTGGCAACACAAAAGATGCAGAGGGCTTGGCTGCAAGCTGGCAACAGAATAGATGCAGAGGGCTCGGCTGCAAGCTGGCAACAGAATAGATGCAGAGGGCTCGGCTGCAAGCTGGCAACAGAATAGATGCAGAGGGCTCGGCTGCAAGCTGGCAACAGAATAGATGCAGAGGGCTCGGCTGCAAGCTGGCAACAGAATAGATGCAGAGGGCTCGGCTGCAAGCTGGCAACAGAATAGATGCAGTGGGCTCGGCTGCAAGCTGGCAACAGAATAGATGCAGAGGGCTCGGCTGCAAGCTGGCAACAGAATAGATGCAGTGGGCTCGGCTGCAAGCTGGCAACAGAATAGATGCAGAGGGCTAGGCTGCAGGCTGGCAACAGAGTAGATGCAGAGGGCTCGGCTGCAGGCTGGCAACAGAATAGATGCAGAGGGCTCAGCTGCAAGCTGGCAACAGAATAGATGCAGAGGGCTCAGCTGCAAGCTGGCAACAGAATAGATGCAAAGGGCTAGGCTGCAGGCTGGCTCCAGAGTAGATGCATAGGGCTCAGCTGCAAGCTGGCAACAGAATAGATGCATAGGGCTCAGCTGCAAGCTGGCAACAGAATAGATGCAGAGGGCTCAGCTGCAAGCTGGCAACAGAATAGATGCCCGGGGGATTCAGCTGCAAGCTGGCAACAAAATAGATGCAGAGGGCTAGGCTGCAGGCTGGCCCCAGAGTAGATGCAGAGGGCTCGGCTGCAGGCTAGCTCCAGAGTACATGCAGAGGGCTAGGCTGCAGGCTGGCTCCAGAGTAGATGCAGAGGGCTCAGCTGCAAGCTGGCAACAGAATAGATGCAGAGGGCTCAGCTGCAAGCTGGCAACAGAATAGATGCAGAGGGCTCAGCTGCAAGCTGGCAACAGAATAGATGCCCGGGGGATTCAGCTGCAAGCTGGCAACAAAATAGATGCAGAGGGCTAGGCTGCAGGCTGGCCCCAGAGTAGATGCAGAGGGCTCGGCTGCAGGCTAGCTCCAGAGTAAATGCAGAGGGCTAGGCTGCAGGCTGGCTCCAGAGTAGATGCAGAGGGCTCAGCTGCAAGCTGGCAACAGAATAGATGCAGAGGGCTAGGCTGCAGGCTGGAAACAGAATATATGCAGAGGGCTCGGCTGCAGGCTGGCAACAGAATAGATGCAGAGGGCTAGGCTGCAGGCTGGCAACAGAATAGATGCAGAGGGCTAGGCTGCAAGCTGGCAACAGAATAGATGCAGAGGGCTCGGCTGCAGGCTGGAAACAGAATAGATGCAGAGGGCTAGTCTGCAGGCTGGCAACAGAATAGATGCAGAGGGCTCAGCTGCAGGCTGGCTCCAGAGTAGATGCAGTGGGCTCTGCTGCAGGCTGGCTCCAGAGTAGATGCAGTGGGCTCTGCTGCAGGCTGGCTCCAGAGGAGATGCAGAGGGCTCGGCTGCAAGCTGGCAACAGAATAGATGCAGTGGGCTCGGCTGCAAGCTGGCAACAGAATAGATGCAGAGGGCTAGGCTGCAGGCTGGCAACAGAGTAGATGCAGAGGGCTCGGCTGCAGGCTGGCCCCAGAGTAGATGCAGAGGGCTAGGCTGCAGGCTGGCTCCAGAGTAGATGCAGAGGGCTCAGCTGCAAGCTGGCAACAGAATAGATGCAGAGGGCTCAGCTGCAAGCTGGCAACAGAATAGATGCAGAGGGCTCAGCTGCAAGCTGGCAACAGAATAGATGCAGAGGGCTCGGTTGGCTTCAGAGCAGATGCAGACCCCCAGCTTCAGGTTGTTCCCAGACTTGATATAGACCCCAGCTTCAGGCTGGCTCCAGAGAAGATATAGACTCCCACCTCAAGTTTGCTTCAGAATAGGTAGAGATCCCCCATACCTCTAGATCTCTAGAAGAGTGAAGATGTATTAGTTATAGTCCTACAACTGCAGGGTGGCTCCAGTGTAGATACAGCACCAGCTCCATTTAACCTTTTATTTTTGTGTTCTTTTTTCCATAAAAGTTCTGGTCTGACTTTGGATGACTACAATGAGCTGGCAGAGGAAGGTAATGAGAGCCGTGACAAGATGTCGACATTTTCATCTGAAGAACAGTTGGAAAGTAAACCTGGTGTTGAGCTACCCTTGGTCAAAGCAGAAAAGACTCCAGCAGATAGAAATGTAGATGTGAATAATGCACAGCAAGTGAAGAAGGAAGAAGAGGGTGAAGTAGAAGCACAACCTGAGTCACCTCCATCTACAGCTATCGTGCACCAACCACCTACTAATCTAAAGACTGTTGTTGCATCTCTAAAGAGTGAAGAAAGAGACACTGCTACTTGTAAAGAAGACCAGATGGACACCACAAAGGAGGTGCCACCAACCCCCAAGGCCACGGAGGCGCCACCAACCCCTAAGGCCACGGAGGCGCCACCAACCCCCAAGGCCACGGAGGCGCCACCAACCCCCAAGGCCACGGAGGCGCCACCAACCCCCAAGGCCACGGAGGCGCCACCAACCCCCAAGGCCACGGAGGCGCCACCAACCCCCAAGGCCACGGAGGCGCCACCAACCCCCAAGGCCACGGAGGCGCCACCAACACCCAAGGCCACGGAGGCGCCACCAACACCCAAAGCCAAGGTAACTGTTTTAGAGAACATAGCTTCTTCAGCACTGCATGAACCAAAGAGCCCTAAAGAACCCAGAGCACTAATGCCCAAGGAAGCTCTTCATTACGACTCAAGTGAAGCTGAGTCACCAGAGAAAGTGGAATTCCCCAGTGTGGGAATGAAGAGAAAGCTGGATGTTGGTGAACCTGTTCTATCCAGTCCTGAGAAATCCCCACGAATGGTGGAGCTGGTGCAGAGTCAGCAGTCATTTCGTGCCTTATCGAGGCCTATTACTCAAACAAGATGTCAAGCTCAAGAGCCGAGGGTACACAAGGTAATACATGGATAGTCCATATTGCTCATGCAGATTCCCCAGTACTCGCATAACATATTGTTTTCATACCACTTTTTGATTACACAGAAGCCCCTTGAATAAATTATTCAACCTGTAGAGTTCATGGCTTCATACTTGTCTTCAAGGACTGGAGATAAGACGCCAAACTTTCAGGTTAAATCCTGACTGACCACAAGTAGAGCTCTTTGTTCTAAAATCTCAAATAACTTCTGTCTGAAGACACTTTTAACTAAATTTAGGCCTGTGATAAGATTAATTAAAGGGTAACTGAAGTCGCCATATTGCACTCTGCCCCATCAGGTAGAGGGTGTAAAATCATATTGGAAAACTGTTTTTGATCAAGAATTGATCTACATACCGTCCTTTTTAGTTACTGCTTGTGTAGCCCCTGGAGCTTATCCACCGAGAAACTGTATTTATTTGTATACTTCTTGCTAAACATGCAGACATGTAAAAGCTTCTAGTTTTATATCTGTAGGTTCTAGGCTCAAATCAGCATTCAGCCCCTTTTTCCCCATTAATAATTGCATTAAGTCAAGCATTACAACTCTCTTATATGTGTCATATCAACGATTGTGTGTGTGTATGTATGTATATGTGTGTATATATATATATAAATATATATATATATTATTTTTTATAACAAAAATTTTAATACATATTACATTTTATAGGAGCCTATGAACATTTGTACTTTGTGTTCCTTCCAGGCTCTAGAAAACAAAGTTTGTTGTGGGACTTCAGCTTCACAGTCCCTCCTAGAGACACTCTAAATCATTCTTCCACAACTTCATTTTGTGTTTTGAAAATACAAGCGCAGGCTCGAAGCTGCATAAAGCCACTAACTTCAAACATATATTACTCCATTCATTTTGCAGCAGCTTTAGAAAAGGAAAACAGTTTTTTCATATACTTTCCTACTCTCTGTCTGATGGTGCCAAGCGCATATGGGGTTCTTTTTATGGTAGAATCTCAAATTAGATCTGATGTTCCAAATGAATTGGACAGAGACCGACAACACTCATTTGTGAGCTTCTTCTAAAGGGCTGTATATCAGAATGTATGAAGTGAACTAAAATGTGACCTTTATTTATGATTACATTTAAAACCAAAATAACACATAAAAATAAAGCGAAATTGCGTCAGGTAGGTTAAATTCCTAAATTGTCACTGACCTGTTTGTTGCTGCGCAAAAGTTTTTTAGAGATGAGAGAAAATTATAATTTTTTTATTATCAGATTTGTCCCTGTTTCATAGGATACCAATTCGACAAATAATTTATATGGTAGGAATCTATAACACTTTCCAATAGGAGTTTAAACAAATCCTTTAATGTGGATTCTTACATGAAAGAAGAAGTTCAAATAAATGTGTAAAATTATTTAGCACTTCCCTTTTATTTATTAGGCTATGCAAGCTGCTGAATAATGCAGGATATAACTGGGACAGTGCGCAACTCCAGTTGTTCTTGATTGGTTCTTGAACTTTTGACCCAATCATCAAAGCATTCTAATTGTCAGTGACAAAATTGAACTTCTAATTACAGCTGCCTCCATATCCATTTAAGTGCAACTTGCCATTTCTGTTTGCAAAAGGGATCTACTTCCAACAGTTCATGATTTCCTTAAATAAATATACCCACCTTTATTTAGGGCCAGTTAATTCAGCGCAGTTTGGACCACACCAGTGTAAAGATCTACTAAAAATTTGTTGAAATACATTTAGAATTTTTGATAAACTTGCTTGAGATATTAGAACAAATGAAAATGATGATTCTGTGTGTGTGTGTGTTGTTGTCTGTCAGCCGCCCACTCTGCCTCAGACTTCAACTAGCGGTGTGTTCCTATTCAACTCTATAGGAAAACATTTGACTGACAGGGAGTAGATATAGTCTGGATCTCCTGACCTGCCATGTATGTCAGCAGCCTGTCTTTGTAGGACCTTCTCTACACACTGACTTTCAGGAAACCAGTGGTGTTTGCAACATCAGCAGACTGTGTGAGAGAAATGATCTCTGCAGGGATAATCTGTCTCACTAGGCAAATAAGGAACAATACAAATAACATTATATTAAAGTATGTGAGCATTTATGGGAATATATACTCTATATTCTATATATTAGCTTCCCTTTCTCAATATTTCTCCTTCTTTCTCTATAAATATAGATATTTATAGGTACATATGTGTGTATATATGTGCTTGTGTGTCTGTATATCTATCCATATATATATATATATATATAATATATATATATATATATATATATATATTCATAATTTCCACAACACAGGCTGAGATCCCGCTCCATGCTGATGATAGCCAGTAAGCTTGAAACAGCTGTACATGGATTGGATACTCAGCCTGTGTTTATTCCAACCTTGGCTTTGCATTAAAGCTGTGTAATGCAGCATGCATAAGCTTAAAGGAAGCCATGTTTGATGATGGCTATGGAATGAAGAGCGAGGCATTTGTGGGCATGTTTGTGTGTCCCAGCTCAAGTTCCCAGAATGCAGTGTAATAACTGTTTTTCTCGGAACTCTGAGCTGGAAGCAGGTTTTTTTACTTGCTTTAGACATTCAAATATGAACACAGATGTACTTTTTATTTACTATATATATATATATATATATATATATATATATATATATATATATATATATATATATATATATATATATATATATATATATATATACACACAATTATATAAATATAACATGAATATAAATAAATATATTGAAATGCACACACTAATACATGCATACACAGAGATTGTATTTATTTATATATATATATATATATATATATATATATATATATATATATATATAAATGTGTGTGTAGTGACACTGCAAGATGTGGGATATTTCTGTTATATTGGTGTTTTGATTCTTTAATAAATATAGATTTATGCATTTCTGCACGGGCGCGCACACACACTGAGCACATACACATGGCACACACACACACACTGGGCATATATACACACACACTGGCACACAGGCTTGTAGCAGTTGTCCTGGGTGAAGCTCTGTACTGATACTAAAGCAGCACTGGGCAGTGCACTGATAGGCTATGAGGCACACACCTTTAATTTAGATGGTAGGTGTGACCAGGGGCAGGTTTACACGTGTAAATAAACAAAATTAAAAAATTAAAAACACTTTTATCTCCATAAATGAATAACACTGAAATATATATATTTTTTTTAATTATAAACAGAATGCTCTATCAAATGCAAAAGAACACTATATGGAAGGTAACTGGCCCTTTAAGGAATTTCATGGAAAGTCGTTCTAATCTCCTAATTACTTCCTAAAACAGATTAATTATAAATAAAAGTTACAATGTAATTTGCTTCATATATTCTATAACCCGTTCTATCTTTGACTGGTACCCATTACAATAACTGGAAATCTTTTTCTGTTTCATGTTGCTCCAGAGATACTTTCCTTTTCACATATGCAACTAGTGAGAAATTATTCTAATTTATATATTTTTTTGCCACTTGCAGTCATTGGAATATTTTCACTGGAATAATCTTGTTATTTTTCTTCTCTTTTGTAGGTCCCAGTGTTTTGCATTTCCCAGAAGCCATTTCTTTCCAGCCGGGTCTCTCCCAGGCCCGGCTTTCCAACCATTGTTACCAGTCCATGCAGAACAGGAGCCAGGACATTGGCAGACATCAAAGCCAAAGCCCAACTGGCCAGAGCACAGAGAGCAGCAGCCGCAGCAGCAGCTGCAACAGCTGCTTCCATTGGGGGATCCATACCAGGGCCTGGTCCAGGAGGAGGAGCAGATCCTGGGGGAGGGAGCAATGAGCCAGCAGGTGGACACAAGGTTCATGTACTGGACATGCGAGGTGCTGGAAGCAGGAGAGGTGAGAGGGGAACTTCACCCGCTAAATCAAGCAACCACAGCCAAAGGGAGGTCAAGAGCACATGTCCGGCATCCGCTCACAGTACAGCAAGAGCACAACTACTGCAAAAACCCAGCCTACAACCCAGAATTCCTGCAAGTCCTACGGTATTCACTCCACCCGCCACAGGAAGACCAGCTCTGAGCTCCACATGTAGTAAAAAAATGAACCTGCCACTTGCAACAACAGTATCTGGTGAGCTTGGAAATAGTAAAGAGATCACCAATTCAGCCAAGGAAATAAGTGTATGTCCAACAAGCACTGGTCTCTCAATAAAGCAGGAAATAAGGAGAACTAAGAGTGGTGGTGGTAATGATTCAAGTTTGCACCCTACTGCCATAAAATTGGCAACTCCTTTATTGGCAGCAACAATGAACCCAATTCCAATTGCGTCTTTACAAACAGAAACAACATCTAAGATCACCACTGCCACAATAACGTCTTCAACAGCATCACAAGGAACAGATACACTGGCATCAAATCAGCCATCTGGTATCAGTTTTAAAGCTCAAAGAGCTTGTTTTACCAGTGGTGTCTTTACAAAAGCAAGTTCTAGCATTCCAGCAAATAATCCCCTGGTTACTCAGTTACTGCAAGGGAAAAATGTCCCATTAGAGCAAATATTACCTAAGTCTTTAAATAAAGGAGGAATGAAGACTGTTCTACTTCCATCAACTGAAAAAGAGAAAATACCCAGTGCTACTGCAGTGATTAGCACATTGGGATCAGAGATGGAGGGAAGAGAAGGTGTGGAAAGACCATCTCAAATGGCTGCACAGCAGCTCGAAAGATTCTTCTGCCAAAATCGACAGCGGTCATCAGGACAAAGAATATGGCAACTTTTCTCAGGAAGAGATTTAAACAACATCAGCAACAATCAAGTGGAGGGTCAAGGGCCACCGGACAACATAAATAAGGAGGAGACCCTACTATCACTGATCAAAAAAGTGAAACATGAGAATTCAATGGTAACATCAAATACCTCCGAACTCCGTCTGAGTGATTCAGGTTCACAGAGAGAAAACATCTCAACCAGTCAACGATTTATGCTTGGGTTCGTTGGAAGACGGACATCGAAGCCTGCCATGCCTGGACATTACTTGCTTAATATTTCTACATATGGTAGGGTTCCAGAGAGCTTCCGACGAACCCATTCTGTAAGTCCAGGGAGTGGGACTGGCTTAACTGATCCAGGACATACTGCGAAAGAAGAGTTTATGGATGATGAAACGGAATCTGTTACAGAAAGTAATACGGAGGAGGACACAGAGTCCGAGGAAGATTCAGAAGAAACCGAATCTGGCCCTGTAAAGCCTGAGCCCACTTCCACCTTGCAAGAAAGAAATCCCTTGAATGCAATTATGCTAAATCTTTGTGATAACCAGGCCTCACTTAGAACTGCAAAATCGGAAGCTTCTACTTTTGATTTGAAGGAAACTGTTTTAAAAAGAGGCAACATTTATGATGAATCTAACATCGCCAGAGATTTTATTCAAGCTGCCCAGGCTAAAATGGCAAATGTATTGGGGGTCAGGTTAAAACAGAATGCCCCTGAACTATACCGGATGCATACACCCACAGACGCACAGATTCATCACCCTGAGAGGTTGCATGCTTCAGGGACATACAGCAATTCTACTGGTCTTATTGGATCAAGCTATGGGGGCACAATTAATATTTCTACTTCACCTGATGGGTTACATGGTTCCACTGTCCCATTGAGTGGAAACCTTGGTTCATCTAACACAGATAATGTTGTGTCATTCTCAGTGACGGTGACAACCATCCCCTCCAGCCAGAGCACCGGCCTGGGGGTTCTTGAGCAGCCCATTTCTGTCCAGGCCTTTACAGATGACAATGGCATGGAGAGCTCTCCTTCCAAGTGCTACTGTCGATTGAAAGCCATGATCATGTGCAAAGGCTGTGGAGCTTTCTGCCATGATGACTGCATTGGTCCCTCAAAACTTTGTGTGTCCTGCCTTGTGGTTCGGTGACCAGAAATAATATTACATTTGCAGGATATTGCGGTTGAGGTATTGCATTGTGCGTACCCAGCAGAACCCTTTCAGTGCCAAAAGAGAGTCTTGGCATAGAGAGGGTTATCAAAGAATATATAGGGTATATTTTTTTACTTGTATTGACATTTTACCTTTTTCATTGTGACATAAATTTGCACTTAAAGAATCATGTAAATAATACAAATTTTTGTGTTTTTAAAATAAATATTTTTAGGATTTTTAATGTTTTATTCCCAAAGAAGGTTTTCTCCCCTTGAATCAAGAAAAAGCAATATTTACTGGTTTACTTTAATCATTGATCATTTTGTCTATGCTGTTATAATGTGCATGCACTATGATAGTTTTGTTGATCTCCTACTGAAGCAATAATCTTAAACTACCTAAAGACTTCCTCCTTATCTACTAGCACAGTTTGCACCGGGTTTGTGTCTCTTATTTTCTTCCCTATGTTCTATATGGAATGACACTTTCTTTATCGCTCCACGTTTTAAATTCACATTTTATTACTGAGTACGGGCCTATGCGCTTATGAAGTCATCCCAACTGGAAATTGCCATTTTAGTTTACAATCTTAGGAATGTACTATAAGTATAAAAGCATCAGGTAAGGATGCATCTCCGCTGGCCAATGAGAAAGCTTGGTCCTCATCTTTCTGCTGGTCACTTCTTGTAAAGTTCTCCAGTGGAAACGTTGCATTTTGGAGAATCATTGTTGCACAATACCTTTCTTGGCCAACACTGTGATTATTTAGTTGTACTACCTTGTATCAATTCTCGACTCTTTATATTGGATTTTTACACCAGAATATCTTTCTTAGTAGTGCGGTGTATTCTGCACTCATCACTCTATGTTTAAGACCATGGCCCACTCCGAGTGTTGCCTTGAGTCTTGCAGATACAATGTCCGTAAAAGAAGACAAACCAGGAGATAGACTTCAGGCTCATGATCCTGACTACCGAGGCAGATTTTTTTGTATTTTTTTACTGAGACGGTATTACCAAGTAGCTGCGTCCTTGCTTTCTAATAAGTGTCTGTGTGTTGTTCCATCTCAATGTGTTTATCTTGTAAAATGGATTTTATGTTTTACAAAGCAAAGATGTTAATTAGGAGGCAAGTAAACAGAGTTCATTAAATATTCTTAAAGAAGTTTCGCAAGAATTGGGCTTGAACATAACATTTTGAAATGTAGGTCTCAGATATTCAGTTAATTAGATAAATTGTTGAAATAATCAGTGGACCACTGAGGTTCCCATAATTCTTCAATT
Source organism: Discoglossus pictus (assembly GCA_027410445.1). Taxonomy (NCBI): domain Eukaryota; kingdom Metazoa; phylum Chordata; class Amphibia; order Anura; family Alytidae; genus Discoglossus; species Discoglossus pictus. The sequence continues at coordinate 447,334,998 of CM050165.1, read as the reverse complement.
CTCTAGATAGATAGATAGACTGACTATCTAATTATTCTTATTTTTTAACATGAATGCAAAGATGAACATATTCATTAAAATAAATACAGTATATAATTTGTATCTTAAGACTTTTTATCCATTATCTTTTATAAGAGCCTATGATAAATATAACTTTTCAAATGGCCCTTTAAACGCTCTCTTCTTTTTTTCTTTTTATATAAATATTCTAATTTAGGTTTATTTAATGACCCTTTCCTTCGCAATGTAATTCTCATACAAGATTGACATGTCACTTACTTTTAACATAGTAACAGCTTGCAGGTTTCAGAATCTCATTTCTCCCTGTATGCTGCCCTGCATGCTGCCAGCTTTTATCTGTGACCTGTTGCACTGCATTCTGGGTGCTAATCTAAGGCCTACCCTACAGTAGCTGATCTTCACGCTACCTTTCTATTGTGTCGCGAAGATGTTTTTTTCTGGTTTCACTTTTTTTAATCTTTTTTTTTTCAGTAATATGAGGATATGCAGTGTATTATTGTTATAAATGATGATGAGTTATAGGAAATAATGATAGCAATATTAGGAGTTATAGGAAGATGTTATGTAGATCAATTATAATAATTTCACTCTTTCTAATAATAAACATTGCAGGTAAAAAAGGCACATGCACATATCTACACACGCATACATAGCACGCAGAATATAATGACATTACACGGCTTCTTTGGGTAACTTTAACAAAATATGGAGTCTTATGAATGTTGCACTAAGAATTATTGGTGTCAATAACCATTTGAATAAAAAATGTATATAATGCAGTGATGGGAACCTATTTCACTTGAAGGGCCTCACGTGTGACCACTCAGTCCTTACAAGGGCCTCACAGTGCTTTAAACTTTTTTATTTTACAGAAAATGGTGAGATTGTTGTAGGAATGGAATTAATTGGCAACAAAGGTAAAAATGTAGAAGATGAGTATTTAGGCGTACAGTTGGGTATTATTTGCTCATTTTAGAGAAGTATAATGTACTGAATGGATGAAAAGTTTCTCCTTCTCTCTCTCCCTCTCCCTCAGGGGCCGCACACCATAAATAAATACTTTGTACTCTTTTCTGTTCTACACTTCTTGGTGGAAATCCTTTAGTTGGCGTGAATTCCTTTGTTGAGTCAGTGGGTGTATTTCCTTTTTGATTTCACGGTGTGTGAAGGTCTAGCTGTTTGTATACTTACTGTTTTTGAGGTTCTTCATAAAAAAAGTTCAGCATTTCTACAAATGAGTGTAGACTCTCCATAGTCATGGACCTCTCCATCCTCTTCCTTATTTGGTCAGTTTTCCCAACTGCAGAGTCCTCATTGAGAATATAGCATTGTGTAAAATATAATCAATCATATTTGGATATACCAGAGTGCACCTTAAGCGTCTGCATTTTTTAACTTTGCGTGTTTCATTTCATTTGTGATTTATTGCTCTATAAAGTTTTTGCTAATATATTTTTTATTTCTATGTATTGAACAGTTTTTACAAAAACAATGTGGCATATCTCACTGTGTACCTCTTGCAAAAGCCAAGAGTAGTCCAGAACCGGACTGTCCAAGCCATGAAGATGCCTGGTCTCAGGTATTGAGTTACCAGACTTTACCAGGCATGTCTTGCACTATTCTAATTCGTATGTTATCATGCTCATTTGTTGGGGTATTAAATGGTTCCTTTTCCCTATCTAACCTTTTTAGCAATAATGGGGGTTTAAAATGCTTTGTTATAAGCATGGGCAGTTGTACAATATGTGTTGACTGATCCATGCTCAGAGTAGAGATTACACCGAGTTATTGATTGTGGACATAATCACTAAATACCAACTGTTTTGGCCATTGATCAGCACCAAATGATCAATCCGTTTATCCCAACTTCTATAACAGTTTAAGAAACGAGTGATCAAAATAAAGTTCTAGCTTGTAGCCTCTTTGGGTGTCTATGGTCTGGGGCTGACCCTGATGTGGTGTTTGGCTACACTCTTTGTGTTATTGGAGGTTTCCTCCATACCAAATAATAGGTTTCTCTTCCTGGAAGATTCATCTCACTCTTCAGCTGCCATAGGCCTCTATTCCATGGCTCCCATAAAAGGGTGGCTGACCCGCAACTCCAGGAGTTCTGAAAAGCCATTCAATGGCTCCTTGAAAATAGAATCCTGTATAACTTAACCAACATTAGGGCAACTTCTTGCTGGTCACATGGAGTGTTCCATCCATCATTAGGACCACCTTACTGGTCACAGGGATGGATTAATCTAACATTATGGCCAGTTTCTTACTGGTCAAAGAGAGACCTTTATCTATCATTAGGGCCACCTTCTTTCTGGTCACAGGGAAGGATCCATCTAACATTAAGACCACCTTCTTGCTAATCACAGAGAAGGCTCAATCCAACATTAGGGGCCACCCTTCTTACTGGTCAGAGAGAGAATTCATCCATCATTAGGTCCACCTCTTACTGTGGCTTGCACCCAGGGTTTTTGCCCCAAGCTCTCTTCTTACAAGACCCATGGAATGGTGGCCATATTACACAAGTACTCTTCTGAAGAGACTTCAGCCTTCAGTTGAAAGGTGGTAAACTGTTAATGTAAAATATATTCTGTTTTTCTAATAGCAAATTATAGTTAAGTGCACATCCATAGAAGACACTGGTTCTGACTCACGACCCATCGCAGTCATTTTTGCTCATATGAGTGATCCAAACGTTCAGATAGCACTTAATAGAGATAAGAAATTATTATTATTATTATTGTGACATCCTTCCCTTCTGTCCTGCTCACATTTTATGGTTTGTGCCATTTTTAGATCGTGGTTTTTTACTTCATTCTCTTGTAGATTAGATGTTTTATTGTTTTTTTGTTTTGTTATTTAACTATAATGTTTCTCACTTTTAAGAATATGGAGACAATTAAATTCATTGTGCATCACCAATCAGATAAATTATATATATATATATATATATATATATATATATATATATATATATATATATAATTTATTTATTTATAGTAAAATGACCCTATTTTGACATGATCATTATGTTCTAGAGCTCAGTACAGCCAGGTTGGGGTCTAGAACTTTGCCTCCATGATATTTGATCTTTACTTTTTAATATTTGTCTTTATTTTAGCACCATATACATTTGGCTGAACAAATCATTTGAAGTAATAGTATGATAATATATTTTACATAATATATTTACTTACATTTATATACAGGGTATTGTGTATTCTATGGATTCTATTCTCTTACATGTCCAATAACGCAATAAGATGGGAGTTTCCTCTGAATAATCTTTTAACATTTTAGGTTTATTTTTAAAAAATAAAGGGACTGTTGAAATCGGAGGTTAGGGTATGTACAGAAAAGTACTGTAGACAGGGTTTGGGGGGAATCATATTTTTGCGACCAGTAGAAAGATATTGTTTTATGTAAAAAAATAATAATAAAAAAACACTTTTAGGAAATTGAAACAATCATCTATCTGTGTGTATATATATATATATATATTTATGTATATATATATATATATATATATATGTGTGTACATTTATACAGCTCACATATTCTTTATTTTAGATTGTATTTGTATGCAGATAATAAATAAAGGATGGAATTTGTTGTGAGACGCTTGTATCGTGTTATAATTTCCTTCTGATAAGCACCATCTTTATATTTTATGCAATTATTGTTGTTTACTGCAAGGATCGATTTTCCTGTGTTCTTGTAAACTAATGAGCATTTCATTAACGCAGTTGAAAACAATGGCAGTTTTAGATGTGCAGATTGAAGCTTTTTGTGTATTCTAAGTCTCCTCCTACCTGCGGAAGTTGATCAGCAGAAGCCAAAATGGTAGGTTCCACAGCAGCATAATTGCATATAAAATGTCTTTATAATGCCTAAAACATTCACTTTATTTTAAGTCTAATTCTTCAAGACCGTATATTATGTAAGAAGCGGCCGATGTGCGATGTGTAGGAGCCAAGACAGAGTACAGTTGGGTTTTATGACGAATCGGAGTAATAATCCACCATTATCGTGTTGTTTTCTAGCAGCATAAATGGGGTCTTAAATTGCTTCACCTAGGTATGCACACAATGTTTCACCTAATCCATGGCCTGTCTGGTGGGTCCTGAGGAGGGGTTTGGGAATCGCCCAGTTTTTACATTACAAAAATGAAATATACACATTAAAGGCCCAGGTGTGTGCAATATATAACAAATAATAATAATTATTCATTACTAGAAAAAGCTTTTTTTTAAACCCTGAATTGATAAAATTCTAGATAAAGGGGTATGTAAGTGAGCTGGATTATGAATGCATCTGATGGAGCATTAGTATTGTCTATTTAAAAATGTTTGCATGGAAAAATGCTAACTATTCTGCTTTAAAAAAAACAAAATGTGTTGGGGGTGATGTTTACACCCCCAGTTGCGCTCCCTGCACTTGAGGGTTAGTTATTGTAAAAACGAACCCTTGCTATGTGCGCATACATGAGCTGAATGGCTTTGCACCAATCGGCAATGAGTGGAGACATCAGCCCTGACGTCACCGCTGCTTCCGAGTAGTTGTGGGAGGGGGTGAGCGGACTGCTCGTGTTTCTCATTGTGAGTTTGTGTGTCTCTCTGTGAGTGCGTGTGTGTCTGAGAGGGGGCTCTGCACGGGGATTAAGGTACTGAGGGAGCCAGGGGCAGAGTACCAGGTACTGAGGGAGCCAGGGGCAAGGCTTTATGGGGAGGGGAGGATGGAGAATCATGTACTGACCCAATACAATGCATGATAATACTACACTGAGGTACTGTACAATATATTATAGTACAGTATAATACTGATATACCCAGCACAATGCATTATACAACATAATACTAAGGTACCCTACACTGACGGGTAGCTCTCCTATTTATATTTGCACCATACCATACAGTATATTCTCTCACACAAGGTATGTGCAGCTCTTATACAATGCACTGTTATATACCGTATATACAACTCCTCTATCTCAGACGATGATATACAGCTCTGTTATATATAGGTGCTGTATCCTACACAATGCCTTCTGATCTGTGTATCTGTCACACATGCACATACTCACAGATGCCACTCATTTCACAGACAAAGAAGATACAATGTATTAGTTATGCTATTTTCGCTGGGATTTTCAGGGGGTGTCAACATTGAAAGCAAACTATTTGCAAATGCAAGAAATTCAGCAAACTTAAGGGTACCTGTTTAAATGTTTATTTTGGGATTTTTTCATGCATTTTTTTCATACACTACTAATTCCCCTCTATCAGATGCATTCATAATCCAGCTCACATATCCTTTTAATACTTCCTGTATGGGAATTGTTCCGTATCTTATTGTATTGTATGGTTTATATAATGGACATTATATTCAACAGATTTATAATCACCTAAGGGCAAGTTACTGATAATTTAGCTTTCATACATTGTTTGGGCTCTGGGCAGATGCTTAAATTACATTGACCTTGCAATGTTCTGGGGGCACTTACAAGTAATAAAAGGATTGGGCTGTGTCATTACTAGATGGTACCATTTCTATACATAGTCATTATATACCCGTCATATTCATTAGATTTATATTCACCAACCATCTCTCCCAGGACTGTCTTTACATTATTGGTGAGATTGAGGTCTCATCGGAATCTACATATTATCCCAATAAAGCATAAACCAAATAAAATGGATGCCATATACAGATTATGACAAGGCAGGATCGAGAAAATGATTTACTGCTATGGCAAGTCTGGCCAAGCTGGTAAAAAAGTAAAGATATTACACTATCAACAAAGGTCCACATAGTTATAACTCTGGTATTCCCAGTAGTAACATCCAGATGTGAGAGCTGGACCATAAAGAAGTGAGAGCCAGGGAGTTGATGCCTTTAAATTGTTATGTTGGAGAAAACTGCTGAGAGTCCCTTGGACTCTGCAATAAGATTCAATAAATCAATACTTCAAGAAACTGGGACGATGCTTTTTAAGGTAAAATAACAGACAACCAGGAGGCCCTGGGAGGTCCTAGTTCTATTAAAGTCTTACTAACCCAACTTCAGATTTTTAAATAATTATAACATTCTGTAACAGGCAAGTCATGGGTTGTGCAGAATTGGTTGTAGGTCAGCAATTTATCATTGAAAAACCCCTTCCCTATCCGGTCAAGTTTTCTAGAGGTCCACCAGAATTTAGAGATGCTATTCGAGTCCGGTAGAATTTGTGGGAAAGACATAACTGATATGAGGGGAGACCCAAGCTAAGTCGATGCCTGCAGTTGGCCCACGCCCAGGAATGAAAAGTTGGAGAGATCATAGGATTTTGATGAGGTGTGAAGGGGGCTAATTCTTTGGGAATCCAAATCAACTTATCCCAACTGTGTTGGGGACATTTGCTGGTTTTCCATGAAAACCCAGGATGGCTGGTGTGTTGCAGAGTGTGTCCTTGGCAGATGGGCCAGTTGAGCGGCTTTGAGGGAAAGCCTCAAGTTTGGACTCGTGAGTCCGCCCCTATTTTTATGCCTAAACATCACCAGCTTGGAGATATGAGGACGTTTATTACCCCATACAAACCTAAATATACTGTTCTGAAATGTATCCAAGTCTTTAAGTGAGATTTGGGATGGGGAAGAGTCCTAAATAGATACAGAAGCTTAGGCAGTATACTCATTTTTGTAGCCGCTATACGGCCCGTCCATGAAATTTGAAAGCTCGCCCACTTCTGCATTATCTTCAGTTAAGGTTTTGTATATGGGAGGAAGTTTGCCTTGTATAAGTGGGCAAATTTGGAGATGAGTTTTACACCCAGGTATTTATTAAATTATGCGGGCCAGATGAAATTATAATCAGATTTAAGAGTGTCAATGTCAATTTGCGACATACCCATCCCCAGTGCTTCAGTTTTCTCTACACTTACCTTAAGGACTGAAATTTTGCTAAACTATATAGTTGACATGAGTGCTTGTATAGAGTAAGGGGTCCTGGTCACGGTGCATAATAGATCATGTGCAAAGAGAGAGCATTTAAAATGCTGGATGTCAGGGTTAGTTCTAATTGCTTGCGCTAGGGGTTCCATGGCGAGTGCGAATAACAAAGGTTAAAGAGGGCAGTCCCTCTTTGAATTCGAATATTAGCTTTGTGTTCTCCTGGTAGTTTTAAATAAGCTATTGGGGAGTTGTATCTCCTCAGCAGGTTAATAAAGTGTCCCCTGAATCCAAACATAAATTTTTCTTTGGGTTGAGGCCAGTTTGATACAAGTTCCCTTATAAAGGCCTTATGGGCAGCCCAGAGCCAGCCGGCTCCAGTTTCGGGAGAGGCATTGGTCTAAAAAAATAGATTTATGTATTTGGCAAAAGATTCCATTCTACTTGGGTTAGACAATAAAAATTAATGTATTTTCCAGGTATAGGGGATTGCAAATTAGGGCCCAAATCTAGCTCGATGAGTACCATGGCAAGGTCCGACCAGGGGCAGGGAACGATCTCAGATTTCAAGATAGTCATATATGGAGGAGCTAACAAGAAGAGTATCAATCCTGGAATACGTCAGGTGAGTCGGGGAGTAGAATGCATATTCTCTCCTGTCCGGGTTCATTCCTCTCCAGGCATCGACCAGCCCCAATCTGTTAAACAGGGACTTAATCTGTTTGGTTTTGTTGGGAAATCTGTTGTTAGAGGATTTCCCCGATCTATCCAGAGTCGGGTCTAAAGTATGGTTTAGGTCCTCCCCCAATTATCAGCTTTCCCAAGTCCTGAGTTTCAATTCTTTTCAACAGGCCGATTAAAACCGTGTAAGGTGAGTTCGTAGGAAAGTATAGGGAAACTAATGTTGTTCTAATCCCCAATAGTTCCAGCCACCATAACATAGAGAATACACTTGTAGACAAAGATGGTAACTAACTGAATTGGGATTTTTTTATGTAAAAGCATTGCTCAGCCAGCTCTCTTAGTGGGAAGAGTAGCCAGGTATTAGGTGGGATAATCCTTATATAACAATGTAGGTTTATTATCATGAGAGAAGTGGGTTTCCTGCATGACAATAACTGAGGGTTTATGTTTTTTGTAAAATGCGAAAGCTTTCCGCTTTTTAAAAGAAGAATTGAAACCCTTTACATTGTGGGTTTTTAGGGTGTACTTAGAGGGAACCATTTTTAAAGGTAGGTGTAAAACCCTGGATGTGTTAGTCATTACCTGATAGCTGGTCTCATGGGGAGCGAGACGAAGAGGAGCCCAGAAAGCCAACAGCTGCCTTACAAGTTGGTCTGCGAGCGGCGGAAAAATCTTCCTGTTTTCAAGAGGGTCCAGTTTAGAAAGCGTCTAATCAGGTCATGAGCTCGACTTTTTAAATCGGCAATAAGACCAGTGTCCTCTGTGCGGGCCTGATGTCTATTGTGTAGATCGCTTGCACTATCCAGAAGGTTACTTGATCCCCGGAAATAGTGGCTTGTTTGCCATGAACTTGAGTTGCCACCTGTGTCCACTGCCTCTTGGGGATGGGCAGAGGAGGTTGCTCTTGCCTTACTTCCATTATTGCCTCTGAACAAAGATGCAAGCGCTTCAGCACTGATAAGCAGTCCTCTAGTGTGCGGGTGGTGTAAGTTGTGCCCTGAAAGTTGAAAGAGAGGGCAAACGGGAAGTTAAGGTCCGTTTGTGCTCTACATGGTACCGCTTGGTGTTATGTGGGTTTTTAAGATCCGGGTTGGGCCTATATAGTCCCGCTTGGTATTTTATGTTTTTTTAGGTACGGTTTGGGCCTATTTAGTCCTTCTTGGTGTAATGTGGGTTTTAAAAGTCCGGTTGGGGCCTTTATAGTCCCGCTTGGTATTTTAAGTTTTTTTTAGGTACCGCTTGGTGCAATGCGGGTTTTTAAGCTCTAGTTTTGGCCTATATGGTCCCGCTTGGTGTAATGTGGGTTTTTAAGATCCGGTTTGGGCCTATATAATCCCGCTTGGTATTTTATGTTTTCTTAGGTATGGTTTGGGCCTATATAGTCCTGCTTGGTGTAATGTGGGTTTTTAAGGTCCTGTTTGGGCTTTTATAATCCTGCTTGGTATTTTAAGGTTTTTTATTTACGGTTTGGGCCTATATAGCCCTGCTTGGTGTAAGGTGGGTTTTTAAAGCTCTGGTTGTGGCCTATATAGTCTTGATTGGTATTTTATGTTTTTTTAGGTACGGTTTGGGCCCATATAGTCCTGATTGGTGTAATGTGGGTATTTAAGGTCTGGTTGTGGCCTATATCGTCCCGCTTTGTATAATATGTTTTTTTTTTTAGGTATGGTTGAGGCCTAGATAGTCTCACTTGGTTTCATAAGTGTTTTTAAGTACTGTTCGGGTCTTGCATTCTCTGGTTTGTTTGCTTGTTTTATACCATCCCCAGGTCCAAACACTCTGCCTATTTTGGACCCACTTGGGTGGGGCAAGTATAAGGTCATTGGGCCGGGGCATATAAAGGTCAATAATATAATAGGGGAGGAGTTTAAAATGGGTGGGGTCTGTGTAAGGGGAGGGGTCAAGTCTTGCTCTGGTGCCCCTCTACCTTGAAAGTTCACCAGCCGCCACTGCTGGGCTGTCTCTGGAGCCCAAGATTACATACTGTGGCCTGTAGTCCTTATTCTAATGTCACCCCCGCCTACTCTACCCCCCCGCCTACTCTACCCCCCCCCCCCCCCCTAGTCCAGAAACTTACCATCAAGGCCATTTAATCCTGACATCACAGGGGGGTATCTGAGGAGATCAGGAGTGCGGACACTCAGTCTGTGATGTACGGGACACTCCATATGTCCAGCAGGTTTCCCCATTCACCCCTCATAGTCCACTGCCCCCTGGTGCCAACTAGCCTTTTCCCAACTACACTAGATCCCTTGGAAACAAGCACCTCATAACCTGTGACCTCTCTGCCCTCACTTTATTGAACTCCCTGGAAAGAATACTGCATATAACACACACACACACACACACACATTGCCATGTGTATAACACACACACACACACAATAACTCTGATAACCCTCATCCCACAGGCCACACAATGAGAATGTAGCTGGCACAGTTCAAGTATTCGGGCTGGGAGGACGCGGGGAAGAGATATCTGTAATCCATGTTAATCTGGGGCCCCAATAGTGCAAAAAGTCTTGACCCCTATTTTGTCCTTTGCTATAACCTCACCTCTTCCCCCATTCTAGGTCTCCCAAGGCAATACTAGTGGGAGGACAAGCAATGATATATACAGTCCAGAAACAAGTTCTGTTTTGCAGGATTAAAAATTACTTCTGGTAAACAAATTAATAAACAATGGAATATAAGCATGTATTACATATATATAGTCGTGAGCAATACGGGTTGTGGCAACACTTGCAGGCTCCTTGCACTGGAGGAGATGAGCGCTATAGGCGCTCATCCCTACGACCCCGTACGACTTGGGCAGGGAGCACCAAAGGCGCTCACTGCGCTGGTGGAGATGAGCGCCATAGGCTCTCATCCCTACGACCCCGCACGACCTCTTCCCCTCTTCCTCTCCTTACTATGTGTCTCTCTTCCCCTCCTCCTCTCCTTACTATGTGTCTCTCTTCCTCTCCTTCCCCTGTGTATCTCTTTTCCCTGTGTGTCTCTTCCCTTTCTACTCTCTTTCCTTGTGTCTCTCTTCCCCTTCTCTCCCTCATTGCCTGCTGCATGCGACTCAAAATTACAACCCGCGGGACTTCGAAAAAAAAAAAATACACAAGGTCTTAAAACAAACACTTAACCGCGCAAAAATAAAACTACAAAAACACACACAAAAACACAATAATAATAAAAAAACACTCACCGACTGTAAGTACCCCCACCGGCACCTAACATTAACCCCGTAGTGATGGGGGTCCCTACATTAGAGGTCCACACATTAACCCTCTCTGAAATCAAATTTCAAATCTCCTGCCTTGCGGGTCCTTAAAGGACCTGCGAAAAATAAAAATAACCCTATCACTCATGGGGCTCTGTACATGTTTGACGGTGCGGGTGGTGTTCTTGAAGTTATAGGCAGCATTCCTCCTCCTCCAAACATAGCAAGTTGAGTTGATGCCAAATATGATTACTTCTGTAGACAGGTGTTTTTTATACAGGTAACAAGCTGAGATTAGGAGCACTCCGCTTAAGAGAGTGCTCCTAATCTCAGGTCGTTACCTGTATAAAAGACACCCGGGAGCCAGAAATCTTGCTGATTGATAGGGGATCAAATACTTATTTCCCTCACTGACCTGCAAATAAATTTATAACTTTTTTGACATGTATTTTTCTTGTTAGTTTGTTATTCTGTGTCTCACTGTTAAACTACACCGACCATTAAAATTATAGACGGATCATTTCTTTTTCAGTGGACAAACGTTCAAAATCAGCAGGGGATCAAATATCTTTTTCCCTCACTGTAACCGATATAATTGTACTTAGGGCCTAAGAATTCATTTATTTCCAATGTTCAATGAGGTTGCCAAAGATTTTTATGAGAAGATATTACATAACAGATTGTTCAATTACATGAATGGGGTTTATTAATAGAACACCACCAGGACAACCCTTCACATTAGAAGAAAAAATATTCCACCTTGAAGAAAGAAAAACCTTCTTCACAGTAAGAGTGGTTAATCTGTGGAATTCTCTACTAAAGAAGGTGGATTCGATAGATAACTTTAAAAAGGAGTTGGACATATTTTGGATAACTAAAGAAGGAGTATTGATCCAGGGAGGAATCCAGTCGCCAGTATCTGGGGTCAGGAAGAAATTTTACTTTTTACCCCCCTTATGAGAAAATTGGCAAAGTTTCAATTTTTTTATTTTTGGTTTGCCTTCCTCTGGATCAATTAAGAATTAATCCACCTATTACAAGGACCAGGGGAGATCTAAAGAGGTTGAACTTGATGGACTAAAAGTCTTTTTTTTTCAACCTCAATTACTATGTAACATGAAAAAGAATTGAAGTGGACAATATTGGACAAAATCCTTTGATAACCTTCAAAAGTCCTATAAAACAATGTAAAATGAATTATTCAACTTAATCAGAAAATCAGTAACAAAAAGATAGAGGAAATTTATAGGGAAACCAGATTCCAAACCGTCATATTTATGGAAAATGAAAAGTAGAACCAAATGTAGATCAGGTAGAGTACATGGGAGTCCAGATGTGCACATCCTAGATACAGATCTGTCAGATAAGAACGCCCTTTAGGTGGAGATCATACAATCTCTATGACATATAGATAATTTGGAGGGGAATGGGAACGAGGTCCAAGAGCATGAACTTCTTGTCAAACCAAGATGGGACCACAGGAAAGTCATGAGTTGAACATCATTAATCCTTCAAAAAAGGTCTGAACCGAAGCACTGGCGTTGTGCTCATAAAAGGTCTCTCATTTATTCCCACAGAGTCTATAGATTTAAAACGATCAAAGATTTGTGTCTTTTCACAGGAAATGTATTCTTTAAAAAGCGGTTTCATTCTCAGAACAATGACAATATATTTAATAACAAAGATAAGGAAACTCACAGTTCTTGAATCATTGCTAGATGACAAAAATCAGGAAGAAAGTAAATGGACTGATTAAATGTGAAAGTTGATTTATGTCCTCTTCTCCAACATCACAGGTCTTGTTAAATTTAGTAAGTAATGACATAATAAAAATATCTCACAACTGAGAAAATAACATATTCAAGGAAGAATAAACGGCTATAACAAGCAGGATAGGCATAATTATAAAGATGAGCGACAAAGGGGAAATATTATATTACTAGCGACTTGCCCGTAAAAAATTACGGCAATAAAAAGTTAAGCCTTACAATGTGTTTGCCACACAAAGGGAGCCTCCCCCTCTACTTTACTGTCCTCGCAACAAGCCCCTTTGGCGCTCATTGTGAGCCCCCCCCCCCCCCCCTTCTACCTCTTCCACCCTCTACTTTATTGGCCTAGCCTTTGGCGCTTATTCCAGTCTCTCCCCCTGTCCACTTCCTCCCTTGTGTCTCATTTGAGAGGTGGGGAAGAGACACAGGAGGGAAATAGACACAGGGGAGGGAGAGGGGGGAGAGAGAGAACTGTCCGTCTCTCCCCTCCTCCCCTGTGTGCCTTTCCCCTCCTCCCCTGTGTGTGTCTCCCTTCCTCCTCTGTGTACCTCTTCCTCCCTTGCCGTGACGCCGTGCAACGCGCACGACCGGCGCAGTACGCATTTGTGGCTATCGCTGAGCAGCGCGCGTGCTTGTGTCCGGCGCAGTGCGCATGCGCGGCTGACACAGTGCGCAGGGCTTTACTGCGATCGGTCGTAGTTGTCAAACTGCGATTTGTCGCAAGCATGACGACGAATTGCAGCTGGACAACTATTATATGTGATGCCCGGTAGATATGTACATGAAAGAAGATCAGAAACAGATGGGTGAAAGATCCTACTAAAGACTTTCCAAAATTATACACCCTTTAACTCCTAGGAGCCAGTAACACCTCATACCTACCTCCCCCTGCTTCTGACCTGGAACCACTTTCTGTTTCTGCTAAGTCCTAGGAGCCAGTAACACCTCATACCTACCTCCCCCTGCTTCTGACCTGGAACCACTTTCTGTTTCTGCTAAGTCCTAGGAGCCAGTAACACCTCATACCTACCTCCCCCTGCTTCTGACCTGGAACCACTTTCTGTTTCTGCTAAGTCCTAGGAGCCAGTAACACCTCATACCTACCTCCCCCTGCTTCTGACCTGGAACCACTTTCTGTTTCTGCTAAGTCCTAGGAGCCAGTAACACCTCATACCTACCTTCCCCTGCTTCTGACCTGGAACCACTTTCTGTTTCTGCTAAGTCCTAGGAGCCAGTAACACCTCATACCTACCTTCCCCTGCTTCTGACGTGGGATCACTTCCCCTGCCACCTAGAATTCTTGTTCTGCGCTATCACCGGGCAAACGATACTAAACCTGCCCGACTGCAACAGAATTGTCTTCTCTTCTAACCTTTCACTGCCTTCAGTCACTCTCTTTCTGGCTAATTTCAATCCTCAACTGATATTCTTGTCCATTTCTCTGCCCGTTCCCTTTTTGATTGTACATTTTCAAGGTATAATCTTGGGAGGTGGTTTGAGGAAACAAAAAAGTACCATGTTCTTAACATGTTAAGCTCAATAACAGGGCCCTTCATTTTTGCCATGTGTTAATATTCTTTGTACTCAACCCCGTATAGCGATACGGAATATGTTGATGTATTAAAGATAACAGGTGATAATATTATTATTATTAATAATAAAATGATTGACAAGCCCCTACAGCTAAAACGAATAACTTAAAAAGAGAAAAAAATATTAAAATATTTAACAGTATCTAACCCAAAAGTAGCCACACTTAGGCACTAAGATTGTAAAAATCCCCAATGAAGGCCAATAATATGTTGTCTTCTCACATAAGGAGTAATCACAAGTCGTTACATTGATGTAAGATTCAGAAAAAGAGGGTTCCTGGGCAGCCCTTATATACTAGAGATACCCTGATACCGGAGATATGCGGATACCATGCATGTACCACAGAAACAAGATAATGTACCGATGGGTAATTCAGCACTATGTGTAACGTGATGTGCATTTCTCATGACCAGGATATATCAATAGAACTACAAACTTGTGAATTTATTTTAAGTATACTAAGGTTTATACTTACAATTTCTTTGTATTTGATGGACGCATGGGGACGGCATGTGCTGATACGTATGCAAATCTATTGTTGGGTTGGTTTGAACAATGGAAAAACATACACAATACATATCCAACCGGTTCCGATATATAGATGACATCTTCTTCATATGGAATGGACCATCTGATCCTCTAAAATAATTCCTTAATGAACTAAATAACAATAATTTTCCCCTGAAACAGACCAGTAATGTCCAGGGGACATTAAAATAACAATTGAAGGGAAGATAAAAAGAAAAAAAGAAGACTCTAAACCGAAAGGAGACTGCTACCAAGGTCTCTTAAGAGCAGAACATACTCATCCAACAGCAACAGTAAATTATGGAAGCAAAAATCTTAAAGAGGAGGGTTTAAAAAGAGGGTCTGAGTACAAAAGGCGTATCAGAGAGCCCTTAGAACTTCTAGATCTCATCTCTTAAAGGGACTCCGTCATGCTACAGGCAATTTAGTTTTAATAGACAATCCCCACATTTATATACAACTAGCGACTCTCCCGTCAAAAATGACGGCAATAAAATGTTAAGCCATGGCAATGCTGTTTGCCACACAATGTAAGGCTTTTGCTCCTCTGAGGACCATCGGCGCTCATTGCGAGCCTCTCCCCTCGTGTACTTCAAGTTTCCTGCTTTGCAACGATCACCTTCAGTGCCAGTGTAAAATATAAAAAAAAAAAATTAGTACAGTGATTTAATAAATTAATAGGAATTAATAAAATTAAGATACTTTACCTATTTATATTTAATATGCAGCAATCAATATCCTGAAGAGCTAACAATCTCTTTGGATTTTCCTGCATCTGATAATGTCCAGTTGGACATGTCAGCAATGTGGCAAGTGTGCAGTGTAAATAGGCTGCGTGTGCGAGTCCAAACCGTTTAGGCGGGTATAGCGCCATTTTAAAATCGTAATGTTATTATTTGCAAGTTAGTGGCGGCTTTTTTCTATGTGTTACTTGGCTTGTGAGCCTTTTCCATCCGTTGTATTGGTATATTTTGTATCTCCTACGCTCCTGGCTAACTCCTATGTGCCTGGCAGCGACTCTCCTTTATCCTTGTTTTAATTTTTTTCATACGCTATTTTTTCTCGCATAGTTGATTTTCAAGTGTCAAAACTCGGGAATTTCAGCTTAAATTCGCGTGCAACCTCACTCCCAGGAGTCCTGTCCCCCGTGCTGTGTGTGTGTGTGTTTTTATTTTATTTTTTATTGTTTTTCTATTTCCGCGGTTCGGCTGTTAAATTAGTATTTTAGCGAGGTCGTTTTTTTGGGGGTACCGAGATTATGGTTGTTCCTGGCTAACTCGTACGTGCCTGGCGGTGATTTGCGCGCTTCAGTCTACTTTTAGCCTTGTTTTCATTTTTTTTCGTCCACCATTTTTTTCTTTTTGAATGCCGAAACTCGGCAATTTCGGCTTAAATTTTTCTTTGCAACCTCACTTCCACTTTTAAGCAATTTAAGATCTTGCTGGGTATCTCCGCACTCTTGCACTGCGGCGCCATATGTAAATGAACGTCTCCTGGGCAGCAGGTACACACGGCCCAGTGATTGCCTCTGGGTACACATATAACTGTAGTCTTGAACCACAATGACTTGGATTTGCATGGCCAAAGACCCTAAATATCTGAATTTCTTTTTTAATCACCAAAGTGCAAGTTATTGATAATTTAGCTACCTCCCCACTTCTCTCTGCATTTCCCATCATGCCTAGTGCAGACCAAGTATCGGTGGCCTTGTATATTAATGGGCTCTGGGCAGCTGCTATTGTATTGTACATGCAATAAAAAGATTGGGCGGCATCTTTATTAAATGGTAGGATTTCTATACATAGTCAATGCATGTTGTTGTTTAGTCGTTCAGTTGTGTCTTACACTCTCTGACCCTATGGACTGCACTGCCAGGGACATGTCAGCCATTGCCCCTCCAAGCTCCATCGCTGCACGCTGCATACAGACGCATATTTACCAATCAGATCTCCCAGGACTTTCTATACATTATAAGTCAAGAGGTCTTATCGGAATCTACATATTATTCCAGGAGAGCAGAAAAAAAAATGGACATATACAGATTACTACAAGGCAGGATCGAGAAAATAATTTATTGTGAATATATAGTAATTCTGTATAAAGTGCAGTAAAGTATAGTATTGCCACAAGCGAGAGGAAGACAAAGTGCATCATATTATATGGGGAGAATTCCCTAAACTTGATCTCTCTATGGTGTCCCTGTAACCAACAATGATATATATTATATATATATATATATATATATATATATATATACTGTAACCTTAGAAAAAGGTGTTTGTATTAGTCTGAGGTCTTGGTGCTGGTTGTAGATCAGTTTTCTGGCAATAACAAATATAATTACAAGATATAAAAACATGGGTCTGCAAAATTGTTAAAATTCTTTTGTATATAAATCATTAATAAACGTTCACGGAATTGTTCTATCAGCCATTTTGTTATAATAAGTAATTAAAAACATATAAAAATGGGGTAAACAGGAGTAGAAAAACATCACATTCTGATATGGCACTTAGTGATAATATTCAATATAATTCCTTGAGGTGCACCATGGGAAATGGAACAAAGAGCGAGCGATGTGTATACCTGAGGATGGCCATTAGTTGGGCCCAGTAAGGTAATGCCCACTCAGTGCCTACTTGTGCCATTACAGAGGAGAACGCTCCTTTACCAAACACTAAGGGCAGGCCAGAACTGAAATGCCAGGCAAATCTCCTCTGCTAAGTTAATTGCTAAGACTTGTAAAGTGCATGTAACTATTCTCTATATAGCTGGGCAGTAATATCACTAAATGAAAGCGAAGCAGAAGCAGCCGAGGACATCTTCATTTTGGAGTCATCAGGTTTCCAGTTGTATAATAAAGTGCAGAACGACTGAAGGAGAAAACAAAAATGGCGTCAGTACAAATGGATCTCCATAATAATGACGTAATAATTACTAATTACACCAAATACGGCAAATGAACAAGTACAAATAAGGTGATAATTTATTATAAAGCCCCATTATAAAATCCCCACTAAATAAAATGACCTTACGATTTGCAGATTATAGGATTCCTACTGAATTAGATCTATATGGATAATAATCACAGGAATGTCAGAGCATTACTGGGGGAGAAATAGTAAAGTGGGGGCAGTCGGACCCCCTGATCTCACTGTGTAGTGTCACGCTAATGGTGCCACACGTCAGTCATTACAGATGAACCTACAATATTATGTGATGTGGTCTGTACAAGAGAGACGAATAATGTTAATGGGATCACCAATGCAATCCTGTTGTATGCAGACACTCAGCATGTATTTTTTTTTTCTTATTAACAGCATTATACTGGTAGTGTGGGTGTGGCTTAGAGAGCACTATGACATATGACACCCTATTTGAGAGAAAACAGGTTAAAAGAACACAAAAGTTAAAAGTACTAGTCTAAAGTAGACCATTGAATACGAACCGTAACATGAAAGTGCACCCTACACATCAGGAAGAACTGACCCTTTCATTGTTGGTCACTCATTATTATAGTTGTTCTGGTTTGTCCTTTGCACTAATTATGACTTATGATGACCACACTAACATCCAGGGGCTATTGGTCCATGGTGGGTAAAAGGTTGCCAAGCTAGCAGGGTGCTGAGTTGTTAACATGGTGGTGAGAAGTAAGCCAAAGTGGTGACCAGGTAGACCAGAAGGTAGCCTGGCAAGCATACTAGATTCATTAAGGTGGGACATAATTGCGCAGTTAATAAAAATTATACTGAGATGAGGGCGTTGAGGGAGCCACTGAATTCACCAAGATATTTTCCTAATTGTCTTACTATCTACCTATCTAGACCGGTCTACATACTTCTTAGATATTATTAGCATGTTGTAGGTATGTGCTCATGTAAATCATTCCTGAGGCCCCACACTGGTCTGGCAAAGTCCCCCCTCAGCTTATTTAGAGAGGCGCCTAGTTCTGTAATGAAAGAAAGACCCATATAGTAGAATAAAAAGGACCTAGCGTCAAAAGAAAATATATAACCAATCAAAAAAAAAATAATGGCACCACTCAATGACCCAATCACAGTAAACCTACCCCTCAGTCACAGCAGATTCTTCACACAAATAAAAGGTCGTTTGGTTTTGCACTTAATGCTAATGAACCCGTTGTCCGTGTTGTACGCGTCGCAGTCCTCGCCATAGGCTCTGCAAGAAAATAAAGGGACATCACGTCTTTAGTACAGTTGGGGACATATTGAAAGTCAAATATCTGAACTCACAACTACTTTGGGTTATCAGATAAGGATTAAAATCAAGTGGTAAAGTGGTTTGGATTTTAAAATTGATCATAATGTGACCGAAGTATATTTAGTTATATCTTGTATAGCTCTTGATAGATAATGAGGATGGCGGCTTGGCCACACAGCTAGTGAGCCATCAATGACGTGAATGGAGAGGTGTTCTTATCCCCCTAGTTGCAGGCTCCAGCAATCCAAGGTTGTCTTTGGGTCACAGACATGACGTATACTTTGCTATCTCTCTCTCTCTCTCTCTCTCTTGACATATGTAAATTAGTTTAGTAAACATAATGAAAATGCTTCTAGTTCCAATAATTCAGAGTAAAGTTTCAAAAGAGCCTTTTAACACTCAGTTCTATGGCAACTAGTGGGGTCATCCATTTGGATCTGCCCCATCACAAACTATCCCTGATATTTCAAGAAATTGTAACATTGAGATACATTAACAAGGATTTCCAGTGCAATGGGGTGATTTTTAGGATAATAAGAACAAATTTAAAATGTAAATGTGATAATTTTTGAGGCAAGTACTGAAGAAATCAATGTCTACTAAACGGGATAACTTACATTTCATGGTCTTGTTCAATCCAGTGATCGTAGCCATTGTCAGTGCATGGAGTCAGTGCCTGAAAGCACAAGAATTTACATTTAGACGTATCTATATTACTATGCATCATATCTAGACATTATATAAATGATAGAAGGGATTTGTGTGAGACAGAGACTTTACAAAGCTCAGGAGGTATGAAAGAGTTAACTTCCCTGAGCAGTTAATTAGATGCAGCTGAAGACATCTGACTTAAGATTGCTACTTGAATTTAAGTGGGGCCATTTGGACTGTAGATGGCAGTCTCTGAGACGCTGTGTTTAGGGCCTGCAGCCGGTGTGAGGCTGAGAAACAACTGTGTGAAGACCGACATATACACATACGTGTGCGCAGCGTTAAAGAAAGAGAGAAAACACAGAGAGAAATGGTTTGTCTAAAAGCTACAAGAAAAGACATAGAAGTGTGTACAGTCTGAGTTGGGAAAAGAGACACCCAGAGAGAAGGGTCCATACTGGTGTCTGGGAAGAGACCGAGATACAGCAGCTTGGAGCTGATGACTATTCTGAAGACCAGGAGCATCATTGAATTGAGCGATTATAGTTTACGGGAGCCCACAATGTAGGCCGTAAACTAATTTGCTATTCCATTGGCGACTTTTTGCGAGCTGCAAACAATCTACAGGTTACGGGCTGAAAATCCCTGCACTTGTTACAACCGTAACTTACGCCCCGTCTAAGCCTTTGATCTTTCAAGTCTGCAAGAGATACGATCTCTAAAATTGCAAATCACTATCCAATTGCTACAAGTCCACAAGCCCGCAAATGTTTTCACACCTGTAAACGGCAAATGTAGGCCAAAATATTACCGGTTCCAAATGGGATCGCAAAACACAATAAAAACCCACCAATGGACTTTAAAATATGGGGAAAGCAATAGAAGGTGTTAGAATTCATTGCACAATTCCCAATAAGCAAATAGGCCTTAAAAAAATATTTTTTTTCCTCAAATAGTCATGCGCATCGCAAAATGAAAAGTCATGCTGCAAGATGCCCAAAGCTATTAAAGAGACACTACCTGATTAAATTGCAAAACAAAAACATGAAACTTCCTAAAATATTATCCCTCTTTCACTCAGAGAGGCTCTAATGTGGACCCTAAAATACAGAGATCATGTTATATATATCTTACTCATCACATCTACATTGGGACAACATATAGTGGTCAAATTACACCGCCACATCACATATGTCAAGTACCAGGGGCACATTTTAATATTGTTTGTCCTTCAGTCGTATCAGACTCTCTGACCCTATTGACTGCAGCACACTTAGCTATGTCTCTGTCTTTAGTATCTTTGGCATGCAAAACTTGTGGATAATCAGAGTTGGTTGCCAGCTCCTTCTCCAGTGGACTCAAGTTTGTCTGACATCGCTGCTATGACCTGCCCACCTAGAGTGACCATACATGGTATAGCTCTCAGCTTCATTGAAGTACACAAGTCCCTTCACCACGACAAGGTAGCGGTCCAGAAGAGAAACATACACCACACTAATCTACTCTAACCCATTAGGAAGGGCCACACAAACACATGGAGGCTGTGCAGAGGCATGGGGATCAAAAGCCAACTAACCTACATCAGGGACAATCTCCGCTATGCCCATCCTGGAGAGTCCTACGCCAATGCTGGTGGCCATGTGCCAAGATGTATACCCATTATCATTTGGTGAAATCCCATCAAGTGTTTTGCTATTAATCAATTTAAGTTATCACCTCTCATACGGTTACCAGCCCTTTTGGGAAATGTTGATACTCCACAATATCACAAATTGGAGCTGTCATGTGACACATATGTGATGTATGTGGATGTCCCATAACCCCAACCATTAAAAACACACTGACACAGTGAGAACAGTATAACAAAGCTTTATTGCATTCACAGAGCACAATCAGAAATGCGCAAGACTGTGCATTAATATTATGGGTATGGTGGGGTCGGATCCCAGAAGGGCAAGAGGCTCTTAGGGAAAAAGGGGATACTGTTTGGGAAAAAATATCCACACCACTCTCCAAGAACCAAAGAATAATGAAAAAAACACAGACGTCTCTGGTTATGGTTAATTTATTGACAAGCAGCTCGGGAAAAGCAAATCACCACAAATCACTCCATTTAATCGAAGTAACCAGTAATGCGCATGGCACATACTTTTGGTCATCATCTGCTACATTGAACAGACGCAAAAACATCTGGACTATCTCATCCAAACCCGTTTCACACATACTGTATGTTCCTAAAAAAAAAAAAAAAAAAAAACTAGTTCTCAGGATAAATCACTGGCCATGATCATTAATAATGATGTGTCATCTCACAAAAAATGCTTAGCTGTGACCAGCGTCAGTGGTCAAGGTGTACTATCACCTTCTCCATATGATATTGTTCATCAACATTGATATCACATCCATCAGGTAGACAGCTGTTAGCACATGTTAAAGGATCCTTATGATATCAGCAATATGGGACAAATAGCCATTAATACAGAGAGGACACAAAGATCAGCAGCCAGATTTACTGTTACTTACATCACACCCAAGGATCTGTTCTCAGACTGATATTGATGTCAGGATCACATGAGTCACTAGTGTATATATTAATGCTGGCTGTCTTTAACATGCCATTGTGAGACTTTGCAAGTCCACCTCCACAGCGGTATTAGTCTACACTTAAGAGAACAACAATCATGTCTTCGATATCTGGATATATGATAGCTTTAATATTGTGGGAGCTACATGTTAAAGGGGGGGAGAGGGGGGTCATTGAAGGAATGTCTTCCTGAGAGGCACTGGGAATATCTTACAATTACTTCAGTTATTTTACAGATGCAGAAGATGCCTTCATGTACCTGAATTGTGCCAAAAACATAAAAAATAAAACAATATCCTTCAAAGTAAGGCCTTCCAAAAAGATAGGGACTGTGGCATGTCTTCTCAACAGCAATCCTCAGTGACCATCAATTGGTGAAATGTTAAACAGAGCCCTACGTGTCCACAGAGAAGAGGATCATGGACCCTGTGATGGGAGGTAACCATCTGCATACAAAATATCACCATCACATAGGCCATGATCCTATACTCTGTAGCCAGGCTAGATTACGTTAACATTTGCACCAATAGATTGTTACAGAAGAATGCTGTTGAGAAGGCACAAAATATATGTTCAGCCACTTCATCCTCCTCCACTTTGCATCAGGGGCCCAATCTCCCATGGGCGGCCGCTGTCTCCTTGGTGGTGTGGCATTTTCCCAGGAGACAGGGGCAACTGCAGTGTTGCTGTTGGCGGTGGAGGAGCGGAGCGACCTGACGGCGGGTGCGCTGGGGAGGCCTCTGGGGTGGAGGAGTTGGGCTGGGGACGCATGGTGTCTGTAGACAGCTGCTGGAATACGCTCTGGTCCGCCCCCAACCTGAGCAGTCCGGCAAGGTAAGATTCTGTCATCAGATGTTGCCTCCTCTACTCCCTATTTTCCTGGCCAGGCTGCGCATGACCTCCACATGATTAGCGAAGAAGCTGGCCTGGATCCCCAGAGCAGACACTCCAGTTGATGACTCATAAGGGCCAGCATCTCCTCCTGAGCAGCCTGGCACAGTGGTAATGGAGATCCATTGGGGGTTGCTGGGTGAGTTGGTGACGATGGTGGTGGCTCAGTGGGGAGGTTCTGGGGCCGGCTGGAGACTGGCTCCAGAAGTGAGAAGGTGATGGTGTGCCTGGTGGTGGTGGCCAATCGGACGCACTGCTGAGGAGGTGGTGGCATGTCTCACTCGTCCCTCCAGTGGGAGGGTCCGGGTGACAAACTCAGTCTCTGGAGGATGGGGACAGTGGGGTCCAATGCCACTTATGTAGCTGATGGTCCTGCTGGTGGCCCCACTGCCCAGATGTTATCCTCCTCCTTGGAACAACGGCCCTCGGCTCCCCTCTGTTCCTCCTCCCCCTACGCCGGTTCATGCTGAGCGGGGGCTCGGTCCCCTAGGTCCTGCTTCGATGGAGCCAAAGCCCCCAGCTCTGGCTCACCACTGGACCCAGACCTCCTGGAAGCTGAAAAAGAGAAAAGAAAGGTATAGGTGTTGGGTATGATGAATAATACATTAGTTAGTGTTCATTCTTCACTACCTGACATCTAGCCTTGGACCTGGATGATTCTCTTAATTGCAACTATGTGTAGCTATAATTTGCTAGATGTGATCCAATCATTTGTTCTTAATCTTGATTATTCTTGGCTCCTAAGCTATCTTGATTCTGGCTGCAGTGTGTAACTGCATATGCTGCAGTTGGCACACTCATACATGGACTCTCTATTGGTGAATTACTGTTGTTGTGCCCACGAATGAGTGATTTGGCAGCTTCATGGATTTAATGATGCATGACTGATCCCTCAGTCATCATTGCTAATTCCATAGAGCTGACATGTCTGTGTCCTTGTTGGTCATCATGCACATGTTTAGTGTGTGTGATGTACATGTGGTGGCATGTTGGTGTATGTGATATTCACCTGACATGGAGGCTGGATCCTGCTGGTCCACCAGGCCTGAAGTTGCAGCGTCGGGCAACTGCCTCAGAAGGTCCTTGGCCACCCTCTCTCATTTCCTCATTCCCTCGTATTTCACAGTCACTCTGGGGCCACCACTTGGTGCTGCAGCTTGACTGGACTTTTTGGCCATCATCCTCCTTACCCTGACGTCATCAAAGCGGTATTTCACAGACCCTACATGCCTTTCCACTGTGCCCACTGCTGTTACTGCGGCCGCTACCTCCCTCCATGCCTGTGCCAAAGGCCTAATTTCCCTTCCCCCCGCAAGGATAACGGGCGTCCACGGATCGCACCAAGCCTTCTTCCCTACCGATGTGGATCCTTAGCTCCCTGTACTGTCCTCGAGGTCTTTCCCTCTTCCATGTTTTATATGTAATTATTAACTGTTGGGGGATGGGGTGTGGGGTATAGGATGATGTGTGTGTATGTAGTGACCTAGCTCTAGGTGTATCTATGTGTATTATTTAATATATGGGTATTTGTATTATGTGTAATCAAAGTCTAAGTGTAAAATCGTAATTAGAGTAATAAAAAAAAATAAAACCGTAAGATACTGCTCTGAAAAATAGCTAACTCTCTCTCTATCCCTGCTCAAACTTCCAATTCCGGGACCTGCGTGCTACTTCGTAAGAATTTATAACACAGTCAATGCATGGGCGGGTGGAACGCAACTTTATAATCGCTCTCTCTCTGTCAATAATTTTCCGCTAGCCCACTTTCTATTGGCTGAGAGGCCTGTGTCGCACTCTGTAATTACAGGATTGAATTGTAACTGTGGACCGCATCTAGTCCAGCCTACTGACAGCTTGCGGCCACAGGAAGGGTTTACGGTCTTGAGCTTTCGGCCTGCAACTTGCGGGCTTGTTCAATTGAATCACTCCGTAATTGTAGCAAATCTCAAGCCCACAGATGTACGGCCTGTATACCATAACTTGTGGGCTTGAATTGAATGAGGCCCGTGGAATTCTGAAGGATACAGGCCACTGATTGTGAAAAAGATATTGGACAGTTTGTTTTTGCTCAACCCAGGTTTAGTTAGTAAATATAGTGTTCTGGAGGGAGCTAGGCCTGATATATATATATATATATTTTTTTTTGCATTGTTTTGGTGTATTTTGTATAATGGGTAATAATATAGTAAAATTTGGAAAAGTATTGAAACCGCCAGTAATTAATCCATAAAAGGGCCAGAAACAAAGGAACAAACCCAGTGGAGACTGATCACTTGATATCACAGGAAAAAAAGAGGCCCCAAATAATGTACACAGTGAATTTTTCATACAAAAAAGGACCAACTAGGCCTAGGGAGGCGCATTTTAAGAATCTGCAAATCAGCTAGGACAGGACTGTTACAGAATTTACATGAATAGAAGGGAAGAGATGGAAGAAAGAGGGACAAGAAGGGGACACAAGGAAGAGAGCAGAGAGCAGGAGTTAGTGAGGAACATAAAACTGGTTTGGAGGGGAGAACATGACTACATCTCTTCCTGTATCACCCCCATATTCACTGGCAGGGTATCTGTCACCCTAAATACCAACAATTTCTAATGTAAATAAATGTCATTTTTATGGCTAGGAGAAAAAACTCAGACGTCCCAGGGGGCAGTTAAGTGCGGAAGTCTGCCATTAAATTAAGGGTCTCAGCCCATTTCTTTTTATAGTGTAGCTGTCACCGTCTAGCAGATAAAAGATGGCGCCCCTGTCCTTATAATGAGGATTATCCTCCAATATCAGGGTCCAAGTCTACAGTTGTACTAAAGCTCCAGTCCATGTTACCGTGACCCTTACATGTTATAATCATTATAGCCATTGTAGGATTCCTGGCTGGTGTATAATCCATCCTGAGCTTTGTAACGAAGCTGTGTAATACAGCGGGCACATGGAAGGAAGCCATGTTTAAAATGGTTATGGATTGCAAGAGCAAAGTCTTTGTGGACATATTTGCATTTCCCAGAATACTATTTATATGACCAATGTGAGGGAGGGGTCCCTTTTACATGAAGGGTCTCCAAAGAATTACCTGAATTTCACTCTTCTTTGGGAGTCTGGCGCCATGTTCCTCGCAGATCTCTCTGCTGTTGCTCCAATACTCTTCTGTCTTGGGATGGGGGGTAATTACCCTGCTACAGTTACCTGGACACAGATACACAATATAGGAAGTAGATTATTACAGTACATATAAAGATATTTCATTTATTTACTGTATATTTGCCCATGGAGCTGGATCCCATTTATTTAATCTCACTGTTATGTTCCACACAATTGTGACAGTTTTTGAATAGAACTAAACAGGGATCCTATCTGCATCCAAGGTGACTAAAAGCCATAATCCAATGGCTGCTCCATCTAAAGCAATATTGACTATAAAAGTTAAACAGTAAATGACAAGACCCATGTCCTAAATGTAACATTGACCCTAACCCCCCCCCCCCCAACTGTATCCCTAATAGGATACACATCCAAATTGTAATCCTGACCCCCTGACCTGTTGCCATAACATTATATGTAACCCTAACACCTTAATCCTAACGCTTGGGATCTGTAAGATGTAGCTGCTTAATATAATTCAAAATATTTTTTACATGTAAAATAATCAATAATAAGATGAAAATAAAAAAGGTCCGCGGCAGAGATTCCAGGTATGGGATGATTTCAAACTTTAGGTAGTAACAAGAACTCTAGCAATTGCATTTTATTACAGTAAACCTACCCTGAAGTTTGCAGAATTTACTTAGTTAGGAAATATTAATCCTAAACACAGCAGCTACCTCCCTCTTAAGTCTCGAGTCCCTAGTGGTGAGTCTGGGGACTGCAGCATTTCCTTTATGTTAAGGAATGTTTTGAAGTGTGAAACGAGGAGCCTTCACAGGGAAGCGCTCCTCGGTGGCTGCCTGGTTGGACTAATGACAAATCCATCCTTCTTGACATCCAAAAGAATGAGGATAACATCTCAGGATGAAGGAGTAAGAAGCAGTCTCACCCCTCACATTTTCATGTCACTATATATTAGTTATTTTTTTAATACAATATAAATGTTTGGACTACAGGGGCCCTTTATTACCTTGCAAAGGATCATGGGTAGGCAGTATGGAGGTTTCTGGAGCTCTTGTCGATTCGGCTGAAAGAGAGAGATAATATGTTGTTATATAGAGGATCTCATATTGTCTCTGAACTGACAAATTCTAATGTTGTGTAATTTTTTATTCATTATTATTATTATTATTACTAGTGACCTGCCCGTGAAAAATGACAGGAATAAAATTGTAAGACTGGGAATGTTGTTTGCCACACAATGTGAGGTTCTGACACTCTTAACCTTTTTGTTATCTACAAAGAAGTCCAACAATTATAATATTTTTTTTTTTTTTTTTTTTTTTTACATTCAACTTGTATTTCACCAACAGGTAAACAATATATTTTTTTTAACAATATTAACCATTTTAATTCTCATGTATGCAAGAATAGTATAACAATGGCTGAAGTTTTGATGAATACATATTGTAAACCATTACATAATACTTTGTAACATGCAACTTACAGTTGAAACAGTGGTCAACCAATTTTTTTTTAAACAAAACTAACATTTCAAATGCTGAGCTATTCATGGGTAACATAACAATAGGTCAACTTTGTATAAATAAGTATTTTAAACCATTACATAATGCTTTGTAACATGCATCTTTTTGTTTAAGTACTGGTAAACCACATAGGTATTGAATCCAGAGGAAGGCAAACAGTAACAAACCCCATTGAAACTTAGCCAATTGTATCAAAGTGGGAAAAAAAATTCCTTCCTGACCCCATTAACTGGCGATCTGATTACTCCCTGGATCAATACTTTGTATTTAATTATACATTTAAATTTATGAACAAATGGTTATCCGCCTACTAACATAAATCATTAATTATATACAATGAAACAATTTTTACACACCTTTTAAAATACAATGTTAACATCTCAAACAGTAACTTAAAATGGTAACATTTAACCTTGAATTGTACGAAAATGCCCCATAACTGCTTTGTGGGGCCAATCATGCAAAAAGGTAATTTGTGAGACATTCCAATATGTTACTTTGTCTTTGTTTTTGTTCTTTTCACTTTTTGTTGTTATTCTTGTAGCACATAGAGTTTCCTATGTGAAATAGTGGTCCTCTAAAAAGAGTCCCAGTGACATAAAATATTGTAAGTTCTGTATGTTTTTTGCCATTTTATCGAGTTTCTTAGTGAAATAGTGGTCCTCTAAAAAGAGGAGTGACATAAAATGTTGTTCTCTAAATAAAACCACTGTTCTCTAGGCTTACAGAACCTCATAGTAGACAATAATTTTGGTAAAAATGCGTCCATCCTCTAATAAATCACCCTGATCTTCATTATGATCTTTAATTTCCTCTGGATTGTTGCATCTCGAAAATGCAGCATAGAATTGTCCATGGGCAAAGACAGGTTCCTGTAAAAAAAAAAAACACCCACAGACCTAAAGTTTGTCC
The DNA here is from genome assembly GCA_027410445.1 of Discoglossus pictus. Classification (NCBI taxonomy): domain Eukaryota; kingdom Metazoa; phylum Chordata; class Amphibia; order Anura; family Alytidae; genus Discoglossus; species Discoglossus pictus. The sequence goes on along the minus strand of CM050165.1, from coordinate 447,306,382 downwards.
TTGAGATTTATTGATGGTCCTTGCAAAATGCCATGATAATGGGAAATTGTCTCTTTTGCAGGACAAAAGGCAAACCACTCTCACTTGGACCAAACCAATTCTTGGTATAAGTACTGGTTCACCTTTATGGGTAATTCATAATTCCTGCATGATTGAAATTATCTTTTAAATCCTTCACAATTAAACTGGTCCCATTACAAAGTCCTTTATTAGAAAACTTTAGGTAATAACAAGAACTATAGCAATTGCATTTTCCTACAGTAAACCTACCCTGAAGTTTGCAGAATTTACTTAGTTAGGAAATATTTAAAACCCTGGACACAGCATTTCCTTTATGTTAAGGAATGTTTTGAAGTGTGAAACGAGGAGCCTTCACAGGGAAGCGCTCCTTGGTGGCTGCCTGGTTGGACTAATGACAAATCCATCCTTCTTGACATCCAAAAGAATGAGGATAACATCTCAGGATGAAGGAGTAAGAAGCTCTCACACCCCTCACATTTTCATGTCACTATTTTACAGTATATATTAGTTATTGTAAGTAAAACAATTAAACCGGTCCCATTACAAAGTCCTTTATTAGGATTCATATTTCTCAGTAGCATGACATTTTTAACTTCTTAAGTTGCAAAATATGTAGTGGCATTCCAGAGGGAGTTAAAGAATTAGATTAGTTAAGAAAGTTAGATTCACCGTCTTTGTCATCAGCCAGAACCGAATCTGCACTGTAATAGTATTTTTGGGGTGCATTGAGTAATTTAAAAATGTGGTTATTTAGATTCAAGGCATCTATATTTTTTTATGTTAAAATCACTTTCTTTGCAATGTCTGAGTAATCCTCGTTATGGATCATATTGAGAAAGATTGACGATATTATTGATTCTTTGCAAACCATTTGTGATGGAATTTCAACGGTATCATCAGGTAAATTAGTTATTTTTGGATGTTTTCCTTCTCCAATTTGTATTAGCCAATGATTAAATTGATTTTGGCCTTCAGATCTTATATTTATTTCAAATTTAAGGTGTGTAAATATTTTCCACAGTTTACTTCTCTTTATTCATGTTTCGACAATGTCAGTCCTATTTCCGTGTGGCACAACAGGTAATGTTTGCCCAAAATCTCCTCCTAACAACATCATTACCCATAACTTCTTTTAATAAATCGATCAATACATTGCAGGGCATGACATGACATTATCTATTATAATTAATTTACTTTTGTGAAATTTTTTGGCTTGTAAAGAATACCTTCGAATATCTGACACTGATGTTTCTAGAATTGGAACTGGCAGCTTAAATACACTATGCACAGTTCTGCCACCTTCCAACAAAAGTGCGGCAATTCCAGTTGTTGCAAATGGCAGTGCTTGAATGCAGCTCATTAATAAATTATATAAATACGTTTTTCCTGATTCACCAGGGCCATCTAGATAGAAATAATGCTATTTGAGCATGTCAACGTCTATTGCATTTGTAATGGCGTTAAATGCTTGCAATTGAAATGCATTTAAGGTTCCAATTTGTTCTTGTGTTTTTTGGTATTCAATGTCAGTGTCATAGTCTTCAAAGTTAATTTCATCTTTAAATCCTAGATCAGGCAGATTAAAATTTGCACAATTTAATCCATGACAAAGAAAGATTTCCTGAATTTCCATTAATGCTTTTAATAGCACAATGGTCTCATTCAGTTTAAGATTTCTTCTTCTACAAGTTCCCGGTGCACAAAGTTATGAACATTTACGCACAGTCAATTACATAGTTTATGATACTTTCCAATTAGAAACTTTTGATGTCTTGCAGCTGTCAGACGATACGGAATGGGAGAGATGTCTAGAAGAATTGCAAAAGATGCGAATGAAAGGAAATTGTTCTCATTTGCTTTGGCATTTGACATAGTGATGCTTTTTCTAGACATCTCTCCCATTCCGTATCACCTGCCAGGAAGTTTTGATGTCTTGCAGCGAATTGAAAAGTATCATAAAACTATGTAATTCACTGTGCCTAAAAGTTCATAACTTTGTGCACCGGGAACTTGTAAAATGAGGAATCTTAAACTAAAACCTTCAATGTCTCTTGGACTAACGGTATAAATTTGTGAGATAATTTTATGATTAATTATTATCTTTTTTTGTTGTTGTCACCATTGGCCATTTATGAATACATAGTGTTGTGGATTCTCAGTATATAAAAATTGTCTGTCCTCAGTGTCCTGGCAATTTAATTGAAACCAAGCAGTAAGTGTTGTTACTGTATGTTCACTTAGGGCTAAGGCATTTATTTCATTCCCTGCAGTAAAGCAAACAAATTGACTTTGTGGCAAATGGACAGCTAATCGATACACAGCATGTGACCGATCATGCATCTTAAGTTTCAGAAGACACCACATTACTTCTAGAGCACTGACATAGCGAGCATCTAAATAACATGAAAGTTCATCATGTAAAATTGGATTGTCTTGTTCATTTTGTGCACCTTGCAGAACAACAGTTGCTGCATTATATCCTTTGTATACAGTGGATATAAAAAGTCTACACAACCCTGTTAAAACGTCAGGTTTCTCTGCTGTAAAAAAATGAGACAAAGATAAATCATTTTTCCACCTTTAATGTGACCTATAAACTGTACAACTCAATTGAAAAACAAACTGAAATATTTTAGGTGGAGGGAAGAAAAATAGGGATCTCATTGTTAATAGGTATCAGCCAGGAGAAGGGTACAAAAGAATTTCCAAGGCATTAGATATACCATTAGATATACCATGGAACACAGTGAAGACAGTATTCATCAAGTGGAGACAATATGGCACAACAGTGAAATTACCAAGAACTGGAGCTCCCTCCAAAATTGATGAAAAGACGAGAAGAAAACTGGTCTGGGAGGCTACCAAGAGGCCTACAGCAACATTAAAGGAGCTGCAGGAATATCTGGCAATATGTGGTACATGTGACAACAATCTCCTGTATTCTTCATATGTCTGGGCTATGGGGTAGAGTGGCAAGACGAAAGCCTTTTCTTACGAAGAAAAACATCCAAGCCAGGGTTCATTTTGCAAAAACACATCTGAAGTCTCCCAAAAGCATGTGGGAAAAGGTGTTATGGTCTGATGAAACTAAGGTTGAACTTTTTGGACATAATTCCAAAAGATATGTTTGGCGCAAAAACAACACTGTACATCACCAAAAGAACACCATACCCACAGTGAAGCATGGTGGCGTCAGCATCATGCTTTGGGGCTGTTTTTCTTCAGCTGGAACTGGGGCCTTAGTTAAGATAGAGGGAATTATGAACAGTTCCAAATACCAGTCAATATTGGCACAAAACCTTCAGGCTTCTGCTAGAAAGCTGAACATAAAGAGGAACTTCATCTTTCAGCATGACAACGACCCAAAGCATACATCCAAATCAACAAATGAATGGCTTCACCAGAAGAAGATTAAAGTTTTGGAATGGCCCAGCCAGAGCCCAGACCTGAATCCGATTGAAAATCTGTGGGGTGATCTGAAGAGGGCTGTGCCCAGGAGATGCCCTCGCAATCTGACAGATTTGGAGTGTTTTTGCAAAGAAGAGTGGGCAAATCTTCCAAGTCAAAATGTGCCATGCTGATAGACTCATACCCAAAAAGACTGAGTGCTGTAATAAAATCACAAGGTGCTTCAACAAAGTATTAGTTTAAGGGTGTGCAGACTTATGCAACCATATTATTTTATTTTTATATTTTTTCTTCCCTCTACCTAAAAGATTTCAGTTTGTTTTTCAATTGAGTTGTACAGTTTATAGGTCACATTAAAAGGTGGAAAAAGTTCTGAAATGATTGATCTTTGTCTCGTTTTTTAACAGCACAGAAACATGACATTTTAACAGTGGTGTGTAGACTTTTTATATCCACTGTATATATTTATATGCATATTTGATGGATTTGATAGAAGTGCAAGCTTCGACATTTAGATGTGCATTGTACTTCATCAGCAAATGTGGATTGTATGGAACTACATATCTATTATCGACCTTTTGGCCACGGATAATAGCTGTTTGTCCTTCTCTTTTATACAAAGGGCATCCATCACAATTTGTATAAGTCTGCATTTGAAATTGTTTTGGGAACTCTTTTGTGCATTTTTTATTTTCCATAAATGGTGAATTTGAATTAATATCTCCACATGGACCATGAATCATTCTGTGTGTTACAATCTCAAAGTTTTGAATATTTTTCTGGATGCGGCAGTTCAACAGTAATTACTGAATCCACTCTGTCTGCCGTATTCAATGTATCTTTTTCTTGTGGGATTATAAGTATGTGTGCGTGTGGCAATCCTCTTTTTAGAAATTCAATGGTATAAACAAAAGCCACACATTTCCCAAATAAGTGTCCTTTAGTTATATCATGTATTAATGAATTTAGTTTTATTTTGAATACTCTAGCCACTAAATCTGGTCAATCAGAAGTACTTTGGCCAAGTTTCAAAATTGTCTTGATCTCTGGCCATTGTGGATTACATGTGAATTATGGCCCAAAAATACGCTGTTAAGTCAGATAAGTCCAAGGTGTTTTTTTTTTTCTAAGTCCTGAGTTCCTCCACTGCTTTCAGCCTAAGTCCCGTGTTTCAATTCCTCAACAGCTCACCTCGCAAGGCTCGCAGGCAATGAGCGCCTTTGGCGCTCATCGCCTAAGTGCAAAGTCCTGCGTGTTTCGGCACTCATCCAGCCTAAGTCCTGCGCTGTAAATGGCTCACCTAGCAAGGTTTCACAGATGAGCGCCTTTGATGGTCATCCAGCCGTAAGTTGTGAGCTGTACACGGCTCGCTTCGCGAGGTGACAACTGCGTGACCAACATCGCAAAACGTTACAAATAGCATTCTGGGTCCTCAACTATTATAGTGATTATTATTAAATTAGTACACAAAATATCCAGAAACATGAATGAGGAGGATATTTACTTTTACACAATGTCCCCATATTTCCTATTACTTTATAATGGGGCAAAATTTTATTAGCAAAGGTAAAATTATTTACTTAAATGTTTAACTATCGTATTCAATTTTGCTTTATTGGAAGAAATGATTAGTTTTTGTTATCGCTATAGTTACCAACATGGAAGGGGCCTGGGATTAGATCTCTATAAAGTTAATTGTGTTTCTTACCTGAGTTCTTGATGACAGTTGTAAAAACAATAACAAGAGCAACAACAACTGCCACTGCCACCGCTGCCACCGCTGCCACCACTGCCACCATTACTTTATTTACGTTTCCTGTCTCCTCTGTACAATTCTGTAACAAAATAAACGAGTGTTTAATGTTAATGTCGGATTTAATACAACACAAGCCGTGACAACAATGGGATGTAACAAGTGGCCACGCAATAAAGGAGAAGCAAACCGTAACACAAGTAGGGTAACAAAGAGTTAAATCATGTACCTGTTAAAGGGCCACTACAAATAAAGTATAAAACATACAGCGGCATTACATACGTAAAGGCACCGACATTATTCTCACTTTTTGGGCCCATTCCCTGGTATTTGTGCATCACTGCCCCACTCCCTCCTATATCACCCATTGGGTGTGGGGGCGGGGGGGTATCAATACATCCACTCATGCACATGGAGTATTAATGCTGTATGTTGTATACACCAGGGGTCCCCAACCCCCAGGGCGCAGGCCAACACCGGTCCGCGGCGTCTGTTCAGCCGGGCCGTAGTACCGTAAAAACAGCAAAAGTGCTGTTGGCCGCTAGATGGCGCTGTGAACATTTTTAACCAAGTGTAAAGTGCTTTATATGGTGACTGTTGTGTGGAAGCCCGGCCTGCACCCAGACATTGTGCTGCCTGTCAGATACTTCTACATGTAGGCGCTGAGCAGCGAGGGCCACAACCTCACACACTCCCTCCAGGCTGTGTACCAGGGAGGAGGCAGCACTTACCCAAGTCCCAGAGCCTCTGCATGCAGCACGTACCCGGGAGTGTGTGAGGTTGTGGCCCTCGCTGCTCAGCGCCTACATGTAGAAGCACAAAGTCTGGGTGCATGCAGTGACACACAGAGCCACGTGTGTACCCCCAGCACTAATTATATATATATATATATATATATATACACACACACATATACATATATATAACAAAAGAGGAAAGGAAGGATCCTCAAAAGTCTGATACTGATGTAGATATAAAATGTTATCATTTAATAATTAGCATTAAAAATGGAAAACTCGTCGAGATATAATAAAAAAGTACAATACACTGAAAAGGACTATTGTAGGGTAAATCTATGTAATGAAAATGCCGTATCCTGCCAATATACTAGGATGTGCAAAAAGTGTGATAAATAAAGAAGACCAAAGGGGTCGCTGTGAATAAAATGAACTCTCCCGACTAAAGGCGCTAGTGGGTCTCCCGGGCTATGTATCAAACGCCTCGGCTCCCAGCGTCCTATTAGGGATACACCGGGAGGAAAATGGGCGTATGGAGTTATGCCCCGGAGGCCAATACATGCACCTATGAGGGGAAACACGAAAAAATGTGCTGAAGAGCTTAGAATGAGCAATGATATTGTGAAATGGAGATTGAAGTAATGTGTGGGATATACTAAAGAGATACAATGTACATCAAAAATATACGTATATAAACGTATATTACTATATAAGGTGTATCCAAAAAAAGTGATAATAATGTAGAATGTACTGAGTGTTTAGATGGGCTAGACCTCCAACGCCTCAGCTCCCAGCGTCCTAGTAAGGGAACACCGGGTAAGAATGGGGCGTATGTGGCTAACCCTTAGAGTACAGACAGTACAACAAGTGGTAAAATGTGTGACAACAGGGGGTAGTGTGATAAAGCAAAGTAGAGTCTTAATGTCTATCGTGTGTGTGTTTAAATATAATAATATATAAATAGGAATAGTGTGTATTACCTAGTGCTGTGCATATTTGTATGTGGTGAGAGCCACAACCATAAATGTATGAAGGAAAAGGACAAAACATGGTTACAGTGAAGGCTAATGAGGGAAATATATATATATATACAAAAAATTATTCCAGATGTCTAATTGGAGAAGGGAGAGATAGAAGCTGATAATAGCTATCTATATTGGCTATAATACATGATTAAAGTGCTTGATATATCATATAAGTGCTAGATATACAGCCGAATTTGTGGATAAAAAAAAGTGTATATCTAAAAAACTATAAGATACTGTGCAAAACTTGTATATATAAAGAAGAGGAGGATACAAGGTGAGTAATAATAAATATAATACTATATCCTATACAATACTCTCCAATGGGAGAAATCTAACGTATCACAACATCTAAATAAATCATAAGTCGGTTATAGTATAAATCAATGACAATAGGCTGTTAGTATATACCCTAAGTGATAAGGAAAACTAACCAGAAAATACAAGATGGAAATAAGTCAGGAACTGCGTGTAATATTCCTCTGTGTGATTATGGAGTACAAGAATTGTTTCTTAATATCCGTTGTATGTAACAAAGTATATACACTCTCTCTTTGGGATTTTATAGTTGATACAAAGTATCATAATATCACATATAAATATGCAGTAAGAGTAACAGGAGGAATAGAATAAAACAAAGCCTAATGGTAAATAAATTGAACAATCTTACTTGAGTCAGTCCTCGGCTTGGATGTAGTTTTGGCTCCTCCTTACAGGTGTATTCCTTTTAACTATGTCCTTTTTATTCTGATATTTATATTTATGATTGTTTGTGCTCAGACCGCCGGAAGCATCCTCTAAATAAGG